>CM037830.1:11381452-11891452 GCA_021234535.1 Stichopus chloronotus
ATAGTGATAAACCTAACATTAATTTGTTCGTTGGCTAGTCTGACACTGCCCTGCATTTGTACAAATGTTGTATACATTTCAGAAGACTGGATCAATAGCATGTAGGTGTGACATTGGGGACAGTAGGATCAGAGGTGAAGGTTGACAAAATGACACACTTAAGTTTTAGTTAGAAAAGAGAACAAGTTGAGCTTATAGGTTTCATTCTCTTACATTATTTTCTGAACATTTTCACTGTGAATGCAACTTGGAATTCTTTCAACATGTGGAGATCTGCAGCTCAAATTTTAATTAGGTTTGAAATATAATTATGTAAGGAATGAATCAAACAGTAATAATCCTTTGTATTTATGGATTCCAAGGACACATCCTAGATGGGCTACTATAGCGGCACTGGGGTGTGTGTATTATTTCCACCAAAACACACCTTACTTCAAGAATAAATGATATTGCCTTCCTCTGATTTAATATTAAGAAAAAAATAAATTTTGCCAAACCTTTCGACTTGTCCTAGTTGCAGTTTTCTTCAAAACAAACTTCACCTTTATCTTTACATGTAACAAGGCAATCATGATGAAGTTTCACTTATACTGGATAAAGTTTCACGTATGCTGGATAAAACTTTCTTCAACTGATGGCACCTTCATATACAAGCATTCAGTACATGGCATCACAACTTGTAGTTTAAAGGAGGGTCAAGAGACACAACACAGGCGCCAGCGAGAGTAGCTCACATTTTGCTTCTAGAAAGGTCCTGGGGCATGAATGAGGGGGCCTGAGTGTGATATAGCGTGATGCGGAAATACAGCATGCCTCCACTGCAGTGGCGCACCAAGAATTTTGGACTGGGGTGAGCTGAGAATTGTCAGAAGACTATCTATGCAGATGAAAAGGGTGCTAGAAGTACCCAAGCTTGCATTTTCTTTTACCTTCCCCTTCAATTTGTTATCATTCTTTGTCTTTCTATCTTTGTTGCCTGAATCTTTTAGTACCTCCCCCTGGACTGTGTAGAGGAAGGTGACTTCCCCTTCCTAACCCTGCTACAACTTGTTTCCACTGCAAGCACTGATCCTACCAAAATTGCTGTCTAGCTCGATTTTTGGGGGGCAATAGTTGTAATGTAATTCATTACTTACAGCCATGAACACACTGTTTCTAACAACTTAGGCTAGGGCCTACATGTATTAGGTTTGAAAAACTGGGAGAGAACAGTCTAGCTACACAAGGGAATGCAAAAATCATCAAATCTTCTTCCTCATGATACCTTACGGATTTTGCTGTCAGTCTCTCTGATGAAGAATCTGCAATTAGCACTGAGGTACTCCGTGTGCTGGGAGATGATTTTACAAATTTGATTTTGCAGTCTCCTAGATGACCTACGAAAATATTTGGTTACTTTCTTGAAGATAGAATCACAAACCCCATGCATCACCTACGTCTTCTTTTTCTGCTTTTGTTTCACAATTACTGACTAAAAGGAAAATATGAATGAGGATGTATGAGAATCAATAAACAAATATTTACATGGTTTTCATACTTCAAAAAAAGAATTCTGTCCCAGAACCCTTATTCAGTCAATAAAATTACAACTTGAGAGTTTAATGCAGAGAGGTGCTCCTTAAAATTCAGGACATAATGGTTTTGTGATGTCACTGTTCTGACTTATTGCAGGGATTATTAAATCATTTGAATTTTACAAATTAAGTCGACAGGTAGCTTTATACATCCCAACATGTTGGTTAAAATTTTGTCAATTAGTCATTCTGTAATGCATACCGGCAAACAGGTATATGTTTGCCAAAGTTGAACGGTTTCCAATTTGCTAAGCAGAAGTGACCAGTACTTTAAGTCAGTATGGACGCTAACAATATTTGCTGGTACTCTCTCAGTCCAATGGCACCGATGCTTTTATTGCCCTTTACCTCTTTGCCTGTGAATTGTTCACCACCTACCAGAAAGGGTGTGTCCCTGGTCCAATCAAAGCACTCGACGTTAATCTGGACTGTTATAGCAGAAGTACAGGAAATCATGAAGCTAATTTGCTGGGAGTGTTATTATTAACATCATCATCATCCTTTAGGGACAAACTGAAAGTCTGCAAGCCGTTTTGTCCATCCAGAGGGAGAGTTTATCAACTAAACCTGGTAACGTGGGAATGCTTGCATCGGGTAGGGGTGATCGGAAGTAAATTAGCTGAGACAGGATGCATCGAGGTCCATTTAGATGTGCGATAGGGCCATAAATTGCTCCTCAGTTAAGTTAAATGCCTATCTATTAAAACTTCCTGTTAGTTTTTATTATCACTTAGAGGAAAGATTCGATGGTTCTACATCACTTCCAGTTTTCCAACCTCCATGTATTCTTTCCCTTCCAAATGTCTCAGGAAGTTGATACATGTTGTACAAATTGTCCTACATGGATGTTGCCAAACCTTGGGCATTTGAAAGGTGACCTGATCTAATGGGGTATATTGACACATTTTGACGAAGATATGACAACATCAACTGAATTAAGAAAGCACCTTTGAACTGTGAAGGTGTCTTTAAAATTGTCTTTTTTAGATCCCTGAGATTAAATCACTTTATCACATATGTTCTAACAATTTGACTAAATCCTTCATGTATATATTTGTGAATCTGAACGCCGTTTTGCCGTGAAACTTGTTTCAGCATGCATTGATTAATAAAGATAATTTCCCTCAGTGTTTTACCATAAACCATGCAAGTTACTTCATTTAAGGATAGAACCTGATAAAAAAGCAGTTCATGCGGAGCCTAAAATGTGAGGCTATAGAATATAATTCAATAATCATGGAAATCCAAGATTAAACAATAACAAAGTTATTGATAAATTGACCTAAGAAACCAATTTACCTTTTAATACCTCTGCCAAGGTATTAGTAATTGTAATAATTCCTAGATCTTATCGAGCACATATATCCATTTCTACAGAATGAGCAATTTACTATGTACATATCATTTGTAATTTCTTTATTCCAAAGATCCATCTTGGGTCCCTGGGGACCATACAACCACGTCAGTCATTTTGGCACTCATGGTTTGAAAGTCACTATATGTATTATCACAATGCTTAAGTCTCTAATGCCCAAAACCAAACAATTTTTAAGTTTTTGGCATGATTTGACTTGGATTCCACCCTGGGTCAGATGGTCTATCACTAAGCCAAGCAGTACTTAGGCTTGGTCTAGTGACAGAGCCTCCTACCACTGACCCCTCCTCCTCTCTCCTCTCCTTCCCATTGACCGCCTCCTCTTTCACATCGATGTACCTCCTCTGCATTTGGAAACCTAATTGCCTTAGAGTCTTTGATGCATGAGAAACCTGGGATCTTTCCTCCATTACCTCCGCAAAGAAGACTGTGAAGGAGCTTAATCAAGTTCAGGGGAAAGTAGAAATGTACAATTTTGGAGAAAACTGTTGGGACACTTTGCCTTACTTTGCAATTATAATCTTAAATTTTAAGTTGAGAGGATAACATGAAACGATGCGCCACCTTTCCAATGTTGTGCTGTAGGAGTGAATGCACATTTTGAACAGTAATCCCGTGTCCAGGGGTGGCACCAAGGCGGGGGCAGGGGGAGGGGCAAACCCCCAGTCAGAGCCTTTGCCCCCAGTTGCCCCCCCCCCCCATCAGCTCCGGAAGTATAGTGTCCTTTCAGGAGTGTACCTACAGTAAGTCTACAGTATACAGATTTTGTCAATGATAAGTTTTCCTTTGGCTCGGTGCTTAGGCTACTATTTCTGTTTTGTTTTCATTATTTACTCCTCGTATAAATCGGCACTGCTGTTTGTTTGATGTATTTTTTTCTTTTTCCTGATGTGTTAAGAGAAATTTTCTTGCTGTCGTTGTGAACACACCCCTCTAATACATTATGCACCCCCTGGTATGCTCGATATATAAACTTTAAGTGTAACAGATACATATGTATATATCTATTCCCTGTTAATATACTGTACATATTGCACTCACCTTTCTGTTTTAAGAAAAGTGTAAAAAGTGTCAAGAGATTGCTAATAAGTAGGTTTTAAACATATTGTTGCTTTCCAACTTTTCATGTTGTTAGTTAAGAAGAGTAATAGCCAAATAAGCCTAACTTGCATTAAAATCATTTGGAATCTTTGCTTTGGATGATGCATTATAGACCAACATACACCTATCCTGAGACTTAATTTTTTAGCAAGAGATTTGCTACAACGTCAGAGCTTCCAGGGGCTTCGCCCACTGGACCCCAACCGGGGCTTTGCCGCTGGACCCCACCCTGTAAGTCTCGCACTTTGTGCTCGATTTCGGGTGCAGTGCGAAAAAATTTTTGCCCCCCAACATTTTCTTTTGCCCCCCCAACATTTTCTTTTGCCCTCCATTTTCCCGTGACCAACATTGAAAGGTGGAGCAGCTGGGGTGTCACAAGGAGTTTTGTCCAAGTTTTTAGCGAGCAATTTTTTTTTTTGCTTTTTTTTTTGTTACTTCAGTGCCTGTGACAATATCAGAGTTGAGCCAAAGTTATGTTATTTGTACCATTGTATCATTAAAATGTCTTAAAATAGTTTCCTGGTTGACAAGACGCTTTGGACTTGTGATGTCCCCTCCTCAATGATTAGATTTTATTTAGCACATGTGGTGCAAACCTCTACATGGATTTGACTGACTTAGCCCTCCCTTTTTACTCCTTAACAACATTGACAGTATTCACAATAGTATTATTACAGTGATCTAACTTGAACATAGGCCCAAAATATGCAGAGTATGCACTGCTAATAATTCTTCCCCGAAGGAATATCACCTCCATTTAGACATTTAACTTATTTCAAACTGACGCTTTTTCACGGTCCCCGCACATGCTTCTGGCCTGTCGAAATCCTCAGACGATCTTCGACAAAACTGTTGGGACACTTTGTCTTATGTTGCAATTATAATCTTAAATTTTAGTTGAGAGAGTAACATGAAACCCCAAACAAGTGAATGTACATTGTGAACAATAACCCCACAGCCAACATTGAAAGGGGGAGTGGCCAGGGTGTCCCAAGGAGTTTTTTCCAAGATTGTCTGAGTCTTTAGCGAGCAATTTTGGAGTGGATTGTCAAAAGATGATCGCTCACTTTTGAACAAGGTGCATTACAAAAATTAGTTATCGAGACCTATGGGTCTGAGTAATTTCAAAGTATTCTGAATTTCAACTATGAACATAAGAAGTTTAAGTTTTATTGAAGGGGTTTATTTTCCCATGTGTTTTGTTAATAGCGAGTGATCATAATGCATAGACTATGTCACGGTTTTGTAGTGAATACAGACAGAGATTGTTGTGCTTAGAAAAAAATTGATGGGCAGCTGATGTGTTGTGCTGCAAGAGGAGTGTCATTCCATAATGGTGGTAGGAAATCCAGCTTTAAGATATCATGAAATAGAACCACATTCTACCATTAAGCATCAAGGTTCAGGATCATGGTTCTTTACATATTTTTTTTAGTACATTTTATGCCTGTTTACAGCTGACTTGAAATCCTCATACAGTGGGCATATGTGAACATTGGATCCTGAACAAACGCTCGGGCCACGTCATTTTGTAGAACACACACATTTTAGGATGGCATTGTGTGGTAGAGAAGGGGGTATTATCCACTGTGAAAAGAATAACCGAGGATATGTTGATTTTGATGTAGACAAACTCAATACTGAAAAGCAATTTAAAAAGAACACAAAAAAGAAGGGAAAAAAAGAGCATCTTCCTCACTATCAAATCCAAAGATTTTGACTTTTTTTTTTCACCAAATGTGTGACTTGGAGGTACATTGATTTTTTTCTTGAAATTTGACTAAATTTGGCCTACTAGAGCTTCCTGTCAAGTCCCTGTCACATACAACTTACAGACGGTCAAACTAAGAGGCTCCCCATGTGTCACATACGAAGGAAAATGAATGAGTGACTAACGAAAAATTCAATGTGGGTCTTCAAATTCATGCCCCGAGACACTTTTAACGTAGCACTCATATACATACAGCCAGTAGAAGTCAGGGTCAAAAATTCAAAGACTTGTGAATTCATAAAATTCATAAAAAAAAAAATCATAACTAGCGAATGTGAAAATTGACTTATCAGGCTATTTGTAAGCATTGTCATGTGTTTGTACCCGTAACAATCCTTACAAACTCATCAACACCAACTCAACGATCCCCTTCAAAATGAAGATAACAAACACTGCAGCAAGCATTTACAACTTACTTAGCAACAGCGAGTCATCTTTTTTGTTACTGATAGGATGATAGGATGAACGATGCTACGGAAATGTGGGCGGAAAATTGCACCGGTGATTTCCATATTTTCTTGTTTATGGTTTGATGTCCAGTGCTAACAAGCTGTGATTTTACAACCTGTGATTGATAAACAATCAGTACTTGATACACCCTTGACACCCATGTTTGTAGACTCACTGACTTGTGCTTATCTTGGAGAGGTCAATAATTTGACTAGGTGAGCAGTTTAAAGTTTGACTGGAACAGCTAGCCATATGGAAGGGTCAGTAGGACGCCAATTCAAGTATTAATTTATACGATGTTTGCCCCCAATTTGGGGCTGACTAAAAGCCCATGTCCTTGAAGAATATTTTTTTTTTTTGATTAATTTTATCTGAATTGATGTAAAATGAAAGGAGTAGCATGCAAGAAATACACCATATAAACCACACAAAAACTTTTTGTTGAATAGAATGTTCCATTGTCACACATGTGGCAGATCCTCAAATCAACGGTAAGATACTTATGAAGGTGCTTTTGAAGCGTACTTTCCAGAAAGTTAAGAAGCTAAAATCCACATAAACAGAAAGAAATCAGCCGTTTGGTATTCATATTGAAATGGTAGCAAATCCATCTCATCTCTCTAAAATCTGACCCAAAAAAGGCTACAAATTAATTCTATTTCAATCTTCACGCAGGCTGCAATAACCGTGTTGCTATTTGAAGCAATTTCTTTAACTAGTTTGCATGCTGTTTACAACTAGAAAGTAGTGTTCATGGGTTGTTCAGAAGGCAACATAATTTTGGAAAACCAATTGCTGTTTCTGTACTAAAATATGTCTTGTGATTCCCCCTCCACCAGCAAGGAATTGCCTTGCCATTCATACAGTTTGTATTCATCACAGGATTAAAATTGCATCCACAATGAACTTTCTTCTCTTTCCTCTAATTACCATTTCTTATTGAACTTCAATTATTGCTTTTGTCCTCTCCTCTCTCCCCCCCCCCCCCCCCCCCAACTGATTTTTATTCTCTCCTCTCTTCCAGGTACCACCAGTATCTGCAGAGCAACTGCTGGCACTACATCTAGATGTCACTTCGGAAAGTTTCAAATTTAGCAAGTCATCTCTGGCTTGTAATTGCCATTCTGGTATATCCACAACCTCGGACACCAGAGAAGTAAGTAATCAAATCCACAATTTATAGCCATTTATCTGTAAATGACGATTAAACTAAAAGACAATGGATGTATTGACCCAATGGTAAACAGAACTACAAAACAGAACAAGACATCAGTTTCCAAGGTTAATAATATAGCCTAACAAAACAAGAATGAATTTGCTCCTCAATGTTGACACAAATTCCAATTACCATATTACCGCATGTAATTTACCGCTATTTTTATTGTTCATAGGTGTGCCTCTAAACGAGGGCTATAAACAGATTTGCTAAATTGGCTGCCAAAGTCAAAGACAGAAGTTGATTTTGGTTTGATTTGATTTGACGGTACAGAAATCAAGGGATCAATCAACCTACCTTTGTAATGCGAATCAAATATTGTTGGTCCGAAAGTCCAGGAATGTAAATTGTGCATTTAGGAGGTGAAAAGGTTTAATTACAGAGATGTGTTAGGTAATACAATTAGCTGATACGCTTTGAAATAAAGTCAACATTTCTAGCGTGCAACGGACAAGTTGACGCCATGTCTGGCCACCTTGGCTCGATAGTTTTTGACTAAATAGGTCACTTACGATATTTTTTTGGAAGAATTGCACCAAAAAAAAAAATAATAAGCCCAAAATGAAGAAAAAGCAAAACAAGCAAATTATAACCCCGCTGACAAACACCATTGTTAGGAAAGTTCTATTTTTAAAAGAAGTAGGGTCAGTGCCCAGATAATAAATTTCAAAGGTGGTTCTTCATGCAAGGTGTATTCATCAACGCGATAATAGGTTATGTTTTTCCTGTATTCTTGTGCCACCTATTTGAATGGTTTCAAAGTTTAGAGGATGTGCCATTATTTGCAAATTTAGGTTAGAAGGGCAAAGTAAAAGAAAAAACAACAATCTGTAAAATGTACGGAAGAAATATTTTCTAACACCTCTCTTGAGCCACAAATATTTCCATGGTTACAATGCAAGCACTCAACAAGAGTCACTTCAAGCAGCACAATTTACTTTATAGCATCCATTTAACTTTCCAAAATTTAGGGCTGCCTGGTGTAGCTACTATTCACATCGTCACTGTGGTTGCATTTGATTGAATTAAAATTCATTGTGAAACATTTTAAAGAAATTTAAATTGCAGAGTGGAGGACTGTGAGTTTGTTCACTGAGTGGAATGTCTGTACTTGTCAAAACTACACACTGACTAGTATTAAGACAGGCAAGTCAATCGATTACAGTTTGGCAAACGATGAAGAAAACTTGATCAGCGCACCATTTAATTAGTCAGCTTCCTGATTTGCTTTAACAAAGGTTCTAAAAACACTGCTTTTTTTTTAAAGTCTGATATAGCGTCTGATATTAATGACAAAATGCTTTAAAGCCATCTTTTGAACTGTTGATAAGAAACAACTTTACTCTTTTCATCATGGTTTTATGAACAAGGCTAACCAAGTAATGCCATACAAAAAATTCCCTCTCCCCCCTCCACCTTCATCACAACCATGTGCAACATCTTCCTTTTGCATCAAAGATATAGCAGTTCACTGTCAAGTAACAATACTTGCCTCCATCAGAGAGAACTTTGCATCTGACATGGGCTTTCTCAAAGGAGAGGTAGGATGAGTATGAGGAATGTTACACCCCCCTCCCCCATAACAACATAATGTCAGAAATCTGTCACACATGTATCACACATGACGTCTCAGCCTTTAGCATTGTAGTGTTTCATACAGTAACCCAACAACTTATCACCAAACCGCATTGTCCGTTCACTCCTGATGGAGCAGCACTGACATAAAAAGTGCATTGGCTGAGCACACAAGTGTGAGAGACCATGAATCATGACTCAACAGTGTCATACTTCTCTGATTATTTTCTTTGAAAGTACTCATCAATTTATTTTAAAGTTTGCCAAGGAGTTTGAGGAAAAGAATATCATCTCTTTCACCGTATGCATACTGGACATAACTAATCCATGAGATACGCTTACATTTCTCTGAAAGCTCTCTTGAAAGTCCAAGTTTAAAACTGGGAAAATTGTTACACATTAGCAAGAGGCCAAAATCTCATCAACCATTTTCATGCATTGCCATCCCAAGGAGGTACGGCAGATTATTTTATTACCACAAAATCAATTAGAACATGCTTCTCACAAGAAGAATATTACCTATTCAATAAATCTATTTTAGAAGAGTCAATAGCTTTACCTCCAACATTACCGAATATCACATCGTAAATGTTAGAAACTTCAACCAACTATCTCCATTTCCCCCACGTTTTACAAGGTTTCATCGTATAAATCAAAGACAAGCAATTCCATCCGCTTTTACATTACATTTAAATCTGCCCACATTTTAAGGAATGTTGGTAGAAGAAGACCTGCCATCTCTGACAGAAAACTCTTGAAAGATTACAAAAAGAATATGTGATATAAAGTTGGACTACCAACGTTGAATTGACGATTTCCAACGAGAGCAACTTCTTTTTCTTGCATCACATGACTGTTAAAACTGTGCACAGTATGAGCAAGTAACAACAGCAGAGGGGTCTTCGTTAAATTACGAAGCGTGACATCAAACATCCTACATGTTATGAGAGAGTAGTGTTTGTGTTTCTTTCCTTATGAGGAAGACCTTGGCAATATGAAAATAAACAAGTCAGGGACTCAATATTTGAACATGATGTAAAGCCATTGCCAAAATACAGTAATTCAGAGAAGCATCTGAGTGAACCATTGATTGTTAGTGCAACGTACAGATCATGAATCGCCATGGCCTCCCACATCTGTGAAAACAGGCCATTAATGCATTTACGGGTTGTAATCGTCACGGAGAGGTGTTACGGTAAAATGATAAAATCAAACAACTCCCAACGTTTTACAGTAAAAAGGTCGTTTGCAGGGTCTGCTGTGATAGATTCACCATAACTTTTCAGATCTGCGTAACCAGGCAGAACAGAAGTTAATTGTATTGACAATGAGAACATCCCCGGTTACCTTGGATACCAGGTCATGACTTACATGCAATTCATATAGAAACAGAGCAAATGAATCTAATTTACCTATGGGATTGTAGAATCTCAAAAATGGTTGTAAACAGTGTTGCTAAGATATATATCTCAGACCATAGGTAGCCCCATCAACCACAGTTTTTACCACCCTTTACACGTTTTTTTAAGGAGTCTCATGATTTCTTGCATGAGGTAATAACATCAGTTTGTATAATTCATGCATATTCATAACCCACATACCACTTGAGCCAAACAAATGCCTCCTTTTCTTGTTGTAATGTTTTTCTGGGGTACATCTTCTGGTCTAAGTTATTGCTTAATATTTTCTATTGAACTCAGCACATAAGAAGACAATTCTCAGGAAGAAATACTGCAGTTTTCATAATACACTGTTTTTCTTTGTCTAAAAAGCCATTTCACACAAGGTTGCAGAATTTTCCGCACAAGAGTGAGGGAGAATGTTATTGTCACTAATCACTCTCTATACATGTAATATTCATTTTTCATAAGCCTCTCTCCCTACATGCTACTAATTCATTCTCATCAAACTTACTCACCTGAACCATCATCAACACATCCAGTCCACAAATTCAATCATTTCTTCATAATGCATGCGTGAGATAAGTAATGTTGTAAATTTCAATGACTGGTGTTCTCATTAATCAAGGCCCACAGATACGATTCTTGAAATTTGCTCAGCCCGTTTTTTTCTCCTCATTTTCATCTGAGTTGGTACCCACGAATAGTTGCATTATACCTTCTTGTAAAGAGCAGATTCACTGTGAAGGTGAGCAGTGATGCAGACATATCTATTGTTTAATGAGATGCTGATCGCCATTTTAGCCTGCTTGCAAGACCCTTTGAATTTCATCATAGTGTGTAACACCAGGTATCTTTCAAAATTTTACCAACTTTCACTCAGGGAAAATAGGGCATTTGATTAATTGCTTCAAGTTGTTTTCACCTACCAAGTAGCACTCTGTGCATGCTAGCTTCAAACTAGTACTGACAATGACATATGCAGCTTAATGCACAAGTTGCCTGGTAGTTGTAAGTACGTACTGTGCTGATTTCACTGATGTATACTACCATACTACGACCAGCAATGCGATCATGGTGTTCCTTCTGTGCTCTTCGCTTCTTGAAGTATCTTTACATCCAGAACCATTGCTGGTGGAGCATATTAGGCCTAGCATTCTCCCTGCTATGTTCTTAACCGAGTTTGTAGATTAATTTAAATGCAGGCATTACTTGGCAGGTGTGAGTTTTCTTTCACTGTGGCGGTGTTTCGTGTGCGCTACCATAGCCATAGATACGTGGCTTTATGTGCATGCATTATACCATCTAAGCCAGGCATATTTTGTGTTACAATTTATCATTCTCACTTTAGATGCACACATCTCATAGCCCAAGTCATACGTGTTACTGAGCGGATCTTCAATGCAGCATGCATATCCACAGTCCCAATGGGCTTCAATGTACCTGCCTGCAAGTTCAGTTCTTCTAAGCTTTCCCCTTAGAAACTTTGTGGTCACTATCCTTCCATTCATGCTTACCTACTGCCAAATAATGTATAGCTCCCTCTTTTTTCAAAGTTTTCCCTGGTACTTCATATGCAAAGGAAAAGACTGCCCTCTAAAAGAACTCCACAACAGACAACAGTGGCGGAAGAAAGGAAAGTAAACAAGGGAAAAATTTAACAACACAAATAACATGCAGAAAACCTCAACAGGATATAAATACTGAAAACAACATATCCCGAGCATTGATAATTACCCAGTTCAAGGTGAATGCTTACTATTTTTGCCAAAACTTCAAAGGTAATCATTCTGAAAATGTAGTCTGCATAAAAATGTACTAACTGCATAATAATATCTATCCCATGGACTGTGAATTAGAAGGGCTGAGTGTGCTTCACAGGTTCTACTGAATTTGAGCCCCATAATTATAAGGTCATCAATCTATTTAATTAAGTATGGGTGAACAAATAATTCTTGAGCAATGAATGACTGAATTTCTAATTGTATGAGACTATTTCTTGAAATCAAGGCCAACATTCTTCCTTATTTGAATAATCTATAATTCACAAATATTGGTTTAAATCATACATTTTCTTCTTTTTTTGTAGGAAAGCAAACGCCTCATTATTTCCCTTAAAAAAAAGATTGCACCTCAGCAGCGACTATTAACACTGACTCTTTTTTTTTGTGAAGGAACAGTGGAAAGTTATGTAAAATGAGCAGTACAAAAACGTTTTCTTTGTTTAGCTATTAGTGTCATTTCAGAATGATTCAGTGTTTACACAATGTTGAAAAAGTATTAAACGTGGGTTATAGAACCACACTGCATGGACCCTTTTTACAAATTCTTGCACTTCAACCCATACTAATAAAACTAGTCATTTGCACACAATATAATTTGTGCAAATGTCAGTGTGGTTGCATAAGTCAAAAAAATAATTGCTGTAAAGTTATAAGCAAATGATATGCTTAAGGATGCCTTGAAAAATTCCCAGTTAATATAATATCACTGGTCTAAAAGAATGACCCCTTCCTTCATCAACCCCAGTGATTTCTAATGTCATATGTCTTTCAATTACCATTTACGTTTCACAATCGGTTCTGAAGTATGGATCTTAATTAATGGAAACAAACATCTTCATTTCTAGGTCAAGCCATTAGGTATCTGCCGTTTTAATAGTTCGAATTCTCGTAAGCCTAACTTCAGTCACTTACAATCCTTGCCCTTATCTTACTCCGTGTAGACCATACTGTTTGTCTTGCTAGACCAGATCATTTTGTCTTATTGTCACTTTTTACAAATTTTAATGTTCTCATTTTTTCACCCATTTTCAATCATTTTTGCTATTTTATGGTGTTTTTTACTGCAATCTTGTAACTTCCCTTGTGGATTCAATAAAGTTTACCTACCCATTTGTCTATCTGTCTGTCTACCCTATGTCCATTTCTCTGTGCAATTTCCTATACACCCATCCATCCATCCAAAATCACCTGACCACACAGTTGTTACTGTAATATCAAAATAACCATACTCTCAAGGAATCGGGTATCTATAAACACCTAAAAACATTCCATTCTACTTCCCTTTACGTTAATTTTATCAAATAAGTTAACAAATGGACGCTTGCAGGAGACTTAACAATATCTTATTAAGTAACAGTTCCCTGGTCTGCAAGAGGTGGCAGCATTGAAGAAAAAAAAACCTGAAAAGCAGCCAATGGTAACAATCTGTGTATGTTATTTTTCACCCATTTTTTGCAATATTCTATCCTTTAACTGTGAACTTCTTTGAAAGCATCAGGAACAACATAGTGAGTTCGCACATGACACTACTTGACAATACAGGAAATCCCTTAACAGGAAAGTTATTTTGAATAGGTCACCCAACTAGTTTGTGATTTATTTCGCAGGTTCGATCCCTGAAACCAATACGGAGAACTACCATCTCATCCTATAAACTCTGACATCTTTGAAGTTAACTTCTGTTGCCAAAAAATTACTCGAAGCACCATAAATGGGAAAACTGATAAATTTGATAGAGATGGAGATAATTCTGTGAGTTAAGAATATCTCAGAAAATATGTTATTTCAGAATTTACAAAAGGAAAAATTTCATTTTACTCATTCACTCATGCATTGTATTACTTTCTTTCAGTTCGTTTGTTAGTTTGCCTCAAGGAGGGTGCCCTTGTTTGTTGTTTTGCCCTGAGTTATTGTCATTTGATGCCAATTAATGCAAGGAGGCTGTATGTATATCACATTTCAGATACATTCATGTTGGTGTACTTTGTAGAAACACATTAATCAAACAGTGGTAGCAATATAAATCCATTGTTGTAGCAGGAGACTATCTTACATTAATGACAAAAGAAAAAATAAATGAATAAAATATCTTCATTATCTTGGAATATGTGCAACTACCTCAAAACAAGGTACATATGATGGTAGAACCATCATAAACATTTCATTTCCTTCACATAAGGTGATGCACTTCTGCACATTCCATTTAAATCAGGATGAGCTCTTATTCCTCTGTTTTCAAAAGTGCACCAAAGGTCTAGCTATACTTTTTACAGCTCTGCAAAGGCTAAAAGAATACAATACCTTAGTATTTTTGTCACATGATTGCCAATTTCCAAGAGAAATGAATGCCTTTGCATAAGTGTTTCATTGTGGCTGTGTTCACAGTGAATTTAGAAATATTTACCACAGAAATCAGTTCCACTAACTTTTTGCAAAAAAAAAAAAAAAAAAACCAAATCTATCTTCTGTCTACCACAATTAACACTCTAAACAATGAAATTTTGCCTGAAAGAAAGGGGGCATAGTTGTTTTCTAGGGTAGTATCAAATCAAAGAGAAAGATCGAAGATTAACAACAAAGGGTTTTTTTTTTCTTTTACTTCATCAATCAGCATATCCAGCTTTAAGAGTCCTCCTGATTACATTGTCTCAAGTCAATGATAATTTTAAACATGGATAAACATTTTAATTCTTTAACCGACACTGCCTACCTTCCCACTGAATGTTTGGCAGACTGTCACATTCTGGCATTTGTGTTTTTTACTCGATATCTGAAGATAAACCAAATAAACCAACCTCTAATAAAACTGCACATGAACTCGGCACTTACTGTATAGCAAACCTAATATACAATTAATCAATTAGTATTAATCTGTGTAAATGTATAGACTATGTGTTCATCAACCAAACCATGTACACTAGTCCATTGCATGAAGGGAGGGCAGCTAAATTATAACTAGAGAATTTATGACTTGTACCAGCCAGATATCCGAGAGCCCAACAAATGTTGGATGTATCACAACACTGGCATGTCAAGAGTACCTAATTACTGCAAAGTTTAGGTGTGGAAGAGTCCTACAAGTGTAATACGTACATCATATGGGAGTATGTGATGAAATGAATACTAATTTTCAAGTTTTCAAATCAAACTTGATATGTAGGCTCTTAAATCAACATTTACCCTCATATCAGACATGACACTGCATCCCGTACTGACAAACAAAAGTGTTGTTAGTCACATTATGAAAGAACCAGGAAATAATTTTGGAACCTGGGTAGTAAATATCATGCAGGTACCTGGGTTTCAAATGTTTCAGGTGAAAAAAACAGTCACTCAATTCCCTCTCTACAAACCACCCTGCAGTCCTGGGCAGACAGATACAGTACGAAAACAAATGGCCGTTCAGCTAAGGATTACACACCCCCTTAGAGTTCTGAAAACTATGGAAGAACAGGAAATGTTACAACATATCCACATGTTAATAATCTGCCAAGCTTGGCCATGATTAAAGTTACAGCTTAAAGGCAGGGACTCAAGTCCCAGACATTTCCATCCAAATAGTTAACTTCTAGCCCCCCTCAAAGTCTGCCTCAAACTCTTCATTTGAGCACTGTGATCACAATTTTAATTGCTTCAGATCCTGGTGAGCATACAATGGCTAAATGTGAAACCAAAACATTTCATCACTGTGAATGCTATGTAATATCAGTTACTCTGCATCTTTTGAATTTGCTGTCAATCAAAGAGTAGAACCAATGGAGGATTTTCCTTATCCCTAGCCAAAAATGTAGCTTGTGGTGATGAGTGACAGTCTGGAATGTATCAGCAGAAAGGTCTTGGTTTCACACATGAAGAGTAACTGAACACTGGCAGAAAAAAAAAATTAAAACCATTCACAAAGAACGAACTTAGCCACATTTAACAACATCTACGTCACTATAAGCTATTTACAGTAGACATAAAAGTCAAAGACTGTGCCAAATACGTGTGTTTTGACATGTCCTACTGACTGCCAGGATTCCCCATTTATTGGACATACCTACCATACAGAGAATTCATTTCAAGATGAACTCTTCATGAACCTCACCACTGTTTATATTCTTCAGGACATAGTACTTGATATGATATGTACAGCTAAGTGCTTTCATGTTTATGTGGACCCAAGAAGCAACCCATTGTACCATCTTCCGGTATTCTTAGCAATCACATGCAGTAATGACTGGCAACATTTGGAAGGATATCCCATGTGACAGAACATTAGTTCATGAAATCAATGTGGGTGTGTTCATTGTAATGTTTATTCTATATTTTGCATTTTTTTTTTTCTCAGCAAAACTGTCTTTACCAAACAGGAGTATGACAACATAAATGGTATGCATGAGGATGAGGGAATTTGCTGCTTTCAAACAGATGTACATACAGTTTTGCAACCAGCACTTTTTTATTGATTTTTCAAAATTCAATCACACCTACTACACAACAATCACCCCTACAGATATCAAAATCCCAAGAGGTAATCCAAGAAGAAAGAAAAAAAAAGATTTTTTTTCCTTTTTTTCCGTGTGTGTGTGTTATTGAAGTTCTGTATTTTCATGTATCTAAAATACCATTTTGTTGTTAATTTATTGTCTTTATATAGCAGTCCCCCTGGCTTAGGCTTGGCCCACTCTGGGATGCATGTCTACCAGACTCAGGGCCCAGTCATTACTGGACTGATTGATTACAATTAATCACAGACCCCCCAAATTTTGTGTGGTCATTTTGGTATAAACCCCCTTTCAAAATTAATGAAGAAAAGGGGCTATTCCACGATTACATTTCGTTTGTGATATCTGAGGAGAAAAGCAGGGCACCTCTCTATGAACTGGGACTCAATTTTCGAAAATGTGCAAAGTGCAAAGTCAATTGGGGTAATATTAGCAAAGTTAGTCTGTCTCTCGGGCCCCACTTATCGATGGATTTGACCCCCCAAATTTTGTGTGGACATTTTCATGTGTATCCAGTTAAGGATTAATGAAGACAAGAGGCTAAGCCCTGCTTTCATTTTGTAAATTTGAGGGGAAAGGGAGGGGCTTGGAATGAATTCTGCTTCCAATAGGAATTGACTGCCACAAGTCTGAGTTAAAACTGTGTGAGGGCACAATACAATCCCTCACCTTTCTTCAGTCCAAGTTCCCATCCTTTACAACTTCTCTGCCTCCTCTCCCCCTCCTTATAATTTCATTCATATCTTCTCTTGTATCATCTGCCTTGTTTTTCTTCCATCATCTTCCCATCCGCCAGTCCATTCCGGTCTCCTCATCTTTCTTCCTGTCACTGTCTCCCTATCCCTATGTACATGTATGTATTTCTATGTCTGTTTGCATCTCTCCCTACATTGCTCTCTGCACCATATCCTCTGCCTTCACCTCATACTGCCCATTCGATATCTGTCCCACTATGGCCCGCTTCAATAACTAAAAGTAACTTGGGCATTGGCATGCACCTCAAACCTGAAGATCAACAAATTCTTTGCCAACTGCAGGTGTAGGCAGGATTTATTAAAGGGTGGGTCCTTTCCAGAACACAACAGGTGCTGCCTTGGACGGAGTCCCTCCATACAGGCATATCCAAAAGAGAGGTGGAGGGAGGCGGCCCTGGGTGATAGGATGCATATTACATACATTTATATAGGCAATAAAATAACTGCACAAGATATTCTAACTTAAGAGGGGTCAGAGAGGGGTGGGTCATACGATCCCGCAACCCACCCTTGGCTATACCCCTGTTGAACTAGTAACTCATCTGCAAGCAAAGCTCTGGGGATGACTTTTCAGCAAATCATACTTCAAAATTATTTGCTGAGTCTTGTGCAAAATGGGAAACAATTTACATTTACATCAAAGGAGAAGAAATTTAATAAGGGAAAAGTGCAGGTGACAAAGGTAATATGAGAGGTATCACAATTCCACCCTAAGGATGGTGCAGTGCTGCTATGTGAACAGTGATAGATGACATGTCAGCTATCTTCAACTCCCACATATGTATCCTGTCCCTAGACAATAGAGTATACTTGACTTTTCCTAACCTTTCCATTCAGTCTATGTCATAATTACTAGCTATCCAATCTTTTCCCCATTTTCTTTTAAATTAAATAATATATCATCAGAGTCTCAGATCAAGCAATCCCAGGTGCTATACTCTTGTTATCAGTATGGCGCAGCTTGATCCCTGAAGATTTTTGGGACCCAAAACACACACTGGGAACCACTGCCCCCATTAGAAATACAATGTCTAATGCCAAGGTAGAAATACTAAATAAAATTCCAACTTTTACACTAACAAACATGGTGTTGCCTGGGGATTTTAATGCATACCTACAGAAAACAACCCAATTATTGTTGTGTTTTGATAAAATCCAATCTAAAATGAACAGACCCTCTATTTTACCAAGATAAGTGACATTGTATTCATAGCAGAACCCTGCAAAAATTATTCAATTCAACACCATAGGGACCTTTACAATCCGTGTTTTGACAAATATCGTATTTCATGCTACTTTTGTCGGTCTTTTTCCAATTCCACTGTGTTTGTGATATTTTGGTTTCTCTTTTCCATGTTCATCTTCTTCATTCTTTTTAATCACCTAGATTTCTTGGTACCAAGTAATATTCTTTTAGGTACTATTCTCTTTTGTCTCCATGCCCCTCCCCCCCTCTTTTACTTTATTTTTGTCTCTTCCTATGCTCACATAATTTAAAGCAGGTAAATTAACAAGGAAAGTCAAACAGGTGGGGGGGGGGGAAAGAAATGAGAACAAAAAAACGTAATGGGAAAGAAAAATAGAGTCCCAAAAACAGCAATTTCTCCACCACTTTCCGATAAGTTTGGTTCTGTATGGCAAAAAATTAGACCAAGGCAAAGGGTTTAAGAAGTGCACCAGGCCTGCCAAAAACTGCGTGTATGAGCAAGGGGATATCAAATGATCGACTCACTACATAAGAGCAAAGAGGAGATTTGGTATGCAGAGCTGATTGTGCCTGATATAATATCATTATTTTTGTTATAGTTATTACCATACACTAGGAGAGCAGAGGTCAAGCCAGGAGACCAGGTGGACAACTCAACCAGATGACGAAAACAAAGGATCTCTGAGTGAGAGAGAGAAAATCAGACTAGGAAGAGAGCAGTTAGAACATGGAATAAATACACAACTTGGAGATCTGGTTACCAAGGCAAAAAAGGGGAGATTTGGATCTTCAACAGTTGCGGTATATACCTATGGTGCAGTGATTGTGGTATTTAAAATAATATTGCCTAAGAAACTAGGCAGCCCGTTCGCAAGTAAGAAAACTTTCTGCAGCCTGAAGACAGAAGAGGAAATCCTCAAATGATTAGCAGGACACATATTTCAATCTGGAATGAGCATCTGTACATCAAAAGATAAGAAATATTGCAATGTAAGTTGGCTTAATGTCACTTCTGTATGGGACTGGGTAAGCCTGTCTCTAGAAGTTGTTTTCATCAATATAAGTTCAAGGTGTGGGTAAACAAAGTGAGAGATACATAAGTGTAGTGTAACCGTATACTGCATAAGTTATAATATTTTAATCCTGAAGAATGTTCACTTTTACAGTGTAGTCTCAGCCTAAGGCTATGGAAAACAACACTTGAGATTTCAAAACAACAGCCATGGTGGAAATTCTGCCAAGCCTTGAGAGGTCTTCACCAGTTATTGCTACTGGCAGCTTTTGGGTATAGATCAAGTGAATCCAGACCATGGTGCAAATATGGTAGCAGATACTGTACATTAAGCTAAATAAAATCTACCAATCGTAAATCCAACCCTTCGGTGAGACAACAGTGGAAAAGTTGTCACCGAATGTTTGAGCATGGTTCAAAATAATTAGAACTTGAGTCTGTGTATTACAGGGGAGGAGGGAAACAAGCGGATGTGTGTGGAGATTGAATGATTGTAAAATTTTAAGCAAATTAATACCAAACCAAATAATTCCCCACTTGATGAAAGTCAGATGGTAGGTTAACAATGGCATGTACACCGTGCTGAAAACACGACCATGGCCAGGAAATTACAACTTGAGTTGACAATTGACTATGGTTTGAATTTAAAGAAAAGAGGGAGGGAAGGAAGAGAATGTGTATAAGAGTGGGCCATACAGATGACAAAGGACCATTTTTCACTGGCAAAATAATATATGAATAATGTAATTTAACAAGTTATTAAAAAAAAATTATTTTCTCTTATCACACGATCAATCACACACTGGTCAGAACAATTGAATTGTGACATATATCTTGTTACTGAATGACTGTTTTTGGGATGGAGAGAGATTTTACTGCAATGCCATAATAGTGTGTAAATTGCAAACATGATGATAGTGGAAGTAAAGTAATACATTCAATACCCAAAGTTTCCACTTTTTACTTAAAATGCATCATAACTGAAGCAACAAGTAGATTCCCATCTTTCATATTGTGAGTTTGCTGGGTTCCTTTGGGGTTCCTTTGTATAACTTGTTGTTAACATTATTCCAACAGTTCCCACTTAACATGATGATATCTCACATACTGGTGTAAACGTAAACTTTTGAGTGCCAGGGAAGCAAAGGGTACTTTCCCTGTCACTGATCTCATAAATTATCTTTTTCCAATTATTTCCTCCTGCTATCATACTTCACTGTAGAGTAACATTTCATTGACAGAAGTGAATATCAACAACCTTCGAGCCCAATCGAGAAGGGCGAAGCAAACTGAACAGTACTGAAACATGCTTGATATTCTAGTTAATACCATGGAAAATTCAGGGTAACTCTAACAAAGTTACAGAACCTTCCTGGTTGTTGCCCAGCAAATGACTGATTTTGCTCTTAGGAAGTCAGCAGAAGACATCAACATTGTAATCACCTGTTACACATAAACTATATCCATGAGGTCACAGTTACTGAGTTCCTTCTGACCTTTCCAAACACAGAGCAAGGTGCTGAAAGAGTTCTCATATATGACAAGACAGCCCTGGCCGATCGCAAAGTCAAGTGTTCAAGTTCCCCACATGACTATAAGTGTCTCCAGGTATCCATTTTAACAGTTGGCCTACTGGTCTTTGCCATGAGTATCAACATGTCCTCAAAAGCTACAAACATGGACTATAGAACATTCACATATGTCTCCTAAAATCTTTGCCATCAGTTGTTGTATGTAGTGTCATCAGTAGACTGCGACCTGTGGACAGTGATGAGTTAATTCTCACAAAGCTTCGAATTGAGACAGTTATCCTTTTGTAATTTTCACTTAAACGAGAATTTCTTTTTCACTTTTTCTGTCCCAAGATCATTCAGTCATGAACTACAGAGGACCTGTGCATATTTTAGTGGCATTGATGCTCACTGCTCCATCACTCACAGCAGTCCAAGCATGCATGTGTAGCATCACTCACCCACAGCAAAAGTTCTGCACTGCGGAACTAGGTAAGTTCAATTATAAACATTAATAATTCTTCAATATAAAGTAAGGGTGTGCAGAAAGAAAGAAAAAGTTTGCTGAAAGTGCCGAATTTCACTTCCTTTTTTTTTTTAAAACTCACTGTCTGTGGATACTGACTAAAAGTGAAGGGTGATGGGAAGGGGTAGAGCAAAGTAAGTTAATGTCGGGGGGGGGGCAAAAAGTAAAAAAAAGATGTTCAGCTGATTTGGACAAGCTCTCATAAAAAGTTTCTCAGAAGTTAGTTTTACACATGAGATTTAACTCTCCGTGCTGTCTGCCATCACCAAACCTACCAGCCCACTTTTCTATCCTCATATTACCGAGACACTACTTGAAATCAGTCACAGAGAATTTTATAGTTCAGCATTTCATAGAACGGAAAGATGGCACTGGGAACAACAATATCACAATAATGGTTCTGGTTCCGCTGGAGAAGATCTGTTTTGTGTTTTTGTCTTTCATGATGATGACCGAGCAATTTAAAAGGAAAAGCAGACTTCTACAAAATGCGTCTGGAATCACCGTGGTAATGTTCAGACTCAGACGCTACCATTGAGCTAGTCTATGCACTATTACTGTGATGTAATGTTACATGCATGGAACTGAATATATGATGCATCATCAATTCATCATTATGCAAATGTTGCTGTGTCAGCTCTCTGTAATTCTTCCACTATGCGGCACAGTGAAGAACTAGAATAGTTAATGGTTAAAAAACCCACAACGTCCCCAGCTGCATGCTTTTTTTCAATTGTCAGTGGTGGTTGTCTTTGCTGAATTGTTTGCTCCTATGGTGTTTGAATTAGTAGTTAATCCAGTTTTTCTCCTTACACTCCCAGTTTAAGTTGTTTAAGTTGTTTTGTTTTGTTTTTTCAATTTCAATAATTCTAGTGAAAGAAGTCTTCCAAAGTGCACATTCCAAAGTTTTACACCCATTCACAAACCATCACACAAGGAACTTATAAAGGTTAATCATGTAACATCTTCAAGAACGTCACCCTCTTCTTCCTTCCTCCCTTCCTAAAGTTTTCCTTTCTTATCTCTTTTGTATTCCCTTCCACTATTCCTTTCTTTTCTTTCCTTTCAATTCCACTTCCCTTTAATTCATTTATCTCTTGCCATCCTTACCCCTTCCCTTCATCCCCTACCCCCCTCTACCCCTTCACTTTTCCCTCCCTCACTTCTCCTTCCTTTCCCTTTTCTTCTTCCATCTTCTTCCTTTTTTCCAATTTTACATACCTGTATTTCAAACAGTGGGTAATTATAGAGACCATGAAGAGTGTGTGTGACTGTATTATCCATTACAAGTCTGTAAAAGGAACAGGTCCTGCAAGCCCAAGGGACAATGTCTGTCTAGTCTTCTTTCTGGAACAAGACAAAAATCAATCCATGAAGAGAAAAACCTTATGACAGAGCATTTACATACAGATTACTATTATCATTAAAGGTCTTGTGACATGAAAATGACATTTTGAGGTATTGGGTGCATTAGGCATTCAAAATGTTGAAAATAGCCACAAATTCCATCACAATCCATCGAAAATTGACAAATTTACAGGCAAATTAGTGTCTCACAGCTGTGTCATGAATAAACATTGGCTGAATATGCAAATTTGTGATGTCAGGAGAGGGACTCCCAGGATATGTCTTATGTTAATCCTTTGTTTATGTAACCTTTATTTCAAGGTCATTTGAGAATTTTGTATGCCCAGAGGGTTTTATTTTGGAAGCATGTATTTTCTTCTTCAAAAATATCGATATCTCTTACCAATGTGAAACTCAGTAATTAAGTAATTAAGAGGCAAAATATATAAGGTTAGCAAAAGAAAAACTGATTACTGTGCAACACTCTACGTCATCTGTTTTGTATTTTCTTCAAACTTTGAAAAGTCCTATCTCAAAAACGGTAATAGATACAAACAAAATTCCAATGGATTTTCACTCAGGGTTTTACGTTGTAACGTTTGCATGAAGGGAGCTCTTTTCTGGAAGCATGTCACACAACCTTTAAGTACCCCTAGGATTGTGAGCATATTCTCTGAACTATGCAAACTGAGCATTTTCAGTCAACACTGCCAATGGCAAATGACTACATAATTAACAAAAAAAAAATGACATAAAAATGTTAGATTAACACATTACTGTCTGATAGTACAGTTGATCAAAGTAACATTAATGATGTCATGATGCGACACAGGAAGCAGATAGTGAAAGCACCACCTGTCGCATGGGGCAATGTTCTTTTGAACAATTATTGCAAATGAAAACTAATTTTTTGTTTAAACGGTGATGAACCTCACTGTAGTTTACATTCCAGTGGAGTTTGCACCCCTCTGTTTATTCCTGCTTTCCAAGTAAAATGTCTACAAAGCTGTTTATTGAAAGAGAAAGTTAAACATTGATTGAATCATTCCTGAATGTATCATTGACAATGTGACTGATCATTTCATTTCTGTCATTTATGGTTAGGGAATACAAAAAGGCAGTCTTAATGTAAGACCGTGATCAAGTTACTGGGGGTAGCATGCAATTTCCTTCGAAGGAACAAAACAAGGCAAAGGAAACTTTTTTTCATTCAATAAATCCCTACTGCACATGAATACTAGAAGTTGCATGGGTATAAAGTATGTTTATCCAATATTGACGTGATTTCAGGCAACTGGAAATGCGTGGGAAGATTATTTTGTCCAAACCGGAAAAGATCAAATGTCTCATTCATGTCAAGTTGTACAATCTGCTCAAACAATTAGACCATACCAGAACCCCAACTAAAGGACTGTACATGTGTAAGTAGTACGAAACAACCCAGCATGAACCAAATGTCATAGACCCTATTCAGCATAACCTAGTCAAGAGGTGGAAAACGTTACTGTTACAGTATATAAAATTATATGATTGCCCCTTGTTTAGTCAGTTATACTGAAAATAAGGGGTGGGATGAGGTTCCTTGAGGTGTAAGTCATGTTTTGGTCAAATCTTCTAATGAGAAATTTCCATTTTCTTTAGTCAATATGCATCAAGTAGCTTGGCATGAATCAGATGTCATTTCTATTTCTGGCTATGACTGCAGTGACAGAGTGTCAGGTCAAGGTTGTTGCCAGACAGACATGAAAGTTGGTTGGTTATTTTGATAAGAAGGCTGAATTGGGGGTGATTGGCACGCAAAATGAGCCCAGCTTTGAGGGCAGCAAACCATTACATAGCTTTGGGTCCAGGGACCCTGTTATGCACAACATTTTTGTTCCCGACCTCAAGCTTAATCAACATTAATGTAGCTGTTTCATTAATGTTTTGGATGTAAGTTGTAATTTTAATTTAATAATGAAAAATCAACAGTTTGTAGTAAAGCTGAAAACTGTTCATAGTATTTCAAGGGAAATAAGGGCATTTACAATGCTCCTGCATGGCAAACAGAGAAAGTAGCTTTACTCATTGTTAAACCACTCAGGCTCACCAGATAATCTGCGAAAGGTTCGTCTCCTCAAAACGTCGTGCATAAGATGCTCCACAGAAGATGCATCATTTGAAAGTTTGAGTGAACAAATTATTCTTGAACAACAAATAACTTAATTTCTGTCTGTGAGAAGCTTATTTCTTGAAAGGAAGGCCACCATCCTTCCTTATTTTGAATAATGTTTCTGTGTCCGGAAATACTGGTTTAAAATTATGATTTTTTCTCCGTAAAACAAATGCCCCTTTTCCTTTTAACCAATTACCTGACGTACATGTCTGTCCTGTGTTAACTACATGCTACTGTGTAAGACGGATATATACGTCGTGTAATATGTGCACAAAACTACGTCACATAACTCGTAGTTAATCAACATCACACCTTTGAACGATCGTTCGTTGCCCACATCGTAGGTTCTAGCCCCATTATCTGTTCACTTTTTACCATAGGATGTGGCATATTCCTCCTAAAATTGTAAATTAATCATAAAAGTAGAACCTGGAAGTGTTCTTGAGCTCGCCATGTTGCTTTTCTCTTTGCAAGGACCACATGGGGTATTTTCTTCCCAATTTCAATATTGCAAAGGTCGCCTCTATTTACAAACAGCACTGAGGATATTTGACATAAGAAGATTTGCAGGGCTTATTTGACTACCAGTTCGAATCTGATGGTGACGCAGAAAAAGAGGAAGAACAGAATTTTTTAACACGATTTGTGATTCAGGAAAAAACCTTACAATCCTCACTCACAGTGTCTTAGGTACATAATACTGTGCACATTAGACCATAGCATGTCCTGGTACTTACAGTGAAAAAAACAAAGGATACGTCATCGTCATTTAAATGTGTACGACTAGCTACAAGTTATGTGACTGGGTGTCGATTTTAAACTACGGTGTTGATGCCATGAAATTTTCGTGTATGGAATTTTCATACTCGATATCGCAAGCACTTTCAACTGCCAAACGATATTGAGATATCGTAGGGGTAAGCTGGAAACAAACCACACCTTAATAAATGTGTGTATAGTTACATTGTGCATTGTGCATTATATTAATCAAACTTGTTCATTAAAGTTTAATATCATTGTAAGGTCTAATTGTTTGATACCACATGCCATTTATAGGCCTACTAGTAGTACGTGATCCAACATTTAAACATTTAAGACCACCATACATAAGTTGGTGCATGTGGTCACTATCTAGTAGGATGTTTATTCCCAATGAATGTGATTCTCTTGTCTTTTATGCCATAGTTATGACAGGAAGAATGGAAAACATGGAATGGATACTAATACCAGATCTGATACCGACAGAGAAAGCACTGACATCCACTGAAATGCATAGCACCGCAGCACCGACAACGATGTCGGAATTCATATCAGCATCATCTGAAGATCGTGAAAATAGCACATTAACCTGGGGTCAAGACCGACCCCATCAGTTGAATAGCACACAAGGGCTCACTGGGGAAGATCTGGGGAGAGCGGTTGGTGTCAGATCAGGAGGACCCCCCCAACGACACAGAGATGATCCCTCTACGCACTCGCATGAGAATCAGCCCACTGGCTCAAAGGGCAGCGTCCAATCACAGCAGCCTCAGAGCCTGAGAATTAACCCCTCTCCAAGAGAGGTTGCCATGATGGAACCAAGAAATTACAATGTTCTGTATGAGATTGAGGTTGACAAGATTTACAAACAGAGCAGCAAATTTCCTCTGCGGAAAAAAGAGATGATCAGACTACTTGCACCTCCTCCACAGAGACATTTTCCAATGTGCAGTTATTCTGCAATGAGGAGGAAAAGGCTCTATTTATTTGCAAGTAAGTGATCTCCACATGGTATATTTTAGAGAAAAGTATATTTTAGAGAAAAATATAATACTCCACCTCATAGTACGGTTCACTCATTCAACACCGGGAGATTTGAGCCCCTTGTAGTCAGAAATCCACTGTGGGAAAAAGAAAAAAAACTCTGACTGAGATATGACAGTTAGGGACAGGTTAATTCTTCTACCATCTCTGAGACTTTAATTTTCTGATCACAGAGGTTGTTTATTATGATATTGAGCAAACCATTAAAAGATGGGATATCTGTCAACTAGTGGGGGTGTACCTCCTGATCCATAAACATGAAGAGAGTGCTTAGGACCTTTTCACCCTCACAGAAAGTGGCAATTTAATTATCTGCAAAAGGTGAATGGGGTCACAAAAATATGGAGAAAGTCTCAGAGCGACCAGAGAGCAAAAGCACCCGATACATTCAAAGAGAAAATTTCTCTCACTTTAGAAATGGAGCTGTTACCACCAGGTTCACCCAGTTAGTTGCTGATGTGTGATTTTAATTTTTTAATTTTTTTTTTTTATTAGGTCACATTTTAGACAGGACAGTAATGCTGATCTCCTTAAACTTGGTTTGTTATCTGTAATTGCACTGGACCAATAGTCTTGATTAAATATGCTTATATCAGACCAACAGCCTTGATTAAAGTGGCTGACAAATTTGCAAGGTGGGAATGTGTGGTGGATAGACTGAGAGAGCTTTGATGGTGATGAGAGAGAGAGGTGGAGAGAGAGAGATGGTAAGGATTCTGTGTGATAGCAAAGTGGATGCTAGTGAATGAAACATATGCAGGGTGCACACACCCATGATATGGGGAGATTGTGGTATTGGATCATACTTATCATTCATGTTGATCTCTTACATCCACACACAGTTCAAAACAGTGATATGATGACTGCCTGTGACTGGGTTGAAGAATTCAGAAGCCTTAGCAAGAATCAGAAACAAGGAATCAAGTCCGCTTATGCAAGATCATGTGACATGTGTCAGGTTGGCATTTATGATCTCTTTCAATGGGAAGTAGACGAGAAAAATTACAGAGTTAAAAAATTACCCTTTTTTATTTAGTACCTCGGAAGTGATCCCTATATAACCAATTGGAAGTAAATGAAGCCACTGCATTATGTTCCATCAATGAAGTGGTAAAGAGAACCTCTTTTGAAGTAAAATTCATTGAATGTTTGTTATATGATAATAGAACTCACCAATCAGTTACATTTGAAATTTTGTTTCCCATCTTTTTCTCTTGATTTCCTACAACTGTCAAACATCTAGAATGTTGCTTATTAGCTAAGTCTCTTAAACATTAAACTTTGTGACAATTACAACTGGGGTATTAATTAAAGTGCATGAAGTTTCATAACTAAGGGGAAAAAATGGTGGAATGGTTTGAATATTGTTTGTATTGAAATGGGCTATTATGCTCTCAGTACAGTGCCTATGGCAGCTATTTCAACATTTACCCACTCAGTTCCATTTCAACTGAATACAAACTTCGATTAACCTACAAATACACTTAACTAATTATACACTTAAGTGAAATTGTATCCTTAGAAGAATTCAGTTCCACTAAGTGGTGTAGGCAAGCTATTCTACTCAGTTAAGAAGAATACAAATCCAGTTAAGTGTTATACATACCCAGTTCAGTAGAATACAATTTCACTTACGTGAAATACAATTCCACTTGAAGAATTCAACACCCATATGTCAGTGTTTGTGCTAGGGAATTGAGCCTGGGGGGGACCCTCCCTGAAAAAATTGTTGGTGGGTTTTCAAAATGAAGGAGGGAGTTGCCACTTGGCCGCAAAGACTCGATTGCAATTTCTTGTGTGCATTTGTAATTGTAGCTAGGGAAAGAGGGTGAGGGATTTTCCTGCTTGAGATTTATCTTTGTGCAGGATTCAGGAGACAAATGCGGGATTCACAGTCACGCCCTTAAAGCGAACACTGTCGTATACCAATTTCAGAAGTGACAGTGGAATTACTGTTATGTAATATGATGTATATGCAGCACAGGGTGTACAGCTATAGAGCAAATCAGAAAAGTTCTTCCTTTGTTGTGAGGCATTGCATTGTAGAGCTAAACCGTATTATCACCTTTATGATATGTACGACAAATTCCACTGTGTGGATGCTTGTTGAACACCGTGTGTTTACAGAAGCATTTTAAGTTGTATGGACTGGTGTGTCTACGTCATCGTGTTAAACAGGATAGATCCATGTGGGATTTGGAAATGTGCACACAAAGTTTTGCACGATGCCAAGCTGCCAATCATACCTGGCTTCCAAAATAGAATGGATTTGTACTCCACTTCAGTAAAATACGTGGACAATTTGATTTGAGTGAAACTGAATTTCAAGTGATTTTTAAGTGAAACTGCATTTCACTTAGTGGCTTCATATTTTACAAATTCTACTTAGTAAAATTCCATTTCAAAATTTCCAGTAAAATTGAAACTTAAATTGAAAGTGGAATAGAAATTTTACATGAGTGAAATTCCATTTTACTGCAGTGGAATGTATTCCTTTTACGTGGAATGGGGGGTGCTAATGTTGAAACGTCTTGCCGTAAGTTCTTTTATAAATATCGTATCATTTTGGTTGATTATAGCCACAAATGTAGTAGACATAAATATCTCTTTCTTCTCATGGATACTACTGCTGTCATGTATGTTATACTTGACTACTCATAACAGATATACCTCAACCCCAGTGGCATGTTGCAGCACAATACAGAACTGGTCAACAACGCTACCTGTATAGCAGAGATGGATCGAATGATGATATTTTATCCTGATTACATAAGATCTGACTGTTACGCCATGTTCTCTCACTGTGCCATGAGGAAGGGGCAGTGCAAGTGGTACTCATCCAAAGATTTCAAGAAATGCAAGAACAAAGACAAACCTGGACAACAGGGAAGCAACGAAGGAGAGTAAAACAAAGGCGGAATGACGCGTACTCTGAACGTCGATCATTAATACACTGTAATGTACAGTGTATAAAGATGGAAATGATGTCCACAATGGTGGCCGCTGTGGTGACGGTTTAAAGTAATACCGAGAAACAAACAGGAAGAAACTACCGACCAAAAGTGCAGATATTTTATATTCAAGCACAAAGTGCATTGTTGCTAAGAGAGAATGGCCCAAAAAACTGTGAAATCAATTGTAATAAGGCTATATGAGGAGAGAGAAGGATTTTTTTTTTTCATCACTGGATATTTATTAAATTAAAAGGGCGGACTTTTCATACTGTACTTGGCTTTACACAAATAGAGTTCATGGCCATATTGACAGCAATGGCCATAAAAACAGTGAAGTATAGTTTGTTTTAATTACAAAAGAAAGTGATGGCAACAATGAATTCTAGTTGGAAAGCAATTACCACAACATCAGTGACTTTCAGGCAGATGTAAAATCACAATGAGAGGAGGGGCCTCTATGAAGGTGATTAAAAGCAGCTCTGCAGGGATGCAAACAAACCAATGGCTAACGAATGAAAATGATATATAACATAGTAGAATAGGACAAACTGTGGGGTAAAAAATGTGCACCCAAGAATGTAACCTGCATCTGAGGAAAGTACATCTGAAGAGGTAGGGGACAAGTCAAGCGAGAAAATGCCAGTCCATCTCCCAATCATAAGTTCATTTCACCCTGCTTGACTTGATGATAAAGCTTTTTTTTTCAAACTTCGACCACACAACATGCAGGCACATTCTCTTCATCAAATAGGGCATAGCATGTTCAAAATTTGGGAAAAACATCACAATACACCACTTGATAGCACTTACTGTAGTAGACAAATAGAGTACACTATGATACACTGTTATTGCTATTTATCTTTTGTTTTCTTTCCACTACTTCAAATCTATCATGAAACTGCATTGTTCAGAGATATTTTCAAGAATGCTGAGCAACCTGAAAACAATCTTGTTCAAAACTTTTCAACAACCTGACAATCCCTGTCCCTTTATTCAACCCCCTCTCCCATGTAGCCCTCTCCCACATATAGCCATGTCTTCCACTCATGCCAGATCTCTCCCACTCAGCCTTCTCTCCCACTCAGCCTTCTCTCCCACTCAGCCCTCTCTCCCACTCAGCCCTCTCTGCACTCTTTCTCATTCAGCCCTCTCTCCCACTCAGTTCCTTCAGTCTCCCATTCCGTCCTCTCTTCCGTTCGACCTTCTCTCCACATTTGGTCATCTTCGACTCCATCCATCCCTCCCTACAACTGGGCCCTCTCTAGCACTCAGCCCCTATAGTCACTCCCATCTTGCCCGCATGCTAACCGATATAAAATTCCCTTCATTCCATATGGCCAGTCATTGTGAATATACACAGTGCAAATCACAGAATGCATGTATACTGTTCTGACTGCCACACCTAGCTATAATTCACAAGCCATTAATATTCTCTAGGTATTGACAGCCTTGGGTTGATAAATTGTTGTATAACTATTAAAGAAATTTGTGGAGCTCTTTTTACACATTAATTAACTTTTCTCTTGTGGAGCTCTTTTTACACATTAATTAACTTTTCTCTCAGAAAAAAAAATTGTTCTTTTTTTGTTCTGGGTTACTTTGTTTCGTCCCATGGAGGATTCCTTTCCCTGTCTGGTCCCACGTGGCTGAATATTTAAAGATATGAATTTCAAGAAATACCTTGCAGGAACTGGCATGAACCTTTTCATTTTGATTTCCCAAGAGAAATCTAAAAAAGTTTATGGGTCATTTCTTATATTTCAGGAAACTTCAACAGTTAACATTACTCACCTTTCTCTCTCTAGAATATTAAAATTCTGAGCATGTTGATAATATCTCTACAAACATGCTGGCACCAGCCAAATGTAGGTGAAATCTGAGATTTGTATTGTCCATACAATGACCTCATTAAAAAGATGAATTTAATGGTATCCTTTAGACCCCTTTTCCAGATAAATGGACCCCCCCGAGGAGCACAGCATTCCTTGAGGATTACTTCCTTCCACCAACCCCCCCCCCCACCTTTATTTTGGTATTTCTTTCTCATTTTGGTTCAGAGTTAAAAGGAAATAAGCAGTTTGTTTTACATGGAAAAAAATCTTTCCTCACTCATATTATGCACAATGTTTTCATGGAGGAAATGAAACTTTTGCAGATGTGAGACTGAATGGTTTAAAAATTAATAAAGTTTGTTTCTTTGTGTGCCATGTTGGTGCCCTATCTGTCCCAGTTTACAGCCATGGTGCAACGACTAGTGGGTAGCACCCCTATGTACCTGACAATGGTGTTCAGTTACCACCCAATCCCCTCTTTTGTAGTCTCTCCTTAATTGCTCCAAAAAATAACTACATATTACATAACATAAAAGTATAAAAAATATTGCTGAAATTCTTAGTTCAGTTGTTCCATTTTTGGTTCCTCCTCTATTTCCTAGGACACAGAATCCGTGAATTAAAACTGTACATCCACACCTTTCTCGAAACGAAGCTTTGTGACTTACGACGTTGACTGTGGTTTCACAAAGTAGAAGCACACATTCACAGAAACCGATATTGTATGATGATCATTTCCTTATAACTGAGGATTCTAAATATCTGAAGAAAACACAGATGTTTTCTGTGACTTAACACCGAGATTTTCCAAGGTAACATACACACTGTTAACCCCTCAGTCCTTAAAGGATACTGTTCCTTGTGATCAACCTTTTTTCAGCTGTAACATCTGTCAGTGACATACACTCAATGCTAGCTGCATCAATAGGATCAAGAATAAAATAGGACAGAATCGTTGATTTTTATATTACTTTGCGTACAAGTCCACCCATACCATTAATAAATTCACAAGAGGTACTACCTGGTCTGTGATGTATGAGAACTGACCTAAGGGAGCACTTCAGCAAGTGGCATGGACAGGGGGGATGGGTGAGGGATATGGCCTCCACCTCTGCTGCAGGCGCATAGGAATAATTGTTGTGTTTAATAAATTTTCGGACTGCAAAATTTGAGAACATGAAATGTACTACCTTTTACACATCAAACTCTGCACCATTTTCCATCTCATCATTTATTAAAAGAACTTTTCAATGAGGAATGGGGCCTCCATCCCTTCCCTTAGACCCTTCTCCCATGCCAGTCAGGTGAAAGTGGATGCACAAATGGACCCACAAGATCTGACAATCCGCCAAACACCAGTCACTGTGCATGCTACTGACAGACTTGTTGTGAGGTAATTACCACTGCAAACATTTTCCTACTAGCAAAAAAACAGCATGACATCAGCTTCCTCAATTCCCCATAGGATATCCTCTTTTCTCGATACCAGGTCACTTTTTCCACAAATCAAGAGCAACACACCTTTGGTCCTGTGCAGCAGTGGACAATTACAGTTCTATGCAGCTGATTTTTGGTTAGCCACAACACACACATCGTTTATGTCAGCGAGAAGAAATACCAGGCTCTCTTCTCTCTCTTTGCACAAGAAAACTTACACAAACTCAATTGGAAGTCCATCCGATTCTGCAGCCCCATTTACCGCAACTTTGGGTAAGTTTTGTATTCACCAAAACATACTTCCAGTAGCTAGGTTTGAAAACCAACAGAGACGTTAAGTAGACAGTTACAAAGTGTACTTGACCAAACCCAGACCTGATCATATTTGAAGACTAGATGTATTACATTTTCATTGCATATGTATTACGGTTGTACTATTACAATAGGGGGTTATCAGTATATTTCCATCAGAGTGGTTCTTTTAGTCACCTTTATTAGTTGTCATGACAACTGTCTGTCAAAGAACATACCAACTGATGCTATGTATATATAAGCAAGTGTATGCAAATAAAATATAAGCAAAATGAAATTCACAATGCCTGTACAGTGATCTAGCATACATAAAAATGTGGAAAAGGTACAGAAAATGTGATATAAAAATGATCAGTTCCTTCAATAAAGGAAAAACAGCACGAAGAGTTACTTATATCAATTGCATGAACGAACTTGAACAGCATCAGGGACATATCCAAGATTTTGGTTTTGGAGGGTGCACTACATCTGCACATTGTGGGAGAGTGTCTTTCATGCTACAAATTCACATAAAGCTCTCAATATGGGTGTACAAGTTTGTTTAATAAATGACAACAGTAACAGTGAGATGTGGGCATTAAAATATTAATATGATATGAATTATGTATTCCATAATGTAAATATGTATTACGTAATATTAATATTGATTAAATTTTTGGAGTGGCAAACATGAACCCACATCACCCCCATATCTGAACATATGCAAAACAACAGGCTAGGAGTATAATTCAGACAGTACTATCCATATCATTGGGCATGGCTTAGCCTACAACCTAAACTGCAATTATGAGAGCTAGAGGACATGGCTTACTTGCAACATGCAAACGATGTCATGCCCATGAAAATGGCCCTTTGCTACTCGGCTTTAAGGAACCTATGGGTGTTTTGTCTCTAATCACAAACCATCCACACTCTTTCACTTTGTAATTGTTGGTGAACTAATTACCTGATGCCCTGAAAGAAAGGTGAAGTAATGTCACCTTAACTTGAATGGAGTTCTTTTTATGTACTGGCAATTGAAGCATCAACAGAAGTTTAACAAAAGGGAAATATACAGTGGCGGCGCCAGAATGTCAGACTTGGTTGGGGGCAAACTGAGGGCAGAGGAAAATGTTGGGGGGCAAAGATTTTCGCACGCAGCGCGAAACCGAGCTTGAAGCATGAGACCATGCGGGTGGGGTCCAGGGGTCTGCCATAGGGCCCCTGGTGGGGTCCAGGGGCAAAGCCCCAGTAGGGGTACAGGGGGCGAAGTCCCCGGAAGCTCTGCGGTTTTAGCGTAATGAAAAATGGGGGTAGGCGGTTGAACATTATCTAACGCAACGAGTGATGCAGAACCCGAAGGGAAATTTTTAAGGGGAAACGACCGGGTAAAACATGAGCTTGTTGCATGTACCCTTGATGAAACATTTCTAGCATTTTGAAATGACATACTTATAAGTAGTAGAATTGACATACTTTTAAACAGTGATATGACAGAGTAGTGGTTCTATTTTTTCATTTTTCATTGTATAAAGGGGTGACCATCGAATGTGCTATTAAGGAAATTTATCATTCCAAGTTTGTGACAGTTCCACCTACAAAAGTCGGAACGTTTTCTTATGAATCAGTATTGTCTCAAATGAATATGTATTCATTGCAACGGAAAAGTGTGCCACCAAAGGTGAAATTATCCCACCTTCTTTATGACAATCCAAACAAACTTAACTTTCCCCACGGTGCCTGTCGAGCGCACCTGCCATTGACTTAGTGTATAAATGACAAAAATGGTGGCGTGCTTCACTATTTCAATCTGTCGAACCTAAGCTTGTAAAAGTTGTCATTTGTATTGATAGGCTAGAGGTGCATTCGACTGGCCAGCGCCGTAGTTGGCAATTAGGCATTCATCAATCATGGTCCCCCGGAAGCTGTTCTTATTCAGTCCAATGCCAATGCATAGTTTTGTGATAAATTAATTTTGGATGAGTACAAGATCTGATTGGGAAGGTTGAGAGCAACTGGGGGGGGGGGGGCAACTAGAGGGCAAGGAAACAATCTGGAGGGGCAAATGCCCCCTCATGCCCCCCTCCCCCGTAGCGCCGCCACTGGAAATATATCACATGCTACCTTTGAACAAATTTATCAGACCTGCAAATTACATGAGCAGTATACATGTCCTGTTACAATACAGCACTACAAGATGAAAGTTTATAGACAAATCTCAGCACTGAAATATGCTGGTTCTCATAAATCGTCAAAATTGATTTCATTAATTACTATGTGAATGCTACACTGGTGGATCAAAGGTGGGTTGGTGGGGACAATGGAGGCCATGGTCCCATCCAAAGGTGGGCCCAAAAAGTCACTGCTACATACTTTTTTAATTTTTCGTTTTTAATTTCTGACTATTCTACCATCACACTTTGCAAGTTACTGAAAAAAAAAAATGACACATATTGCGGTAAGTCTTGGGAGACTCCATTTCTTGAGTTGAGTACTCCTGACTCTGAAGATCCTCACAACGCTTACTTGGTTATGGTTTCAGTGATGCCATATTACTGCCACTTACACCTATGTAACATCATATTTTGAGCAAAAATTATCGTACAGACAATGTATGGTAAGAATTGGGTTCAAGTCAAGTTATCAGACACAGCTGGGGCCTAATTGGGAAACAAGAAATTTAAAGAAGCAGTACTACATTTTCAAGTTGTGATTTAAAAAACTTTCAAAAGGACATTAACCCAAAATGTTAAAAACACAAAAAATGATTTTCATGTATCCATTTTTTTTATAGCTCTAAAAAATCCCTGGAGCTATGAATGCAAGGCCGGGTCAATTTTTCTGCATGTGGGAATGATGAAACCTATTATACTACATACACGAAAGTGGCTTAACATTCGAAAGTGACTATTGTACATGCATATTCTCTTACAGTAGCATGAATTCACTGCAGTATCATGTGCGTTCCACAAAATTTCAATCAGATATGACAATATCACAACAACCATGGGGTATGTTTTTTTTTTTTTTTTCATTCCCTGCAGTATGCATACAGTAGGGCTTAACAAGGTTATACATATCATTATATGTATCAATAAAAGAGATTCTGTGACACACTGACACTGAAGGTGTAGAAAAAGGCTGGTCATTGACACAGAATTCCAAGATTTAACACTCCATAGAAAGGTCAAGACAGAAATAATAAGAGACAACAAGACCAAGTGCGAAACCACGAGAAAGATCAAGTAACCAATATGAGAGTGCCAACATTTGCAATTATCATTCTCCAAATCTGTACTACACCCCGGCATCCAACTGATCGAAACTTTGGCATGTGTACCACTAGTGTGTAGTAGCCTATGATAAAGGCCAGTTACCAATATGGCAGTGAATTCATCAGAGGTACTAATTAGCATTACAGTATGACGACATTCATCGTAATTGGTGAATAGATGGAAATTGATCCAGTGTTGCAGTTTTAGCATTTTCATCTTCTAGTCCAATTAAGGGACAACTAACCTGTAAAATGTAGTTGTCCTTTGCAAAATTTATTTGCCCTGCCAAAAACCATGCCATAACTTACAGTGTGTATTTCCAGGTTGTTGTAGCAGTATCACACTTACATATGTGCTGCTAGCAATTCACCACCACATTTCATCACACGTTTTAGATACTGCAAGTAAAATCTTGATTTGATCACTACCAAAATTTGTTCGTCCAAAGGACAATCTCATACCAAATTCTGATTGTCCTGTAGAAAATTTTGGTGTCTCAAATGCAAGGACTTGCCAAAGCACAGTTGCTGAACAGACAAAAAAAAAAAAGTGTAGGGCCCTACACTGTAAATTTTACTTCCAAATGAAGTCATTGATTCCCCAAAACTTACTGCTTTGGGAATTCGCTAGCGACGTACTCACCTCATCCTATGCATTACCGTATTAACCATGGTCTAGCATCTTGCAATTTGTGTGTGTGTGTGTATCTGGTCACAGCCCTTCCGTAATTGATGCGTTGCATTGATGTTATGTGCTCCAAACTTGTCTCTCAACTCCAAATGAATACTTATGAGACATTTTGGATGCAAGAATAATTAATCACCTTAATTAGTTCATTTAATGCATGGCTCAACTGCAATCCCAGTCATGGCTTGTGGTCACATTTTGCTGACTTAACTACAGATTCCTATGCAAGCAAGAAACTACCTAATTTTCATTGCCAGCATGCACATAACCTCCTACTTCCTTACACTAATTCTAATAAACTAATAAATGACATATACTGAACAGGGGACACTGAATCTGCTGGCTACGTAGTAGTATTTTCACATTTGAACAGTGCAATCTTCATATGATCGCAGACCACGAAACCTGTCAATCACAGGAAGTAGCGGCACGTAAGACTTTTTCCCAAGAGAGATGTATTGATTCCATTAAATAGAATTACCTCAACTATAATCCAAAATAAACTTGCTTCCATTTACAGAAGATTTTAAGTGTCGTTAAAATCCTGGACGATGTCGTCAATGTGACCGTACCGTACGTTGTTTCCATCACTTACAACGTGATCTTTCAAAGCCTCCATACTCTGCTTTGCTGGGAAACAACTTTTAGCGGAGAGTATGTCACAGTGTCTTGTACCACCAGTTCAAAGGAAGGTTGTGACCTCAGAGCTGGAGGGACAGGTGCATGATAGGGCACACGTTTGTTTTTGTGAAATCAGTTTTAAAAAAATGTGGGATGGGATAAAATTGCTTGGACATGAGTGAGCAAGAATATGTATGTGTCATTATCATGTCTTCCAGTTGGAACTATCTGACCCATTTCAAACAGATAACTTTCAAAATCCATTTTGCACCTCAACTTTGCCTCACAATCCTGTTCTTCCTTCTGATTATTTTTTTTTTTTTATAGCCTGTGACATATTGTATTTCATTGACGTCAGAAACTGTTTAGACCCCCAAGCGGTTTCTGGAATCCACTTGGTTGTAAATCTTTATGATAATCCAGTTGGAGACTATAAAAATATGATTCCAACCGAAAGGTTTCTCACACCACAACTGCAGGTAGACCATTTCGACATTTTTCCTTTCATGAATACAATGATTTCCAGAACACATTACTTTGATTGAACCCATTCTTTACTGCTGATCTGATTGGCAGACACCCACAGGACGTGACTCCTTTCTTCTACAACTTGTGTTGTTGGACTTCTTCACCGACTTGTTCCATAGTAGGCAGGTCTTTTGCATACAAACTAACTGTATACAATACTACTGTTACTACAGTAGTTAATATAGTGAAGGGCTGAATCCAGACATCTGTTTAATAGTGAGACCACTGCAAACATCGTTGCAAGAAGCTGAGTGTGACTTTTTCAAGTATTTCTATTCATCAAGGAAAGAAGAAATCCAGAGAAAGATGGCCATGACTAGGGTGGTACTCCTGGTAGCACTGGTGATGCTCTGTTTGGAATCTGCGTTTTCGTGCATGTGCATGCCACAACATCCACAGACAGACTTCTGCAATTCAGACTTTGGTAAGTGGCTGACAGTGATCATATTAAATGTAAAGCAGTTGAAGACTTTGTTCTTATCCTGGACAGAAAGATATTTTCTATCAAACAGTCTAAGAAACAAACTTTATGCCAAAAAAAAAAGTAGTTTCACTCATTTTATGAACTGCAAATGCAAATTAACTAATAATGCTAAAATACAATAAGTACATTGGTAACTGCTTAGCATATTGGCTTGCAATAACTTGTATTTCAGTTTGTAATTTGTTCTTTGTTTTTTTCCAGATGAGAACCAATATTGTTAAGCATGTATTCTTTATATGTCTGCATTATAATGCAAAAAAGCTCCATGTTTTTGTGGGTGCAGGTGTATGCTGTAAAGCAAACGGTAGATAGGCCTACGTTGTTTGCTTTCATATCCTCAGATAACATTATAGAAATTATCTTCATCCAGGGAGATATATCTCAATCCAGCCATCACGCATGTTGCCATTCCAATTATGTTTATTTAGAAAAGAAAATGGTGATGTTTCAGTCCATCTACTGGATGCAACTCAAAACTTAAAAGCAGGATTTGTTGTTTGAAGGAATAAAAATAGCCTTGATCCTCCATCATTTTCTGTCATTTGATACCAATGTGGATAATAACATGCTATGCCAAGTTTCTTTCATTAAAAAATTTTTTAATTAGAGTGTTAATTAGCGGAACTGGACCTTGTGGTAAATGTGCGGCACTTCCATGTGAGCACTGCTACAATGAAACTCCTATGCAAATGCATTTCCTCTGAAACATTAGGCTATACGTGGACAAATATACCTCTGTACAGGAGTTTTTATAATTTTCTGCAACTTATAGAAGTGTAACCAGTCCTTTGGTGCACTTTGGAAAATGCAGGTATAACAGCAAATCCTGCTTTAATTAGATCTGCTTTACAAAAACTTCAAACGTTCTATTCCTTGTGAAACCGATGTGGAGCACAAGTTAGCCAACAAATGTAATTTTTGATTGTGATCCCTTCCATCTACAATACCACAGCATCTTTTAACATTTTTAGCTTTTAATCTTAACTTTTAATCCTTAAGTCATTCATTCAGTCTCATCAATGACCATTAGCAATAGCTTCATGACTTCAAAACATCATGCAGGAGATGAGTTACAAAACATTTGCCATTATGATAGAATTTTTGAAGGTTAGGGTGAATTAACTATTCTGGAGCAAGAAATAACTGAATTTCTATCTGTGAGGAACTGATTTCTTGAAAAGAATGTTACCATCCTACTTTGAATAAACTTCACTCTTGGTCCACAAATATTGCTTTTAAAATAAGATTTTTTTTGGGGGGGGGGGGAATCAAAGTCCTTATTTGCCTTTAACTGCGTAGAAAAGGCGACTGTGCCAAATTAGCCAAGCAGTATCATTTGGACATGTAACCCTGAGACATTTATGACATTGTTCCATTCTCAATAGACCAATTTAGACTGCAATACAATCTGCCAGCTACTGTGTGCATAAATCCTGACGTACAGACGTATACTGTGTGAAAAAAAAAAATATTCAAGTTAAACAAGTGGGAAATATCGCATCCACAACAAATCACATCTTCTCAAGTTACTGAAATGTTCCTTGCTTGTTGTGTTTACCACCCTTGCTTTATATTGTGTTAAATCTTGGAAGGGAGCTTGTGGAAGGTGCATAGGTGTGAATGACTCCCCTAACATGATGAACAGGGATGAAGTACTTTTGTAAATGCCTTTCAAGTATTAAGCTGGCATAAAGCTCCCCCCTTTACTACGCTTTACCTGTTTCCTCACTCTATCATTCCCCGTATCTGTCAGCCACTGGACTGCTGTCCACCCGCACAGGGTGTTCAATATGTACAATTGAATATGCTCACATGCAAGTTTTAGGCAATGCATATTGAAATTTTAACATTGTCCTCCACTGACAATGAACATATGTACACCCTCACTTGACAGAATGGTTTGGTTCACAAAAGGGGTTAAAGTTACACACACTTTGAGTGCTTCTGCAATATTCACAATTGATACGGACATATATATATATTCACACGTTTGCCAGCATAATGCATGTATTATATTTTTGTTTCTTATATGTCTAGTTGACATTTAACAATTTAAATAAAACAGAGATCTTTAAGTTGCATTCACACCCCCCGCCCCCACGTTGGTCAGTTCCACCTCGAACTGAAAGACTCATTGTCATTGGTTGTCATTTTTTACTACTAAATCAGTAGCAAAATCAAATGTTGTACTTGGAACGAGTGTAAATATATTTCAGCTTCTTCAAGGTCAGGGAAACCGTGGTGCACGGAGGAGAATGTACGAGACACCTTGTGTGTATGCGATATAGGTGTTCTGACCCAACATGGTCTAGTACGCATCATGTTTTTGTCAGTCTGATAGTCATGGTTACATATCTGCTCATGACTTTTTGTACTGTTTCAGTTTTCAGGGGCAAAATTCTGTCGAAGACTCCTGTTTACGGTGGATTCAATCCCAACACGCCATCAAAAATTGTGTACGGTGTGGAAGTGAATGGTGCGTACAGAAATGTTGGAAGCAGTCTCATCTTAAAGGCAGAAGACAAGATAAACGTCACAACATCAGGTTTCCAGAGCACATGTGGAATTGTTAACATGGAAATTGGGAACAGGTACCTCATTACAGGTGAGATTCTCATCTACTACATTCAAAGCAGTAACAACATCTCTGAATTTCTGACAGAGGCAGGAATGAATACAAAAGTTTAGTGAATGAATGGGAAGGGGGGACCGATTTTGTGGGAGCTTGAACTGGAAAGGAGAAAAGAGGGAAAATTAAAGACAAGGACAAATGAAACAGTGGAGATGAAAGTCACTGAGATGTAGAAAGCTACATTTGAAAATGTGTAGAAATGAACAAAACATATGGTTCATAAGTTGATGAACATCACACAATAATTTCATGATTGTCTTAAAAACTTGAAAATATATCTGTAATCAAGTGAGGGTATTTTACCACAACTGGAGTTTGAGCAGACTCTGCCTAGATGGCAAATCCAACAAACTTCAAACTTCATCAACAGGTGCCTCGGTATGAGATGTAGTATCCACCCAATCAACAATGCTTTGGTCAAACGTCAAGGAGAAGGAACATGTACAGCTAACACTGTATATGCATGTGTGAATGTTTAACACTTTTATTTTTTTGTGATGTTGTACATGCAAAGTAAAGAGGGCAGCAGATGATTATGAAAGTGATAGCCTGGATGAGTTTTGCAACTCCAGACATTGACTAATTGTTTCATAATCGGTTTCATCAATGCTGGATGACCGAGGAAAGGAACCTGCAATTATGGAACCTTGAGCTTTGCAAAATGTCCCATTGTCTCATATCACAGACTTTAAGATGGATGTAGTGCAACTAAAAAACTGAACTTTGGGGTTTATTTTCAAAAAGGAACAGCATAAAATCTTAATGGGACTGCATGAAAGCTATCTGGTTCCTGCCTCCAGCAATTACCAACACCTAGACGCATTGTCTGGGAATTTCATTTTACTCCTCCTGGCTATTGCTATTGTTCATTTCTGTCCTTTTACCGCAGATTTCATTTATGTTACCTGAAGTGATGGATCTCTCTATGATGTCAATGAAAAATAATTAAAAAACTTTGCACTGTGGAATGAACAATTTATACATTTATGAAGCATTTTTGAGAAGCACTTTCGTCGAGGATGAGATTTAAATTGGATACTCTTGAAAGGCTCTGTTGATTCACTGTCCCTTCCCTCGGAAACAGTCACGCAATAGGAACTGGGCTATGAAGTGTTTTGAGATGGTGACCTCAGAAGTTCCAAAATGGAAATCAGTGGCTACAAAATCATGAGGGCTTTCAAATGAAGAGCCTCATAATTCCTACACATTCCCTGGATCATTTAGTCCAAGTTTCCATAAGCACTTCTTTTTTTTTTCTTCCCAATGCAGCAAAAGAAATTGCTGAGAAAGTGATAGCAAATCTTTGCTCATGGAATGTGCCAATGAACCAGGTCACGACTTCTCAGAAGAAGTTGTTGCGGGGTAAATTTTTCGGAGAATGTTCCAGACCAAGGAGTTGTCAGGTAGGTAGAGGTGAACGTCTCCTATCAATTCCTTAACTATAGCTATCAGTATCGAGTGATAATTCATAAATTGTTTCAGTCTAACAGATAATAGAACCTCATGATTTTGTTACTTCTTTTTACTTCTGATTCCCCAACACTCCCTGGTTTGGGAAATCGCTAGCGATGTACTCACCTCATGTGACCTATGCAGACGTCCTGAGTTCTCTCCATACCTGAAGGAGAGGCTAACGAAAATGGGATATCGAAAAACTACCAGAAGAAGCGAGGGCGTGGGCGGGGAACCAGTCCTCGTTCAAAACCCCCCAAGAAAGGTAACTGTAGCCCCAGAGATCACACAAAGGAAGAAATCCCCAGGCCAAGCTCCCTGGCCTAAAAACAATGATACAACAAGACTCCCAGAAAGGGAGGAAACTCCCAACTCAAAGAAACACAGTTAAATGGAAGATACACACAAGGAGGCTAAGAATGGAGCCTAACACAAGTTGCATTACTACTACACAGGGTCTGAGGTCTAGCCCAAACCCAACACACAGGTGTTTAAAACATATGGGATAAAACACATAAAAAAGGATACTCATCCAAAACGGCCCAGAAAGGTGCAGAAGGATGAATTCCACTCAGAGTGTAAGAAAAGTCCCCAAAAATACAAAGAAGGAAGAAGATGGGAGCAGATGCAGGAGGAATGATGAAACGAACTTCGCTGCAAGACCACAAGGCTGGCAATTATGGAAGGTGGTTACCAGATACAGACACAAAAATTGCCAGATGCTAGACCATGATCAATACAGTAATGCGTAGGTTATATGAGGTAAGGGAGTACGCCCTGTGAATTTACAAATTTGTGGTACCACAATTAAGTGCCTAAAGGCCATGTCACACATTACTGGATCGGTGACAATGTACACCATCTTACAAGTTTCGTTTTCACCTGGCAGCAAAATGAGTGATCAAGAAGTAAGGAATATGGGCCTACAGGAAAGTATTTGCATTTGACATATCCCTAACACATGACCTGACGTTATAATAATCAATATGACAACATCACCTGTGGACTACCACCAAAAGCATACCGAAACATGAACATATGACTAACAAAGAAATACAGGACATATGCCGGTAAAAATGAACATGTACCGAACGTAACTTGAACCGAACTGTCTCCCTTTGTGGTCTCTGTTACAATCAGCTATGAGTTTTGGGCATTGCACAAAACTGTTCACCAGGGTGGGCCTGACCTGCTGGATATCACTTGACATGCAACAGCATTACTAGACATGTAAAGACATGCAGCAAACATTAAACGCACTTCTAGCAGATACATACCGATCAAAATATCGCAATCCATTTCTTATCCATTGGGTCTATCCAGCAGTGTGAGACCGTGTCTTGAATTAGCTCTCAGGACTGAAAATGGTTTCCATTCTTCGTCAGTACACACATATTGATGAAAAGTTTTCCAGGACTTTTCCTGGCTATAGATGTGACTTCCCAGCCACCAGCACCCTTAAAAAATCCATCATAGCTTTTCCCTACCTTGGGTGCTAATTTTGGCACTTTTGTTGCATGTAAAAGATTGGGTGGTTTACTGTGTATATGGATTAACAATTTTGCAGGACTTTCCCTGGACATATCATGAAAAAGAGCAAATTTAAGAACTTTCAAAGCACTGAATATGGGCCAGCTACATTCCAGGGCTTTCCAGTGTTTCCAGGACAAGTGTGTATCCTGGGTTTCACTGGACACTTACCACCGACAATTTTAAGACAGTGGCATGGTTATATGACATTTTGTATTATCGACCATAGTATTATTGTGAAATGGTCAAAGTGATTTACATTCACAAAATGTGATGATGGAGAGGGAGGATAGGATGATGTAAACTTGGATGCAGTTGCATCTGTTTGCTCAAAGACGGTAAATTAATCCTCATTATCTTACAGTGTCTACTCTGCCTCCATCCTGGTTCTTTGCCATACTTGATACTTTTTCACCCTTGAGGCTAATACACTCATCTCTTGAAATATTAAAACTGAAATAACGAAACATAATGGAACAGAAAGATTTAGGCCTCGGTTGTCAAAGTGTACATACGTGTCAACACCCGATTGGTCTGATTGTAGTGGAGATATCAATATGCCATTACAAATATATCAGAATACCCCATGGAGGGTTTCTGATGAGGAATGGACAAAGGAAGGGGTTGCAAAGGTTGGCTCGTCCTTTCTCAGGGATTGGGGAGTGCGGGTGCTAAGTCCAATCAATTCCATACTGTGAGGGCATTCTGACTATCAATGAACCACTACTGTTTTTCTCATGCTTGTATTCTGAGATGGTAATAATCTCAAAACATCAGTTCCCCTCATACTTTGGCATATAGGGTCACCATGGAAACAAACAAAACTTCTGCTGACCTGAATGTGATTGTATGTCTAAGGGTTTACAGCAATGCAAGCAAGCTGTAACTTTCTGTTGTTCCTAGGATCATTATGGCCGATGCCAGTCACTCAACTTTTCAGAAAACTACCAAACTGAGAAACGTTAGGTTGCAAATGTCAGCCTGATTCACTGGTATAGTAATGAATGTAAACAGTTAATGTTTCGTTTCGTTTCATGTATTTCGTTCATACTGTACATACATATATACATACCGGCATAATAAGATGCAGTCGTACAATGTAGTGGAATATGAACAGTGGGGGACACTACATAAAATCATCTTCATGAACTTAGCCAAACATGACCTTATAGTGACATAATGTTTGACAATCAACATGTGTAAACTCTCTCTTGAACGTAATCAATACAATCGCTTAAAACAGTGTCGTATTTCAGAAAACTGTGGTGACAACTCTCTTCTCAACCATCCAAATTCTTCCCAGGGAAGTTATAAATAACACATGTATGTGACCATACATGACTTGTTACCTCAGTGAACACAACACGTAACTCACCCATTTTGCACAAATTTTTGTCACTTTTCAGATAAGGAAGCACTGCGGAGCCCCTAACATAACCATGTGTGGGGAATTCACTGGCTGCACTTACAACCAAGACGATGACTGTTTCGTTCAGCACTCCTATTGCACCATGGTTCATAGTTCGTGCGGGTGGCTAAACTTTACGAAGAGGTTCAATAACTGCAACCAATAACTGCAACGGCGACCCCACAGCGACAAAGTGATGAGGGGACAGGTGTTTTGATCATTACCTGCTATGGGTGCCTTTTGTTTCTCAGACCTCTCAGAGTTTATCTTGAACTGTTTATTTTTTATCACTGAAATTGCGTTATCATGGTCCCAAGAACGTTTGCCTCGTAACTTCCTAACGTGCTATCAATTGAAAAATTTTACACCAAACGGATGTGATTCCTTACTTCATATAGAGTAGGTACATTTCTATGGGTGGAACTTGTATAATCCCATTTTGTATAGAAATTCTCTGTAGCATTCAGGATTCCATGGTGAGAAATAATTAGACTTAGGTGTAAAACAGTACAAAATAATGCTTGTGGTCCAAACCAGGATGTGTTCTTGTTGGCAGGCAGGATTTGGGGATAAATATTCTACTTATGGCAGCCTCTTTGTTATACTGCAAACTTCAATGATCAGACCAAAGGATAACAAGCTTTTGTCCTGTATTTGAACTCCACAAAAGGATAAACTTAAGTAAATGCACCTGCAACTTACTGAACATTGGTGGGTTCAATCTTGCAATGTTGTAATGGACCAGTGACAACTAGAGAGCTTTCGACAAGAGAGGCTTTTACAGTTTTTGCTGCCCAGTGTGTAAAAGCTCTCTAATAAAAGAATGGTTTGGAGCAGGAGACAATGAAATACAAGAGGATGAGGTATACTGAAGAAGGATGAAATGGAAGATGAGGTACAAGAGAGGAGTGAATAGAGGTATAACTACCAATGATGAGGTACTCTAGAGCACAACAGGTACCAGAGAGAGGGATGAGTAGAGCATTAGGTGTACAGAGAAAAGGATGAGGAACAGTAGGACATGAGGTATAGGAAAAGGGGATTAGGTACAAGAGCTCAGCTGGAGATGAGATTGAATAGGAGATGTCATACAAGAAGATCAGAAGAGGAGATGAGGTACAACAAAGGAGCGAGGATTAATGGATGAGATACAAAAGAGGATGAGGTACAAGAGTGTTGTGGATAGAGGATGAGTAGGAAGAGACAAAAGATATGCCTGAGGTGAATATAAAGAGTGATGGATGAATATATCACCTCTCCTCCACTGAATGTTCAATATGAGAACAATACTGAACATGTAGCTCATTCCATCTCAAATCCCACGAGAAAGGGACATCGAGCAAATCAAAACTGTACATATGAGAAGCAGGGTAATAACGCCTTTTCAAGAACTTCAAATTAAGGTGTCCACAAAATTCAATGAAGTTTGAACAGATATATGTCATAGAAATCGCCACTTTTTTGAGGAGGTCTGATGTCAGGAGGAACTGATGTCACCGGTACAAGCAGGTTCATCTACTTTGATAAAATCAAAAAATACATGTTTCAGCATTTACCTGTCACAAATTGACATAATTGGTTTCTTGAGGTACATCTTTGAAGGCATCTACTAGATTAAAGACACCTTACTGCCTTGAATGAAAATTTATTCATTTTATTGCATGATTTTCTTTTCTTATCCTTACTATATTACTTGCACAAATTCCATTGATGTACTAATTCCCAAATAATCTTATTTTATTCCATTATTATCGTCAGCCTATGGTTACATTAAACTGTTAAATGTATTTAAAGTGTATTTACAATGTTTCTTATGTTTTATAAATTATCTGGTGCAGGCCTGCCACACAAATGTCAGAATTCAAAGACACCCCATTTTTTGGTGTTGCACATGTTGCCATGGGGAAATAATATCAGGCCTCTAGGAAAATGCTCTGGTAACTTGCCCATTTTTCACCTCTTTTTAGGAACAGCACTAGAGAGGCAGTATTGTGTATCACACCCATTTTTAAGTTTGCCTTAACTCCATTGCAGATGGGATATAATAGGTTGTTCATAAAGGCAACTTGGCTACTATTACCTTGGCTACTAGTACCTTGTCTAAATTTACCGGAATCAGTGAACACTTCCTGGACATAGTCACCTCTTCTTAGCACTTCACATAAGAAATCAAATCAACCTACACTTCAAATCAATCAAACAGAAAAACCATTGTTGTACAGCCCAGTGAAGGAAACAACTTGGAAAAAGAATTCAACTTGTGATCTATGATTATGTGTGAAAGGTTGTCAGTATATTTTCACATACTACTAAGGAGGCCCTGTAGACAGGAACTGTCACTAGGGGGGCATAAACACCTGATGGAGGGGCATGACCATTGGCAGTGTGGGTGCATTTTTCCCACAAGGGGGGGGGCAAGGTTCAAGTGACATGCATCATCACCTACATACTAGGTAGAATTGTGGGAAGACAATCTAAGAGGAGAACAATCTGTTGGTGCAGAGCAAAAAAGGAAAGTTTTGGATATAATATACCCCTAGATCACAGGAAATTGCCTTTATTGGTCCCCTTTTACTCAGTGAATAATCTCCAAAGCCATGACTGCTGGAAGAAAAAGACATGGTCGTCCAACCATTTGGTACAATGTGAGAAGTCTGTGCCATCATCGTCTGCGTGAACCAGAGTGATGCATAGGGTGTGCTACCTCATTAGCAAGAATTTAAACAATTGTGGCTACATGCGATATGATGGCGCACCTGAAATATGAATCTTCCAAACAAGGGTGAAAATGAAAACAATTTCTTTCTCATCGATTTAATTAGGCTGCATTTCTTAAGAATTCAATCACACAGAAGGATAATAAGCTACTTGAAATGTTTACCTTTATACAACCATCAAATATGAAATGACCAAGCAATATGTAACAGAAGAAGGAAAGCGCATGCAGCAGATGACATTTTTGGAATTTTAGAGAAAAAATCTTACAGAAAAAAAATATGTGTCATAGTTTTCTTGCAAAGTAGCGAGTAAGTCATATCTGGGCCAATGTTTACGATTCACAAAATGTTATTGGCCATTGATTTTCTTCACAGGGGGCACAGAGGTCCACTAAGGAGACACCACCCCCCTCTCCCATGTCCTTGGCGAGGCTACAGGCTTGCAAATAAGAAAACATTGGTTATCATGGACAATGTATGAAATTTCATGGTCAAAATTTCTTAAACTGGACTTGAACACTTTTTAAACTATTTGCCTCCTTCTTTCAATTGGACAGAGTTTACCACTAACAATTTGTACATCATGCTTGAGACAAGATTAAAACAATTTTCTTTTCTTTCTTTGAAAATCATTCATAATCGCATTGCCAGCAGGATATTAGAAACAATCACTCATCTGTAAAATTCAGATGCCTGCAATACTCACAAAGTAGGATAGGTACAGTTGTGATAAATATGTAAATCCACTCTCAGCTGTGTAAACAAACAAAGCTTAGTTCAGTAAGTTTCATAATCAGGAAGCCATCTTGGGTTCATCAAGGACCCTATGCCTTGTTGATTGTGGATGAACACTGGCGAATCTTGCCTACTCTTTTTTGAGGACTAGTGTTTAGGTAATATAACAAGGCAGTAGTGAACCAATCAATGCAAAAGCAACACGAACCCAAATATCTGCCTCAGCCAGACTGTAAATTGATTTGCACAGCAAGCAGTTGTGAATCCCAGAAAAATTTCAAAGTGACTCTCTCATCCCCCCCCCCCCCCCTCAGCTGAAATGAGCTGACAAATACAAACTTGAATATGTATATATATGCCCTGTTTATATTCGTTTTTTGCCTTTACCTGTCTTAGGAAGTCCATAGACTTCACTTTTCACCCAGAGAAATTATAAAAACCTCAGGGCTTCTGTGCAAGCTTTGCCCCTGGACCCCTACCAGGAATTTGTCCCTGGATCCCACCAGGGGCCCTAATTAAGACAGGCTTCTAGACCACTTGCTATACTTGCACTCTGCACTCAGTTTTTTCCCCTCAAGTATTCTTTTGCTCTCCATTTGCCCCATCCCCCCAAACCTACACACACTTATCTATCCTTCCTTACATGCACTTGCTCTAAGTTTGACATACATTGGTTATGTATCAGACCCTTGATTCAAGTTTTCACCCTTCTGAGAGCACTTAATTAAGCCATGGCTGATTTCAATCATCACTGTTTTCTGTTTGTGGAGAATACACCAACGTTGTGGTAAGTGTATACTAAACATGTGCTGAGGCAATTCCAGGCCTGTCGCAGCGAAATTCCAAGACAAAAGTTTTGTTCAGAATCAGCAATTGGTCCTTCAAACCTACACTGCTTTTTGCAACCAATTGAAACGGTTTTTACATTATTTGAAAATATTGCCAAAGCTTTTACACCTTGATGGGACAAAATCTTGTGTGTGGCTCCTGTTATAAGTGCGGCAGACAGCTTGGTATTAAGCTGGCATAAGATGTTCCAGCACTGAAGAGAATAAGCAGTTGTCTGTACTTTTCTTTGAAAAATCATCAAAATTTTTCAATTTACCTCTCACTACTCTTTTTGAATACTTCTCATGACATTGCTGAATATCAGGCCAGGGAGCTGGTCTTCCAGCTCCCTGTGCAGGCCTACTGTAAATTCAAGGTGTTATGCTGCAACATTCAGCAATTCAACATGTGATATCATATAATGAAAAAAGAGAAATTTGGGAATTAGAATAGGTGTACTAATTCAGTTTGGGCTGACTGTATTTTCAGTTAAATGTGAGAAGTGTTGTAATCTAGGTTTATTTTTAAAACCATAAATGAATTCAAATTCAGGCACAAATCTAAGATCACAGTGGAAACACTTTGCCTACCGTCAATGACCTGGGAAAAGAAGAAAATCACCTCACGGTTTGAAGAGCAAAACAGGAATATTTTAGGGTCAATTACTAAGGTCACAGCAAGAATTTGCAAAGGCTTTGATACAAGTTTTCTTTGCATAAATTATAAGAGATAAAGATTCGTGGTATCAAATCCATGTAGAAACTGAAAATCTTAAATGTTATGTGACATGCTTCTAGAAAAGATCACCCTTCATTCAGAAGTTGCTAAGTAAAACCCTACGTGAAAATCCGTTGGAATTTTGGTCATATCTTTTTCTGTATTTTAAATATGCCTTTTCAAATTTTGAGGAAAATGCAAACAGATGACGTGGAGTGCTGCACAGTGTCAGAATTTTTTTTTCGTTAAACCTATATATTTCACCTCTTAATTAGTTTCACATAGGTAAGTGATATCAATATTTTTGACGAGGAAAATACATGCTTCCAAAATGAAACCCTCCAGGCATATAAAATTCTAAAATGTCCTAGAAATAAAGGTGACATAGGGATTAATACAAGACATCTCATGGAAGTCCATCTTTTGACGTCATGAATTTGCAAAATTAAACGAAGTTTATTCTTCATACAGCTGTGAGACACTAATTTGCCTGTAAATTGGTCAATCTGTGACAGATTTCGATGGAATTTCTGGCTATTTTTAATATTTTTAATGCTGAATGCCCCCAATACACCAAAATGCCATTTTCATGTCACACAACTTTTAATAGCAGCATTAAAGAGCAAACAATGAGTATTGAATATAACTACATGACAAAGAACAACAATGACTCTGTCTATATAACTTTTTGGCCTGATCCCTGCATATGGTACAATTCAATTCAGTTCTTATACGTAGAAAATGCATTGACAAAAGTATCAACAAAAAAATTCACATTACATTTACATATGACAGACACTAAAAACAGCCCAGTACTGTTCATTAAAGACCTTGAATTACACAAATAAATACACTAAGAAAAGGGAAAACATAGGAAGAGGAAAAGACCAAACTTAAATGTACTTAAATGCCAAGAGAGTGACAAATATAGAACTTTAAAGTAACCCTGCACAATTTAATTTACTAAAAGTAACTCAGTGTTCATGTAAACAGTAGGCCTACAAGTATAATTTCTGGTACTTTTTTTTCAGTACAAGTAACTTCCTATAATAAAGGAGGGAATAAATATTCCCCTTCTCTGCTTTGTGCCAAAAAGCATATAGATATTGTAGGAATGCAGTGACAAGGATTTTACGTGACCACATGTTGAGCTTGAGAGCCATCAAATCTCCTCCTTACTTTCAAGATGGGAACAATTACTACCAACTGGCAGACTGTCGCAAGCTCCCTAATCTTGTCACTGAATGTCCCTTTTCAGTTAAGCCTTCCCTGATCCAACAAACAGAGAAAACAACAGATGATAATTGCATATCTTAAGTGCCATTCTGTCACTGGCAAAAGTTTCCTCTTCCTGCAACAACCCAGAGTAACTGTTCATTTAAATGAAACTGCTATTGGTCTTGATACTACATTGATCAGCCTAATTTAACACAAAGACGATTACTGTTTTAATAGAGGGCAGTAGACAGAAACTCATCCAGAACAATTCTGATAGAACAGGACAGCAAAATATCACATCTTCATATAGTATATCCTCATCATGATATATCCGTGTAGCCTAGAATTGATTGTTAAACCAATACATTCATCGTCAGGAATCTAATACCAATGTTTACATTCCTGCTTGCTTCCTTCCTTGCCACAATTATTTAACCTCCAAAAGAATTTCTCAGAAGCAGTTAAAACAAGCATGTACTATCAAAGAAAGGGGGAATTAAAGAAAGAAGCAAATGAAGATCTCTTTGTGAAAGTTCAATCCATTAAAGTACACTAGGAGTTAAAAAAGCAACACTCACGAACAAATGAGTGAAAGTGGGAGGGGCTGGGGGGAGAATTAAATTAGTGACAGACATGTAACCAAACCATTGCCAAACTTAAGATCAAAGGTCAGTATTTTAATGTATGATCATATGAAGTGGGAATTCACTTGGATGCAGAGCACTTCTGTGGCTGGTCCCCCCCCCCCATGTGACTACTGCCTGACAGTGGTACAACTATGAGGGGGACCTGAGGGTGCCACCACCCCAAAGAAATGAAAGGGCCAACTGATTTATGAGGTTTAAATGTATATTGACATTTAAAAAATGATGTATTTTTTGCAATGAAGGCCCCTCATTCATGCAACAGTCCCGCCTTTAAAATTATAATTCCAGCCAGTGCCAAGCAGAGCCTGCCAACAATGGTGTCAACAAAGTTCTTTCACAGGGTCCAAAGGTTGATGGAAGTTAGTATTCATGAGCATTAATGGCTAGTTTCATTTTTCACAGTCAATCTATGTAGCTACACATAGGATGGTAGCAGTGTTGCTCTTTAAATTAAAAGCCCTACTTCATCCAATCACCTTAGCACTATGTAAACAGAAGTTTATGTAGGACTCCTACAGAGTTGAAAGGAATTTGTCTCCATAGCCTACGGAGGGACGTTAGTTTTTGGAAGTGATAAGTTGAATGAAAAAGGTCGTTGAATGAAAAAGGTCGTCCGCTACGCACTGTAGAAAACACACACTACCACGTTGAAATAGTGACGTTTTGCACCTTCCCCCTTCTTTGTTTCCTTTTGATTTTAAAAGTAATATTTTCCTTCATTCTGGTCAACAAGACATGTACGATTACCTGCTCTCCAAAAGACCTTAAAACATTTCACAGCCATCTGTTTGTCATAAACACAAATCAACTGACCCAAACAAATTTTGCCGGCTAGACAAGAATTGCAGATATATGTAGTGATGTAGCTGAGGTAACAGAGCCTTTGTTTTTATGGCCTCCCTTGACACTTTTATATGACAAGCCACAAAGACTGGTTACTGGAAAACTGTGAAGAGGTACGACACACTAGTAGGAAATGTTTACAGAAAAGATTTCAGCTTACACGAAATGTAGGGGTACAGTATAAATTTAAGTTTTTAACTACAAGTGACCTAACAGGTACTTTCCATTTATGTATACTGAAGGCTGGGTTCTTATGTTTTATGTGACACTGTGTCGGAGTGGTGGAGTTTAAAAGATATGGAAGACAACCTTAAGTTTAGGGGTTTGACAAAGGAAAGAGACTGATATTTCATAAAATTTAGGAATATTTTTCCTCATCTTATTGGTAAAAACAATATCTCAATAGCAAGTTCGGTTCAGCAGGTATTAATTTTCCAAGAAATATTCATTTCCAGATGGTACAATTAGTGTAATCAGGAGCTTGTAATGTCACCAGGACACAACTGCAGGAATATCCTTCGTATTTCTTGATAATCTTGACTGTCATAAAAGAAAAATTACCGTGACAAACGACAGGACCTTAACGATTTCCTCAATATTTTAAGGTGAATCAGCAATATACCCAATCTACATTTTCACTAGTGTCAAATTTCAAGTTTACATGGTGACTTTAATTCCAAAGACTTCTTTGCACTAATTTGCCACTGTTGCATGTATGGCCTTTTGGTAAACTTGCAACAACTGGAAACCTTTCTTGACCAGAGAAGTCTTTTTTTTTTGTTTTTTCAAACTGCAGTGTCTTCATGTATGAACAAGATATTGATGTGGGGTTTTGAATTCCTGCAGTGGTAAACTATTCTCTTGCACATAAGAACTCTATCAATTTTCAGCAAGGGGGACAAAGGAGGAGCATAAAGTGGTAGAAAGCAAAAACATACCTAATGTACAGCTTCCACGTGAGTGCTTCATCACCAACCATGTGAACAGGTGCAGCTAGGGGACTTAAGCCAAAACAAGTTTGGCTACCCACCCCCCCCTCCTCAACAAAAGAAAAAGAAAAAAAATTGAGCCTTAACTACCATTCACCTTTACTTTTTTGGAGGAGCTAAATTTTGAAACGCAAAAACAAAGGTTTTCAAACCAAACGTTGCAATGCCTTTAACATGGCCTGTGAAGTGCTATTTCCTGCAATCTGGGAGGCTTTTCTGGCAAAACATCTTGACACGCTACGTGCCAACCAATCAATGGTGACATGCCACTTTATAGACAGTGAAACATACATTAGTACTTTCTACAATAATATCTCGAGAGCCATGCCTGCGTTTGTGTTAGGCTAACTGGCAATTCAAACCTTACAAGCAAAGATATTTTTAAGAGAGTCATAGCTAGTGAAGGGTTGAAAGCATGCCGATCTGCATGGGGGCCATAGTTCCTACTGTTGATCCCCTAAAAAGCAAGAGCAGAAACAAAAAAGCTATGGGGCTTTCAAGTTTGGCCCGCTGACCTGCACTGCGGGATGCTTATACATGCAGGCCAACAGTGGTGCATGAACATGATCTATACTCGTGAAAATTGTGTGTAGGTGGTTGAACAATTTCCAACAACGTGCAGCAGAACTTGATATGTCATGCACCATCAGAGGAACAGCTTAAACTTTTTTGATGAAAATGACCATACTTTTTAAAGGGAAATAGGGCATTTAGAATATACCAATGTGGCATACAAAGAAAATAGCTTTAATCATTGTTAATCCATTCAGTCTCATCTCTAAACATCTGCAAAAGCTTCATCTCCTCAAAACATCATGCATGTGATGAGAAATGGAAGATGCATGATTTGAATTTTGAAAAGTTTGGGCGAACAAATTATTGTTGAGCAACCAATAACTTAATTTCTATCTGTGAGAGAGTTATTTCTTGAACAGAATTCTACTGTCCTTCTGTATTGTGAATAATATATCATTCTATGTCCGCAAATATTGGTTTTAAAAATATGTTTGTTTTCTGTGAAACAAATGCCTTACCTCCCTTTAAGTAGCAGGTGGCCAATGACCATGAGCAAACTTCATTTGTATCGATATCCTATAGCAGTCAGTATCGACGGAAACATCGTGAGCTGACCTCCAAAATCGCCAATTCTAGTTAACCACATGACAACTACATGACTTTTTACCAAAATCAACAAACGTCCCATATGTTTAATTGTTTAACGATGATACTGATCACATAATATGTCTATCTGTATTAAAAGAATCATTTTGACCTTTTGATCCAAAAATGAACCTTCTTAGACAACAATAACTGTAGTTCAAATTGACATTAAAATCCCAATAACCCAAGCAAGTTTTGCCCTTTTTAAAATCCTCTTAAAGGGAAATAGGGCGTTTAGAATACACCAGCTTAAACCATTCAGTCTCATCAATAAACATCTGCCAAAGCTTATCTCCTCAAAACATTATGCATGTGATGACTTACGGACGATGCATCATCCGAATTTTGAAAAGTTTGGGTGAACAAATTCGTGTTGAGCAACATAACTGAATTGCTGTCAGGGAGAAACTTATTTCTTGAAAAGAAGGCCGCTGTCCTTCGTTATTCTGAATTATCTATCAATCTGCATCCACAAACATTGGTTTTTAAAATATGGACGTTTCCTGTAAAAGAAACACCCTATTTCCCCTTAAATGAATTCTCCTATGCTGAAAACGTGATGTAAAGTGATATTTCCTGAAGTCTGGCAAATGCTTTTGTCCATTTTTTTTTTCTTGCACACTACAGGCTACCTAATGAGTAGTACTTCACTTAGTGTCAAAACTATTATCTCAAATAACCATGCAAGTGTTTTGTAGTCTCCCACCCCTTGAAGATCCTCTCGAATGAAGTTTGTCACGTTGAAAATGAGCCTGTACCATTTCCAGCAATCTGGCGATTCTTTTCGTTAAATGTGTTCTCACGCCCGATGCACCAAATGATGGTGCTGCTCCATTTGGAAATGAATCTGTGAAGTGCCATTGGTCCTGTGATCGCAAGTATTTTTTGTGAAACATTTCCACCTGACCTATGCAAAAGCTGAAGATGGCACTCATCTTGCTATCAAAGGGAGCTGACTGTCAGTTTCCACAGCTGTGTAAAACATCCAGTCTGCCTGTGTATGAATCTATGCATGAACAATGAAAAATTAAAAAACATAATCTAGATAAAGTATACTTCAGAAAATTGATTGAAAATTATGTTTTCTTAACCCAAGGAAGTATTCAGAACCCATGAACTATCACATCCCTTGAGCCCCCACCTTCCTCAGTCTGTACATTCCTTAAATTAGTCAATCCTTTATGTTCACGACTCTCCCCCCCCCCCCCCCTTCCTCTGTAGAACGATCACGGCTACGTCACTGCTGATGCACTCATTTGATGGTACGCCATAAAGCAAAGTGCCAGTGTGTGCTCCATGTCAGTGGGAGAACATGAGAGGCGGGGAGAAGATAGCACTTGAAGAGAGGATTGGGAGAGGGAGCAGGAGGAAGCACCACAACAACACCCTGATTAAAACTTGTTTATTCTTCTGCAAATCTGACTTGACCTGTTTAGACACATAAATTACCTCAGTATCTAAACATAGATTACCTGTATATTGATTACAATGTTGAAAACCTTTTTGTAATTAAATGTGACACAGGAAATCTTTAGTAAATACCAAACCTACACCTCCAGTCTAGACAGGAATTAAAATAGTTCAGAGCGGTTTAAAGTTTCTTCTCTCACTTTCAGTCTCCGAGGGGTGGCAGGGGCCGGCACTTAGTCCCGCCCAATTGACTGACTGTGGCTAAAACACTTGCCAGTAGGCTGCAACCAGATGAAGTGAGTGGGTGGGACTTCAAAACAGAAGGCCTATACCTTCCCATCACAGCCGTATCGACCTGAGCAAGTCACAGTGGTATATGGAGCACCTCAATATAACCATGACATCCTATTACAGGATGTGACGACAATACTTCATGGGAGGCAGTTACAGGATTAAGCTTGTACAAGTTTATCAGGTGGAAAGTTTGATACAAAAAAAAAATCATAGAAAGGCCATGAATAGAATTACAGTTTCAAACAAGTTATTCAGAAATTATTATGAGGGCAGTTAGAGAACAAAACTGGAAGCAAGCAAAACAAGTTGACAAAGCATGAACTTAGCAAAATTAAGCAGTCTGATATAATTTTATGGAATGAGTTAGATCAACTAGTCAATTCAATGGAAATGATTTTTCAGAAAATTTTCTGAATGATTTGCTTTAGTGTTGGTTAGCTAGTTTCACCTCTGACTGTTACATCTCATGATACCTAACCTGGTTTCTCACACTACCTACCCCCCTCCAAAATTTTCTTTTCCAGAAAAGTTTGGGCCTCTCCTTGTGGATCTCATTACAGCTATTTAAATTAGATTTGGAAAAAAAGCCTGGTTGCTATACTGGCTGGTAAAAGGTACAGAAGATAATTACAGTGAGCAATATTTTATGACCAGTATCCAAGCTTACTTTAGGCAACTGTGTATCTTTAGCGCACATAGGGCATTTCATTTGGTTGAATCTATTTGCATGAACAAATAGGCAAATAACGTGTTATTGTTTCGAACATAAACCTGAACCCCAAACCTACGACTGATCACGACGACTGATCGTTGCACTCTTCTTTGAGCCAATAATTTTTTTCCACTCACATAAACATATTGACACAATTGGCACATTTATTTTACTACAGCTGAGTGCACCAGTAGCTTTCGCTCACTGTATCTGGCTTCAGTAGAGGTGTGGCAGGTGAGTAGAGCCAAAGGCACAGCCCCTCGAGCAGCATCAGCACCGCAAAGTTGAAGGGCACTGTGGAGCTTGGGAAAGTCCAGAAATCAAAGGGGTCTTTTCTATCCAAAAACTTACTGGTACACTCCACAGAAACTGATGGTGGCGCTCTGCTTAGAAACCAAGACAACTGATGGATTTTATGGCGACATGGCCTTTCACAAAGTTTCAGGCTGGGTGGAGGAAAAAATGTGGATGATGTCTTTTCACTTGTGTTGAAAAGGTTGTTGACCTAGCTCTAGATCAAAATCTAACTTCCTGAGGTATGGAAACTTAAAAATGCCATGAACGATCAAAATGTTAGCTTTCCAAGAAGTCGTAGCTCATATGTGACGTCAACTTCAACAATTAGGGCATTACTGATCAAATTACTTTACGATTTAGTATCTAGATCAATAGAGCAATTAATAGGGGTATGCCACCATAATATATCCAGTCCCCTTTTAAAGATATGAAAATAACTGAAGGTAGTAAGAAATTTCAAGCACAGTGATGTTTCTTCAAACATTACTTGGAAAGCCTGGCAGTATACGATGTAAGCAAAGTTAATGTAACTAGGCGTTAAGATTGTGCGACAAGCATCCACATATATTCCTATAAATTCTTCACCCGATAGGAAGTTCCAATGCACTGAGAACCTACACACGCAGATTCTGGAATGCATGGTCGTTCCATTCAAACTTATCTGATTTCTCGATACTTCCTCAGCAGCATTTTGACGTTTCGCATGTTTGGGTTCCTGACTTCCTTTCTTGCCGTCCATGGCATTTGTGACGACTGGAAATGGTGGAGACAGGTGTACAGGACAGGCCCGATAAGTGAAAAGGGTAATATGGGAATATCCAAAACAACTTAATCAGTCCTGTAACAATTACCCAAGGTTTAATTATAACTAAGTCACTTTGAAAAGTTGGGTCGTGAAAATAGAGTCTTGGATTTTGATGTCAAGTTGCTGCAATGTGCATTATCTCCTCCAGAACTAATTCCAAGAGAGAATGAAATTTTGTTAAAATTATGAGGTGCATGCATGTGGCCTTTGATCAGAGAAGCACACACAGGGTAAATAACCCTGAAAAATATTCTGGAACTTCAACAAGATGTTTTCACATTCCAACCTCATGAGGAAACTATGTGGAATTTTCAAAGCAGTGGGACACAAGAATGATGCCCTCATTAAATTACCCTAACTTTACATGGATAAAAGGCAAGCAGTCACAAACTGTTCGCATAAGTTTAATAAAAAAACAATCGCTGCAACAACCTTATCTAACACAAATTATGCATGCATTGTCCAATTGCACCTTTATCAGAAATAGCAACTGTAACCCTAGTGCCCAATTTTATCCAGTGCCTGGTTACCTGATTTTCACACAACTCTTATACATTATTTCCACGAACACAGTTTTGTTTCACCTAGACCAAGGCAGTGCAACCAAAAATAAGTCTGGGGATCTGGAAGCACATTCAAACAAGTGACATACATTGGGCTACATACACATTACTGACAGTGCTACAACCGACTCTTTCATCATGTTAAATTGTTCTTTTTCAATATAATGGAACTTTCCTGATTTCTACAAATACACAACATTCTTGTACACATATTTTATACTATTAAATTTGTCACTGCAACAGAAACCCAATAGCCAAATTCAAAGAAAAATCAAAGTTTCAATCCCTACAGCAAAATTATTTACACCCAATTAAGTTAGCTCAGGCAAAACTATATTTTGCCCCCCATCTTAGAAGGGGGGGCTGAATCAAGCTCAGGCTTGTTGTGTTCCAATGCAAAAAAATAAGTGCAGTAAGTGGAAAGGTCGAAAAAGGTGGAGCAAGACCATGTTCATGTTACCTGAAGGGCTTTACACTTTAATTCACAAATATATCACTTAAAAAAAATATGAGTTTGATTTGGATTTAATAAATTTTCAACACTGTAAAGACATAAAAAAGAGAACTGTTTTACTTTTAGGTTATTCATAATATACATAGCAGTATACATAAAAGCACATATCAATTCTTTTATATCTTCTTAACTAATATCCTGCAGGTTATACTCTCTTGAAGAAAGAGTAGAAATATATTCCTGGTCTGGATAAATATTTCATGGTGGTGACAGGCTGCTGTTGCTGTGGGGGGTTTATTGTGGTTACTAACCATCAAAGAGAAAATGGGGAAGCCAAAATTGAAAGGTAAAAAGTTAGTAGACTACAAAACAAGAAATGTCATTCACCTGCTTAAACTGAATGCTGGTAGTATGCATTCACTGCAACGCTAGATGAGGGTACACAACACCACAGCATGTAAATGACATTTCTCCATGTGACAGAGCCCATTATGTGGGCCATGAATTGTCACTACTCAATTGAACAATTTTTTGCTTCATACGGGATACTTTTCCCTTTTGCCATTTACTTCCAGTAAAAACTGTACGGGGGGAAAAAAGGTTATTTTGATTGTCATGGTTTTGATTCTTATCGACCTATGCTAAATAGATGCTTGTACAATTATTTTGGTGATCATTCTGCATGGCAACTCCATCTCTCCCTTCACTAGACTAGCAGAGTTGAAACTGTGTAGTCCTTTCTTCTCGTTTTCTTCACTACTTTGACATAACTTCCCTTTACTCCAGTAATTTACCATCTCTTCTTCTCTTTACCCTTCCTCCATCCATAGTTACTTTCTGTGCTTCCTCTCCTACTCTCTACATGCCAGATATATGCCATATGACTAAAAAAAAAAAAAAATAGCCCACCACAACCTCTTCATTTTTAAATTCCCGGTCAGACACTAGTTTTGATCCTTCTCTCACCAATTAACCTGAGAGGAAGACGTCACAAAAATGCCAGGCATCAATGCAAGCAAAGCAGCTACTGGAACAGTGCTTCCTTATTAGGAAATTCTATAATCTATGACATCATTGGTGACATCAAAGGACGGTCTTGGCATGCTCGGCTCTGAGCCAAGAGCTGAACAGCAAGGGGTCAGTATTGCAACCTCTGGAAATCCTGGAAGTGGAAGATTCCTTGAACTTGCCACACTGTAGGATGTATATTAAGGTTAGGTCGGTTAGTACCACCTAGCCAAGGACTCTGGGATGTACACCAGACAGAAGAGGTTGGTACAAGTAAATTGGACTTGAATGAAAGAAAACGATAGTGGAGCCAGCTCTAACAGATCGTGAAATCTCAAATAATTGTACATCAATCATCTGTAAACCTAGGTGTACAGAAAGCTTAACATTTGTGAAGTTTTAAATACATCAGGAGAACATCACAAAGCAAAATTGTATCATCTACTATAGGCTCAGTTTCACACGGTAATATTAACTTCCTGCATGACTATATCCTGCCCGATATAATTTGCAAGACGTTTTAATTAATTGGGTGGTAAATGGCACCCACTTCAAAGGGTTGAAAGCAACCATGCAGCAATGTCAGAAATTTTCTTTACAGGAAGGCCGGCAGGAAGTAGTACGTGTGCTGTGCCAGTTACAGTTTGACAGAGATCGAGAGAATTCCAAGTATGACACAACCTTAGGTTAAACTAGAAGGTTGTTAGTTTGTATCTCCTTTCCTGTTAGTGCTAATGTCCTCTTTCTCAGCCCTTATACTTACCAGCAGGAGTAAGACATTACTGGATAAGGAAAGGACCAATACTACACCTGGCTTTAAAAAAAAGTATAAAATATTTCTGCTTGGAAATAATATTTTATGCATTCCTGTGGTATTTTCATTCAATTAATCTGCAGACAATTTTCAAGTGGCAATCAGATTTACAGCATAAATGATGATAACTTATGAGAATCAGTTGATTGCTCTGAAACAGACTATGCTCTTGCAGAGACTGACCATAGGCTGGAGATATCCATTTCCACAAACTGACGTGTACCTGTTCCCTCCGATTTCACATTTTTTAAATTACCTTAATCATCAAAATGGATAACCCAAATTCACTTGATGGCCTGTCAGTGTGTACATTGATCAAATTGCAATATATCTAGTTATTAATTTCACAAAGAAACTTCCGATCTGCCCCTTATGATTACTGCATTTACCTCTTCCTTGATCAAACTGTAAAGTCTATCATCGGATTGATTTGAGGTTGTTGACGATACCTCCAGCTACCAACTCCCCCTCAACTCCCATCGCTAATCTTGAACTGTGTTAAATAAATAAACAGATCACTTTCATTAATGTAATAAGCAATACTAAATACAAGACTAATGTTTTGGGGCATCTCCCATTTTTAAGATCATGGAATTGCAGTAGTTAGATGATGTTGCATGTTTCAGAGCATTTACAGCCTTAGTTTTCTTCCAACCAGGGTACGTGACTCAGTATCAAGTAAGATTGAGAGGTCTATACTTTTGCATTCTTTTCAATTACAGGAGCATGCAACATTGCATAAGTTAGGAATATTGTTTTCCATATTCAAACATGCAAGGGAAATAACTGTCAAGGTGGGATACAATGCTGCACACACACTCACACACTTGTTGGTATGATAATGTCCCACATTGAAAATCAACTTACTCTCTAGTATTCATCTTATAGGCGTCAGTTTGGGAGGACGGGGGGATGTGTTCCCTCCACTTTTTTGAGGGGAGGGGACACTAACGAATTTGTTCCCCCACCCACTTTTTGTAACCTGAAATAAAAAATATAACAGCAATACACATTATTCTTAGTGGAAGTGTAAATTTTCTAACTTATGTTCTAAGAAATAAACAGAGTTAGCAGAAATTAACAAGGCCAGAGAGACCAAGAAGTGCCATTTCCTGCTTTTTGGGTGCACTATTCAAGTCTATGTAGAGAAAGTATGGAACCTTAATTGAGTCATTTCTTTCCTCCATTTCAATCCTTTGCTCAAAGTCTACGTACACTAAGGACAGGGGAACAGGGAACTTCAGGTCTGCTGTTGTAGCATACATAATTATTTTTTTTTTGATAAAACTAAAACTTACTCTCCTCTCCAACCGATGGTGGCACTCCGCTTTAATAAAAATAAGATATATAAAAAAAAGTGTTCAGTTCTGCTGAGACACAAACAATCAAAATTTGTAACAAGTACACACCATTTTCAGAGTTTGTAAAGAGGAACTCTCAACACATGAACAACCCTATTTTTCGGAATCAGCGTAAATAGTACAGGTGGGACGCTTCAGATTTCCGGCATTTTGAGCAGGATGGCAGCAAAAGAGTTTGGCGACCACTGATCTACATGTTTTTAACTGGTTTAGATGCATACCTCAATTAGAGTTACAGTGTACATAGAAGAGATATGTTACTACATACATCACTGACTTATTTAAACTGGAAACATGAAATTGAATTAATTTATCCAGGCCTTCAATTTATGACCTGCCCTGCTGTGAAACTTTCTGAGAGGTAAATTTTAAACTAGGCAAAAATGAACTGACATTAGAAAGACACAAAGATCATAAAATAGCTGTTAATGTGAGATGAGGCTTCTGGTCTCGTTTCCAGGAATCAGACACCAGGGATACTCTACCACAAATTGTGATCCAATTAAGAATTAAGTGCTCTACATGATTGACTAAAATTTTAATGTATGGTTGAAAATTTGTTGAAGAGCTCATGGAGTATCCCAAATGACCCTGTGGGTTAATTCCTGTGACACATGCTGCGAAAAAATGATGACATGGTTCAACTCTGAAAGTATAGCGTCCCATCGGTTATCAAAAGCTGGCGTGCAGCCAAGTTTAAAGGGATCATCATTGTAGCCAGTTTGAAATGAATTTGAGCTTGGCAATGGCATACTAAAGCTAAACTCCACAAAGAAAGGTCATGAGAACAGTTATGCCTTACTTTGGTCAGTTTTCACAAAGTGAATCTAAATTTATGTGGTGTACAACCATAAGAGTTAAAGACAAATATTTAAATACTTGTCACAGTTATAACTTCAAAACATTTTGTCATTCTGTCAATTTCCATGTGCTACAGTATATAGACAAAAGTAATTACCTGTATCTGGGTTTCAACTTCACTGCAAAGTTTCTCTCCTTTTCTAGTTAGAGGTTGTCTCTTTCACCCCAACACATAAACATACACTCCCAAACAGTGTCACACTTCTTATTAAAGCTACTCTTAGATGAATATTTTGATTGTGGCCATTGCAATCCAAAAGTGGTCTGTAAAATTTTTGAAGGGGTCAGATCATCAGGGTTATGGTTCTGAATTCTTCCAACAAAATTATGGCAATAATTTAGTGTCGGTATGCAAACGTCGTCGAGGGAACAAACCATGAATGTAGATTACCGTGGGTAGGCTGGACAATTAACAGTCATGTTCTTAAAGCATTTGCCATAAAGTGAATGAGCATGAGAATGTGTATGGAGAAGATACTTTTTCAGATCGTAAAGTACAGGCACGAACTGAAGTGGGAACTGATAATTTAGAAAGTAGCCCCTAAGTTATTATGTATATCTGTTTACATTTAACAAGTGAAAGATGGATCCACCTTTGAAAGTAATGTCAAAAACAAGAATGGACAATAGATAACTCACAACAATGATTTCAGACAAGTTAGAATGAAAGTATTGATCAATTCTCTCCATCATTAAAATCTTCGAAAATGACTTATTCTTGCAAGTTTAATTTACTGTATACAGACACCACAACCAAATTCCAGTCGTGAACGATGGTGGCATGGGAAATCATCTGTCGTAATTGGATTCAATTCACTGAATATTCACGTCAATATCTGGCCAGATTAAGGTCATGCAGAGAAGTCAATTTCAAATTGATTCTATTGTGCTGGTTTGACCATTGGACATTAAATAGAATTGAACGACTAATTTAGTTGATCCTATGAAAATCGATATTCACAGCTGCCTCAGGCTGTGATGATTCTTATAAATTCTGAGGTATGATCCCATAAGGAGTCACACTTTATTAGTAATAGCGTGATTTCACAAACAGAAATGTTAAGGGTGATGCTCAGTACTTTATATCAAAGGCATGGAGGGCCCACAGGAATCAAATCCTTGATTATCATGATTACACTATAAAGCTGGAGAAACAATTTTTAGGAGCGAATAAGTTACGATTGAAAATATCAAACTAACCCGCCAAGCATTCCTTCAATTACAAAAATGAAGCCAGACGGTAAGCTTGGTGAAAGGTCACAAGATATCAGCCAACTTTTTGTTAGTTAACCTTTGGAGAAAATTAATATAACCTTTTGACAATCTGAGGCAAATGACATCAAGCTGGGATTTTTTATTTTAGTGTACACTCTGACTGCTTTAAGTCTGATCACATTATGACGTTAATCAACTTTTTCATGAGATTTGAAATCGCTTTCAAATGAAGTGGAAGGTTTTGAGGAGAGAGTCGGCAAGTTACGATGGGCCTGAGAGTGGATTGACATCCCAAGCGTGCCCACCCTCCACCCTTCCAGAGACTAAAAAAGCGTTGTTTCCTGCACAGGAAGAATTGCCACCCACTTGGAGTATCTGAGAACTCATCTATTTACACCAGAAATGGGAAGTCATTCCATAATCAACAAGAGTCCTCCGTCTTTGGACTTCCTTCTTCCCTCTGATGTTTAGATTATTCTACTTTCAATTGCTGTTGAGAATCATGACAAACTTATTTTTATCTTCAATAACAATGCGCTAATCTTGTGAGCACAATCACGAGAACAAAAATTACCCTCCGAGTTTCAAAACAATGACTACTTTGTACAGTGGGGAGGAGGAGGATACAGAGGAACTGGTAAAAAGGAATAGGCCTACCTTAGGAAGTCATCTTGTTAAAAAAGAAAGCTTTACTTGGTCACTATTTCAATATGAGGGGAACTCCTAGCACCCCACAATGGTATCAGTGAGTACCTAGGTATGGCAACCGAGTGATCTTTGGCTGAGTCTAAAATTGCGGCCAGTTTGGTATTTATAATTTGTTTGCAACTTATGTGTATAATCCAAAGACGACTGACTCACAACATATTTGGAGGTAACATTATGTATTAAACGTGCTAGCCTACATTGAGAATGAGAATCCTGAGGTTTGGAAAAAATGAAAATAGAATTCACCCATGTAGAGATACCTATGCAACGAAAAATGATAAGCTTGATAAATAATATTGCTATTCATTCTCCAGCAATCACAGGAATATCTTACTTAAAATTATGGACATGCAGTGGAGTTCCAGCACAGTGAATCGCTTGAATAATTAATTACATCAACTTATGTGTTAAATGTTCATTTACAAAAAAATTACAATGACAATGAACCCTTTATGTACCATTTCAGAATTTACAAAAAGCTTTCTGGAATCTGCATCGGAGGGAATGTCGCCCCATACGAAGACTCTTTCGAGTGGTAAAAAAAAAAAAGACAGGACCTCCTAACTTTCACCAAACTTTCTGAATTTAATTTATTCTCACCATATTTTCCACTTCCATTTACTTACAGGTATTTTTAGCATTAAAGCACAGAGTGCAGTATTGCACTTTTCTCTGAAGTGGAGCTGGGAAGTTCACTCAGTTTTGGGGCTCAGTGAGCCCCACCCACAACTTGTCATAATTTGCTGTGTTCTCAATAAGGGTATATTACATATTAAAGGCACCTTTCAGAAACATGTGAAACCTTGGAGTGCCTCTGCAGTTACGATCCTTCTGTGAGTGAAGCGATTCACGACTGGGCAGCTCCTCCTGACTTTGCAGTTTTCTCTGTAGGAATTAACCTCAAGGACTCCACAAAGGAGTCCTTATACAATGAGAAGATGCATGACAGACTCAAAATTCGAAGCAAGCTATAACATGTACGTCTGATGAATATGACATGTGACAAAGTCACTGAACCTTTCTGCTTTATCAGCTCTGCGAAAGCTTACATGCTCCAGTTCTGCAACCAAATGCAGTGGCACAGTTATGGTCTAAATCCCCAAAACTTCTTGGTTTGGGAATTAACTAGCAACATACTCACCCCATACAACCTATGCATTAGCATGTTGACTATGGACTTGCATCTGGCAATTGGGGGTGTGAGTGAGTGTGCGTGTGTATGTGTATCTGGCCACCGTCCTTCCGTAATGTCCAAATTGTAGGAGCCAAGGTCACATGAGGTGAGGGAGTATGTGCTGTAAATTAAGATAATTACAGGTGTAAAAAATAATTGGATATGTTTAATTCTATTGTTCAACACAAATTTGGGTGGCGACAAGATCAACTTTTCTGTCATTTCTGGCATGCAAAGTAATTAAGAGGTCCTATTAACCCTGACTACCACTTGCAGTCTTACTTTTTTTTGTAATTCACATATTATTGTTCCCAAAAATTGTCCTGTATCTTGTGAGAGCCTGCATTTACGGATGCTTCCAAGTTTGACGAAGTTACTTTTGACCTCCTTATGTTCAAACACTGACCGAGGTGGTGCATGACTTATACATAAATATAAGCGAACCTATTCCACTGTGACGAACACCCACATGTTCTGTTGTTAAGTCATTCATTGTATATACCAGGGAGTAAATTTTGTCTGGACATCTGGTGTTTCCCTAATAAACTGCAAAATCTGTCAAACACAACGGTTCTTGCAAGTCAAACGAGCAATAAAAGTAAGAAAGAATCAAATTCAAGTCGGTGCAACAAAAATTTTATAACTCCAAGACTATGATTTGACTATTAATTATGTAAATGTAGGACAACTCCCGACAGATCAGTTGGGGAAAAACTGGAGAAAATGGTTGCTAGGACTTTTGAGTTACACAGTTTATCTCTGAGGAAAATGTAATATATTGTTGAAAGTTTCGCTTTCACCACCCTTGAACATAGAATTAGTTACTTTGTTAAACCAAACTTATCTAGACATAGAACAGAAGTGATACAAAATTATGACAGTTAAGGATGCCCTCTATACATGACTTAAGCAGTAACAAAGGAACTTGTAATCTACAGGGATGTGACCTAACTTTAGAAGAATTTAGATCAAATAATGCATAACAAATAGAAATCAAAATGAGGGTGCTAAAAGTCATTGACAAAGTTGCAAGTAATTGGACAAAAATGTCTCTGACTCTTGGTTTCTTCTGATTATGCATGGATTTCAAATTTCAGAGTTTACATGACTGTCAACAGTCAAGCTTGACCTAAATTTTGGTTCTTTCAGCTGTTTTTGTACTACAAATACATGCTCTCTAAAAGAATAAGTCATTCACTCAAAAAGAGTGTGTACAAGCTTAGCCACTCATAGTAAGAGTGAATTTCACCACGACTGAAGCGACAATTCACTCCAAATGAAATGACATTTCAAACAAATGGGCATAGAGTGAAACATCACTCTCCAGTTTTGGAGTGGATATTCACTCAATTCCTGGTAAATATTCTTTGGTCATTGACCAAATCGTTATCAGCGATTCTGCAGCTGCCTGGAATCATCGCAGCCTGATAAAAAAAAAGAGCTAGTAAACAAGAATGTAAGTAAGCAATATAGTTATCACCGTCTTGTCATGATAAAACTGGTGCTTCAATTTCATGGCAGAGTAAAACTGCCTTTGTTACAAGTTTAATGTTTTAGTAAGACGTAGGAAATAGTGCACCAGCATAAATCTAAAGACCGTAAATTCTGAAAAACATTCTCTAAACTTAGAGAAGGGGAAATCCCCTTCACACCTCCAGATCATGATCACACATATGGGTTCAACTTATGGAAGAAAGTATGGCAAATTTCCTCATTTGCTATCACTTCTACGGTACACTTCCTGTGTTTTGCACTCTTTCCACCACATTACTCACACCTGAAGTAATTGAGCATACATTTAAATGGAAATAAGGCGTTCATGTTACAAAAAACAATCATACTTTCAAAACCAATGTTTGTGAACATAGAATGATAGATCATTCAAAATAAGGAATCGCAGTAGCCTTCTTTAAAAAAAAAAACAAGTCTGACAGATAGAAATGCAGTCATTTGTGGCTTAGCAATAATTTGTTCACCCAAACTTTTGAAAATTCAAATGATGCATCTTTACTCATCACGTACATGATGTTTGGAGGTGTGTATGTTCACTGTTGAGACTAAATGGTTTAACAATAATGAAAGCTATTTTCTTTGTATGCCATGTTGGTATATTTTAAACGCCCTATTTCCCTTTAATGGAGGATAGGCAGTAATGGCATATATTTCACCATAAAAATTTCTGCTCTTTCTCCAAATCACGTATTACAAGCGTATCTCCTTAGCAGAGAATAATGATCTACACTTGGCAAATTTTGTTTAAAAATGCACTGGTAGAAAGAAAAAAACATTTTTCTTTTTTCATCTTGACATCCCCTAGATAATACTCAGGAGCTCATCCCTAGCTTTGTGGATGGAACGTTGTTAGTTGAAGGTCATCAGTATTTACATGCAGAGTTAAGGTAAACATTGATATTCGTTGACGTAACAACAGTCATTATTCAATTAAGGCAGGAATAGGCATAAAACAGATACTCATGAATATTATCTAGGTAATACCAAGATAAGAAAAATTAACTGTTTTTATTTTTTCCACTAAGGCACTTTATGACAGAATACACCACTGGTAGATCATTTTTTACCATAGACCTCTTACATATGATAATATACTTAATTTGGAGGAAGAACATGCAAAAAATTATGTAAAATGCATGTCACAACTATATGTAGATCCTCCTTAAATAAGCCTGACCTACACCAATGATGTCAGACCTTTAATTTCTGCATCAGCTGAGGATGTGAACTTGAAAACAGCTGAGAGGACACTGGTTAAAGAAATTTGGTTTGTTTACAGATTTCAAAAAATGTGGTATAGTATGGAGAATTATGAGTTTACCACATGTATCCTGGTGTCATGTGACCTACACTGAAGGTTTGCTCAATGAGTCATTGCCATATTATTATTATTTGGACATAGGCTAACTTGTTTTGTTTCTACAGCTGGTTTCACACTATCCAGGAGATACTCAGCTAATATATTACCAGCTGATAATATGTTATGGCCACCACCTGACAAAGCCATAAAAAAGTCAAGGTGGTCTACATTTTCGCAATTACATCCTCTAAGTTGATGTTGTCTTAATTAACTTTTACTCTTCTTCTATTATATACTTTTTTTTGTCCTCTTCTGTTCACTACACTCCTTTCTTTTTACCTGCAGAACTAAGTGCCATCAGCATTTGGTGGATTTGGTGCATTTTAAGCTGCCTTATTATGATTATTATTCCAACAAAGAACCAAAATTCAAAGTTGTGCATAACATGTTAAAATCCCTACAGGGATAAAACTGTCAATGATTTGAGGATCCTATGTGTGAACTAATTAAACAGAACCCTTAAAATGTCTGCTCATTTTCCTATTTTTGTTTAGCACTTTTCTCCAACTTTCCTGTTTCTCTGACTTTTTCATCCTTTCTTTGTTTCTGTCTTTTTTTTTGTAGATTCATAGTGAAATGCAATTGCTTCTACATGTATAAATTTCAACAAACTTCAATTATATAATTTTCTCACCATTTGTATTTCCTGTTTAACTGAACCATATAGCGAGGAGAAAGTCTTTCCATGCCTTCATTTTCGGTGCAATTTAATTCATGAACTATGTGGACCAATTGCATGTAAATTATATGACCATTACTGATATTAATTAATCAAAAGCCAAGACTTTGTTTCCTTCCTTTTTCATCAGAAATCCCCTTCAACTCCCATCCAAACCAACCCACCTCTATATGTGGAAGTCTCATCACCAGACAGTGTGGTTCGGACCACACAGTCAATGATACAGAGACCATAAAATTAGGTCAGTTCCTGATTAAAGACGATGAGTGGGACACATTATAAACAATTATCTGACACATAATGGCATTTGTGATCAAGGCCTTGCATGTTGCCATGGAGACACATGCAGTGTGGTTATTCTAGCCTCTGCTGTCACAAATGTATATATGGGAACTACTTTTTTTTTCTCATGGAATTATCAAATGTGTACATTGTGGAATTATTAAACATGAACAATAAGGACCACTCTGAGGAGCAGCCGTAGCAAGTATAGGCCTACACAGTACGGAACCCTCAAAATTACTGGCATATTTTTAAAAGTTTATGTGTATACAATCTTAAAACGTTTTTTTACAGCTTTCATCTTTTTTCCTCTGAATCTCTTTACCCATTCATCCATATTTTCAATTTTCTGTTTTCATCATTGCTTCCATTTGGCAATTTTGATGTGCTCATACATCATTTTCCCACCAAGATGTAGCCATTAAGCAAATTGTAGTTATGTATTTTTTCTTGCAAAGTTTTGGAGACAACAAGCTACTGTCAAAAAAAAAAAACTTCTTGGAACTGAAAACATTACTTGATGAATTAATCATGGTGTGACCATACAGTTCCATAGTGTCTAATGAAGCTAACCTCTGTGCAAGAGAGGTGTTATGACTCTCCTAAAGTGAAACTACAGATTATCTTTCTCTGTCTAGAAATCAGTTTCACCACCTGAGGCTTAAGATGTTGCAAATACTTTAATGCATACAAAATATTTTTATGTATGTATCACTTAACTCAACTGGGAGTGACATATGGAAGTAGCTCATAACTGCAAGCAGCCTGCCTGCTGGAATTCTGCCCTGATCATTCGAGTGATCATGCACGCACCTTCCCTGCCTGTAATGTCAACCTGCTTACGTAGAGGTACATCTCAGCATGGGGCGGAAGTAGTTAAAAAGCAGGAAGCGGGCGAAGACTACGTCACCCCGCAAACTCAGACCGCTGTTATAAAACGCTTGTGCAATGATCACTCTGACATCAGAACTGTTTTGAGCCTGTGGACTTGTTTCTCTGGGTCAAACCTGTAGACCAATCATTAAGGTTAGTAAACAGAAGCCAAGTGGTCTTATATTGCAGCTCACTGTTCTGACGAGGGCTCATTCCTTGGAAGCAATTGGTGGGAAGTTGTGAAAGGTACTGTAGCACACACTGACATAAGCAGAGAGGATCCAAGTTCTCCATCATAAAGAGAGGGAGAGAACTGCATCGGCAAAAACAGAAAAGGGGAAGACTTCATCATTAAAATTCCATTACACAGAGGCTACAACAGGAGCAGGATGCAGCTACATGTGGTTCTGAGTGTCTTGTTAGGAGCTGTATGGCTGAGACTGACAGATGGCTGTTCGTGTCTTCCTACACATCCACAGAGCCAATACTGTTATTCAGATTATGGTGAGTTTGACCATGAAGTCTTTCTTTCAAATTGTCCAATGGCTGTGTCGATTGAACTACCATTTTTTGCTTGATTCTTTAAATGTTTTCCATGTTGAGACTGATTAATGTGTATTTTAAAATAGCATCAGTCACCTTTACCCTGTGTATTACTTTTCATCATTCAGTGTACAATATGCTATATGCTATACACTGTATGTACTTAAATGTTGTAGTCAGTCTGTTGATAAATACTGACTGACAGTAATGAATGTCTGTTTAAACACTACATGCCTTAAGTACAGTAAGTTGCAAGCCACCCCATAGCACAAAACATACAACTAAGTTGCAGAAAACACTTAAGGAAACAACATTTTGCAGTATTGAGAGTTAGGCTTACACAGTCAACATCAAAGTTCAAGTCATAGAAGGATGTTTGGAAAAGAGGACAGAGGCCAAGTTAGTCTCCTAGCCAAGTTAGTCTCCTAGACTAGTTAGTCTCCATCAATGGGGAGATGAAACTTCATTGCCTTACCTTTCATTCTTGATCGGCAAACTTGAATATTTTGTCCAAATTACACAGGTCTAAGCTGCAACATCGCATATTTTAGGTAATCTTCCCCTCACCCCTGTTACCATTGTTGCAGCATAGGGATAGTCTGTTTTTGATGTGAACATGTCCCTCTAAGACCAGGAAAAGGAACCTTTTTGTAAATTAGGACTGGAATAAGTGTACCATCCCTCTCTCTCTCGTTCTTCAAATGGACATTTGAAAATCGTTTAATGCCTATCATGTATGATCACTTATGTACTTACCTACCACTGGCATAGTATCCATATCTCTAGAGTTTAGTTTGTGGTCAAGTGAAGCAGATTATATTGCACCCAATGATGTACCTGTATGTTTTCTCTGACAAAGCGGAACATATTTCACTCAAGAATGTACCTCCATGTTCTCTCCGGTATAAATTGCTCTTCAAATTTTGTAAATGAGAGTTGACACTCTCAGCAACTCTTTACAGGATTAAAAACATGTGACTTATAAAGTAACACAAAGGGTTGTATGGCATTTTGAGATTTTCATGCAGTTTTTTTATTTCTTTCTGTTTGTATTAAATATTTAAATAATTGAAACATTAAAGGTATCTGATGTCCAATTGTTCAGAGGGGTAAAAATAATGAAGAGTACAGATGGAGGCAGGAGGGTGGGATAATGAAAAGATGAGAAACATGCATGCACTTCAACTATCTTGTTAACATTTTGCTTTCTCTGTGGATGGAAGTTGCAATACAGTCAAGGGTAGCCATCAATTGCATAGGCCCATTTGGCATAACATTCCAAATCACAACTTTTTGAATGCTTAGGTAAGGTAGATTGAAATAGTGAAGCATGCCACCAGTTTACCTTGGGGACGTTTAAGTTTGTTTTAGGTTGTCGTAAAGAAGACAAGATAACTTCACCTTGACTGACACAACTTTTTGTTTGACGAATATATCTTTGCTTTAGACAATACTGATTCATGATAAAACAATCAGACTGTTTTAGGTGGAACTGTCGCAACCTTGGAATGAGAGACATCCGTAAGTGTGCATTCGACGGTTCACCCCGTTATGTTGTAGACATTAAGGTACGGTAGTACAAAGAAGCAGAATGATGCCACCTTGTATTCTTCAATCTGTCAATTGACATGTAATTTCTGAAGTGTCTTTGTCAAGGGCAAAAGTTCATTTGTCACGTGACCTCGTTTGAAGCCCAAAACTGCTGGAGATATGATAATCTAATAAGACATACCTAACACCTCCAGAAGATCCTTAAGGCTATAGTAATTGATACCATCTCTATTGACATACTTAACCCATGCATGTTTCACATCACGGTTTTCTCACAAAAACACTTCCAACTTCATTGGAGAAGACCTGCCTTTTATCAAAATCTATGTGAAGCGGCTGGCATGCTTAAATGAAACTTGATATGCAGGTACCTATCTGGAGTGTTACTTTGGGAGGACAACTAAGTTGACTGCCATCCTGGGGGAAGGGTATAAGGAGAGGCAGATCTCCTTTTTTTTAAAGTATTTTGCAAAGAACTTTTAGTCTATGAGTCACCATAGATACAAGCAGTGCAGTTTGAAAATATTCCTACCTTCTATGGGCCACTTAGCAGATCGCACCTCCATACTGCTCCGACCTGCAAGCCTCTCCACTTGGCATTTGCCAGAGCCAGAAATACAGTAGATCACTTGTCATTCACAAAGACTGGATGAAATCCCCCCCCCCCACTCTGAAATAGCTTCCATCTTGATCTTGAGGCTGAGCATTCATGACCCATTCCCCGTAGTTTAATTAAAGCAGCACACCGTGCATAACTTAAATCAGGTATGCTAAAACTTAATTTTCCTGCATGGTGTTTGATTTCAAGGTTTGCCAAGGAGAACCTTTGCCAATACTGGACGTAATTATGACGACCTGCAGCCCATTTTAAAATCATCTTATCAAGGGGCACTGTTTCAATCAAATTTCAGAGGATGAAATGTCCACATGAAGGGGAATAAACAATTTAACAATTGACAATTCTCAGTGGCAGGTCCAGCAAGAATGCAAGATGAACCCAATATGAAAAATCTCACAACCTTGACAGAAACTTCCAGATCACTGACTAAGTGATGTGTGCTCGTAGATAGGTCTAGAAACCTCTGGTTGTGCTTGTCATTTGGCCAAATACCAAATGTGCCAGACATTTCTGTGAAATACTTTAAGATATTTCCTGGAGGGGTTTCTCCTGAACAGTCACCTCTGCGGTATTCATTAGACAGGCAGAAGACACGTACAACCTTCCAACCAGTCGATGTACGTGTATACATGGTGGAAGAATTTCGACCAAAAGCACTGAAACATACCTTTAAATTTACTAGAGCTTACTTTGGGACCATGTTGTGTTCTTTGAATGCAAGTGTAGTTGTCTTCTTTTGTTTTTGTTTTATGAAAAATGCTCTGAAAGAAGAATCAGTAATATATGAGATTCGAAACTGATAGCAAGCAATTCCTCTAGGACTTTAAATTGCAGTCATGTTGCGTGGGCAAGATACAACAGTACAGCTGTCAGACAATCACCACCATCATATCGAATGGAGAGCTCATTTTTATTTTGGGGGATATTTTAATTCCAGGCATTCCTCCTTGATTAAATATAGTGGCTGGAAGTGCCTTGACATGTATTGCACTTAAAACATAGCAACAGCTTTATATACAAACAACAACCTCAAGACATTCCTTGATGTAGTCACTCGGTACTAACCTTTACATTAAAAGTTGTAACTTGACCTTTGACATTTACGGAAAAAACACCCAATGTGAACAGCCTACTGCCTGGTTTTGATTAATCCCTGGCACTCTGATTTCTACATGGGATGTTATCGCATACTTTGCATTTTACATTAAATGTCAACTTTTTGAGCATGTAATGAAATTTGATGTGACAGGCTCACATTCACTTTGTTTTGATTTTTCAACAAACTATGCATAAAATTTTTTGAAAGTCCTGTCTCTCTTCCTCTCTCCTTTTAGTAATGAGGGTCAAGATCATCAGCAAAGAGATCGTCTATCCTGATGTTGTCCAGGAGACGACGACGACGGTCCCTACCCAGTCTACGCAAGGGCTGCTGCCACCGGAAGTGCGATTAGCCCCATGGTTGAGCGAGCCCTTCTCGGCAGCAAGACGCGGCCCCCCAGGTGTCCTTGAATTACCTCCTTTTTCAGGTGGCTAACTTAAATGTGGGAGATTCGCACAGCACCTCACAGTTAGAGATAGACTTGCACAACTCAGCAGTGTAGAAGTAGACAACGATTTCTAGAAGGGAGAAGACGGCTTGGGGAGAAGGGTCAGAGGGGGCATTTGTAGCATATACATCCACAGAGGTTCTAAAATAGCTTTCTAGAAATTTTGTCCATCACTTCCAAATGTCACCAGTTTGCCCCTACACTTACAGAACGTCAGTTTCATTGTATAGGTAATCTAGGCCTTCACAATGTGAAGGCCTAGATTACCTATAGCAATATTCATGGAATATAGCTTGACTTTTAAACACCAGTTACCAATGTTGGATGAGGGAGGAATATGAATTGGAACGTCATCTTCCTACAGTATGACCAAACTGTAACAGTGGAATTACTTTGCACAGTACACACAGTGCAGATTCACTTGGGGTAGGATTAGTTACCTTTTGAAACATTTTGTTTAATTATGCTGATGAAATATTTTTACACTTTTCTTCTTTCCTTTTCCATCAATTTGACAGACATGCACAATCCAATGATACCGACAGACGTCCTCTACACTGTATACGTCGAAAAAATTTACAAAGGTGAAGACTTCATCAGTGTCAAACAGTTGGTCAAGATCAGGACGGCCCCATTCGACAGCCTTTGCGGAGTGACGGGTCTGACATTAAGGAAACGTTACGTCGTCTCTGGTAAGCTCCCAGACATCGTGAAGGCTAAGTTGGATGTCGGTTGCACTGTAGCGTAAACTGTACATGAATTGTTCCTCCTCTACATGAGAGACTCTGTGCACCACATGGATCTATCTCACTCAGCTGGTTGTCTGGCAGGGTGTTTCCATGGAAATATCTGTACCTATGATATTCTAAAAGGGACTGTTCATGTGTGCAGGAATATTAACTGATAGATTAAAAAAAAAAGTGGCTTAAACTACATCAATCCCTGACCAAACGATAGAAGTTGAACGTCACTTTAAATGAGGCGTGTGGGGAAGCATAACTGCATGCGTGCATCTTTAACTAGAATTACTGATTTTCAATAGCAAACTGTAAGATTATCCCTGGGATTCCTGCCCTCATAATGGAGCATCCTTCACCTTTACATAAACATCTGCTGTGATTGAATATCAGTTGGAAGTCTCTGATCTCCACTGGTTATCAAAACCTCAAATTGTTTGACTTGGATTGACTCCAAACTTCAGTTCCTTATCTACCAATTACTACTGCTGTTCATGGACATATCAACGCAAGTCTCCTTTCTTTTTTCTTTTTTCTTTTTTTTCTCCCAATGAGCACCTATTCCGTTTGCAAAGTTAGGACAAACTTCTCTGTCGGAACCACAGCAGTCCTTAAAATAAATGTAAGAACTTTGGAATAAATTTCCCCTGGGTAGAATTTTGAGCATATGTAACATATGGGGGAGAAAATCCTGCAACTTAAAGAAACAGAGCTCTATTGTTGTAATTGATTCTACCACTCTGTGTAGGAAATTTTGCTTACTAAATTTCAAAATTCAACCTTTAATTAATCTTATTCCACTCAATCTGTGAAGACTCTTTTTTTTATTTAATCATATAATATTTAAACATAAAAAACATGCCAAAACTAAGCAGTTAGTCTTACCAGAATTACTGAAAGACAGAGGTATAGAGAGCAGTGCATGCGTAAGCTTAGCCAAGCATTAGCTGAGCTCAATATTAGTCTACTTCAAAAAAGAATGTGATTAAGTAACATAATTTTCCATTAATTCAAAGATCTGATTTTCTGTATCACAATTAACCAACAGGCAAGTGATAACAAGATGCTATCAGATTCCTGGATGATAAAGTTCAGACGTCTGTTTGGTCAAATGGTCTCATTTCATTTACAGAAATAAATTTACCAATCGAGAGTGGTTGGTTATATTTATATAGGGAACTTCTTAACATCAGTTGCCGTTCCAATTTCACAGATCATACATGTAAATGCTTCCATCCCTTCTCCCTCACCTCCTATCCTTTAACCCAGAAGCATGTTTGCGAGTTCTTGCTGGAATACTCAAAATGCTCACTCACAAAACTTAGAAACCTTCAAACTGTATATTAAGATTTATTAAAACTTGTATTCCTAGAACATTTTCAATCACGACCTGTTTACACTTTTATCAACTGAAAGTGGACTGATGTGGAATATCAACTGAGGTCTAGGTTTATCTGAGTTTCACAAGGTAAAGGATGCACTTTCTGATATGGCAAAAGTGATTTGGAGCCAGTAAGTGGTCTTGCCGAGATACCAATCTCGTCGTCGGTGGAAACAATCAAGTTCCAGTCTTCCATTCACGAGGAAATGATTATTTGTAAGAGATGATCAAATTATTTATTGTAGGGAAAACAGTTGGTCAAAAAGGTGTTTGAGTTAATCAGTTTGCGTTTTGACCATTGTGAATGTGAAGTGTGACTTGTTAGACTAAAAGTGGCCGTTATACAAATTTGAAGGTCAGACGGGAAAATGCAGAGAGGGGTGGTGAAGGGAGGATTGTGGCATTTCAGTGGTATGCAACAGGTCTGTTGTCAAATATGGCAAGATTTCATTAGCAAATTCGAACAGAAATTATTCCACTGAACATTTCTTTCAGATGAAGAGACTTTTTTCCCTCTTATTTTAAAGTTTTATTACAAAGTGAATGAGCATAATGAATGAGAATACAACTCCATCATGCAGCAACAGCAATGCCCAAGAACTGAGAGCAAATATTTACTCCAACCTTTTGATTTCTCTTTGCAGGGAGTGTACAGCAAGGAGAACTCCACTTTGGCATTTGCAATTATATTCAACAATACAGTGAAGTCACAAGGAGACAAAAGCAAGGCCTGAAGTACCACTGGAAGAAAGGCTGCAGTGAATGTGATGTAAGCTGGATACCACTTTACTTTCATGAAATGTTCAAGTCAGACAATTTTCGTAGCGAATGAATAGTCTCACTGGCTGTTTGTAGTGAAAAAAACATCAACCTTTGGATAGATGATGGCCCAAAAACAGTTCGTAAATGGACATCTTTTCATGTAAAGTTTTCATCATTCTTAAGTTTTTCCCTTCGGATTTCTTTTGGCAAAAAAAATGAGGTGAATTATATTTACAAGATGTTTCAAAGACACTGTAGGTGTTAGAAGTATCACTCAAACCAAGCCCCACACAAGTGTGCGACTCAAATCATTTTTCATTGTTTACAAGCACATTGAAGCCAGGTAAAACATCACAACAGTGAATGAAAGTGAATGAATTATAAAAAAAATGGGACGTAATAAAAAATGGGACGTAATAGTTATCCTTTGTTTAATTGTTCATGCCACAGAGGATGGGAGGGGGGGAATGAGATAATTCAAATTAATTTCTTTTTCTCAATTGCGACAGGTTCCTTTATTGAAAATACCTTTACAGAGAACAGTTGAATCAAAAAAAGTTCTCTCTTCAGATGTTTGTCTTACAAAATTTCAACATCAAATGAACAGGGAATGAGAATATTTCGCGGATTAAAATGATACGTTATGGATAACATGATCTCAATGAGAATGGACACTTTTCACTTTCGGCCTTTACGTGCCGTGGGTTCGTGTCATTCATCCTACGTGTGTGTGAAATGGCGGTGAGCAATGACAAGCTGATTAGTATGTCCATTAGGACTGTCACCATCAAGTTGAACTAGACCACTAGTGGGGTATATATGAAAGTATAACTTGTGCAACATGCAAAAGTGGGGCAGTTGGTCTACTTTGGTTAAGCAGAAGGGTCAAATTAGCTATCTCATCTTTCCACTAAAATATTTACATTGCATATAAAATATCAGGATGATATTGTAAGAGTCTGATCAAGAAATTTATTGCCACAGTGACAGAAAATAACGATTCCAGAAAATGATGTTCTGTTAGCACTTCCTAGTGGTAAACATTTCATGAAAGTTTAATCATCTGCCAACATACACCTTTAACTGTGAGAATACTGCACTGCAGTTCCAATGTCTTACAACAGCATCAGGGAATCTTCAACGTGGCATTACATTTGTAGGAATTCTTTGTGCTAATCACATGGATCTGATATAACCGTCACCTCTGAAAGGAAATTTAAAACTTCCTCTCTCTAAACTTAATTCTGACAATCAGTCGATACAGTATGTATGCTTTGATATCTGACTTGCAGCTGTGCAGTAACTATACAGGCATTTTCTCCTCCCAAATTTATCTTTCTCTCCTGTAACTGCACACACTTGTGAGCATTTCTCGTTCATTAGGTGGATAATTCACAGCAAGTCCAAGTTTATGTTGATTGTTTTTAAAGCGTAACATTCCACCATCCTTTTCAACTGTGATTGCATGACAACAGTACATTGTAGTGGGGTCGTCATAGAACTTGGTTTCTTTGATTTTGTTATCCTGCATCGTTACGTCAAATCTCCGCGTTAATCAAGGAGATCAAGGGACACCATTTTAAACCCCATCAAAAATAACTTTTGTTGTGACCAGCATATGTGTATAAAGAAGTGCATATGAGGCTTTTGATCTTTCATTGATGGGACAGCAGGGAAAGCCTGCACACACATTGACCTGCTGTACAAGGATGTATACATGCACAGGATTTCAGCTTCATCTTAGTTTGAGAATATTATCACTAAATCTGTTACTTTGCTCAGCACATCTTCTTCTTTAAAGTCCAGAGAGGACAGAGATATGGCAGTCTCATTGAGTAACAATGAAGCAATCTTCAAAGAAATTGAGCATACTGCATGTGTGCTGCTGTTTACATTTGATGATCCCCGCTAGAGAGGGCTTACATTGGTTAGGACTTCAGTGAATATTCTCACATGCTTACATTGAGCCCCTGTCACACACTGCCCGATTGGACCAACGGATTAGAAAAAGACTGCAAGTTATAGATCTGTCTTTGTTCGCTAGGCATGTGTTTAACGTTCGCTGTATGTCCTGTTCGTGTCCAGCAACTCTGTAGCAAGTCTGGTGATATCTGGCAGTCCGGTGAAATGTTTGGTGCATGCGCAAAATTTGTAATGGATTGTAACAGAGACCACAAAGAAGACAGTCCGGTTTATGTCCAGTACATGTTCTGTTCATCTCGTCTTCTGTGGTGTCTGTTGGTGATGTTAATGGTTTGATGATTATTAAGTCAGGTCATACGCCGGGAACATGTCAATCGCAAACGCTTTCCTGCAGGTCAACATTCCTGATTTCTTGAACACGTAGTTTATTTTGCTAAAGCATAAAAGTGAAAGGTGTGCGGAGGTGTAACTTAAGACAATTGGTAATGTGTGACCGGGTCCTTATCAAGTCAAACCAGCATTGTCACAGTTGAGATACCAAGTTTTGTATAAAAATGATAATCATTTCATTTACATTTCTCTTTACATTGTATCGCTTACCACAGGTGATGCCTTGCTTTGGTTTCTCCTGTCAGCCAGGTGCGATACCTGACGCATGCAGTCTGGACGTAATGGAGAGAGACTTTTCCTGTAAAGTAGACTATGCCAGATGCTCCAGGGACGACCGAGGCGAATGCTCTTGGTATGGAAAGAAGGACTTCAGAGCTTGCCAGCGAGAGAGTGGTATTCCAATTGACAGGTCATCACCAGTTCTGCCTTAGATTGAAACACTGAAAAGTGAAGAGAACAGACAGATTGATGGGGGCTTTCTCACAAACACAGATTATAAAGTATTGGTATTATCTCTCAATAGCAATCAGTAACACAACATATCGCCAGCAGTATAGCAATCATGTTTTGTAATCGACCACATGGTCAAAAATGTACTGAGGAAACCAATGCTTGGAAATTTACTCAAATCACTCACCATGATGTAGCTCATGAAACACCAAACAGCTTCAATGAAGGAATGTTCTCTTGATCGATCCTAAGATTGGAGAATTACTATTTCAGCTCATGTAATCAAGTACCAACCTGATTATAGGTTTCCTAGGTCTGTACAGTATTCATGTAATATTTCCACAATTCCTTTGTACATATACTGGGAGAAGCAAGAAAGTAATTACGTTGACTTTGAAAGGCAAGGGTTTCGGTGGAAAGTGTACATACTTGAATTTATGTTCAAAAGATTGTTTGAGCTGTAAACTCACAGATCTTGTTGTAACTATATCTTAAATCTTTTTCTCACAGATTTGATAAAACATGTTGCAGTGCTAATGATGTTTATGATACCATATTGGTATAGGACTGCCGATACTGCATTAGTGATGAATATTTACTCTAATATAATCCCAACAAACATTTCTGATGATTTCTTGAATATCCATCAACATGTCTTTGACTTTTCGTGGAAGAGATTTATTGTTAAGCTTTTGTCAAGCAAATTCATTAAAGTGACGGACACAGCGTGAACACGATATGATATCAACTCAAATGAAGATTTCCTCTGAATTAGTCAGAATGTACTAGCAACATTGTGACTGTAAGGGAATTGTGACTATATGCCAAAGGCATGAACATTCGCCAAAATTGTGACCACAGATGTGTTAACATAAATTTCAAGCAGTTCAAGACTAGGTTCAAAGTGTGACTTGCACTGATGATTAGCAAACATCAATTAAAATATTTAACGTGATTTTTTTTTATATCTTTCACTTTTCAATTGTACAGACAGATGAGGCTATGCATGATTATGTATTGAATAAAACTATATCAACAAACTAAGATTTAACAATGTTTCTTTTCTTATTTGTCAAAAGTCTCCACTTATTATGTGAGGAATACATATAGTCAGAATATTAAGGACTGGAATATTTGAAACCAAACTCTCCCAAACCAATTTAACCATCCAATTTCCACTCACCCCCCTTCTACCTTTCATGTCCACTCAGCCCCCTCACCCCTCCTCAACCCTCCCACTCCTATATCCATCTCCATCTAGTCAACTCATCCTCCCATAACTCCCTAACCTTCTCAGCTCTGTCATGACCATAGTAATGGATGGAAGTATTAAAATGCTGATTTGGTGTATTAGTTCCTTTGTCAAGTGACTAGTAAAAAAAAATTAAAACAAAGCTTCTCTCCCATGCAAAAGCAAAAAAGCTGGTTAGAATGTGTTCATACTACTTCAGTGTGCAATTCATCTTTGAAATTCAATACAAACTTTCAAAATAATCATTCTAATATTACCATCACCTGTGAACCTACTTTGTACTTCCTAATTTCTTTTTTTTTATTTTTATTTTTGTAATTCTGATACACACAGGACCAGCTTTTCTGATGCCATCTCCTTCTTCCGATACATCCATTCCCCAAATTGATTGTCACAATTCAAATATCTCATTCATCCTTTGTAACAAATGCACAAAGGAGGGACAAATAATCCCTCCTAAGACCCATCTTAAAAAACACACTCTGAGTCCACCCCTCTAGTTCTTCCTCCATCTTTTTTCTTATTTTTTCTTCTCAGCTGTCTTTTATCAGTTTCTTGTCTGTATCATGTTTGTCCTCCAGGGAAGTGTGACAAGCAAAGTTGTCCATACAAATGAATTTATACCCACTTAAGACCATTTATGGATTTTTCATGGTAAAACTCAAACAAATAGCAAAATGCTGTTACAATTACAAGATTATTTTCTAGTTGACAATTCCCTTGTTGCACCTTGGAGTCCAGGGCTAACCTGAAGGCAGGCTTATCTTCCATTGATACTTTCATTACAGAGGATCAGAGGCCAGCAACTGGTCACAGGACAGCATCATGAGGCTAAGAGGCAAGATAATGGTTGGCTCTGCCAAAGGGAGTAGAATTCTTCGCACTATGCCATATCAGACATGTACGCACAATGAACCACTGTGCCAAAAAGATTACGAACAACTGGAAAGTGAAATAACAGTCAACTAGCTATTACGACAAAATGGTCAGCAGAAAAAACACAACCTGCGGTTCCCCTTCCCTAGAGAAGACTTAAACGCACCCATTCTAACTTTATACGTCAGGATCTTTTCTTTTAACTGAAATCTTGACTGTAAACTCTTCCTCTGCTAATCTTTGCAAGATGTGTGTTTACGACCAACTCTAATGGAGATGTTCCATGTGCTCAGCAGAAAAATTGATTCACCTCTCTTGACAAGTTTCAAATAAAAAAGATACACACAGGAAAAACAATTAAATGTAATAAGAACCATTCATGAACAACATGTTTAAAATCAACAGACATTACCAACAAACAAGACTTGTACTTTTTTTCTGCTCCTAACCTCATTCTGTAAGTGCTGAGTTTTTTATTCCTTTATTCAATGCTGATCTTTCCACTTCAGATGTCACACACTGTAGCAAAAACATATTGCATGCTTTCACACTGTTTTGGGAATGATTGAGGTATCTTGAAATCAATTTTCACTCACATATATTTAGGACCATTTAGTACAAAAAACTAATGATGCGTTCTCTTCCGATCAAAAGTGTGCATGATCTGACTTTGAGGAGGTTCAAGCTGCCAAGATTGGTATGAAGTTTCTGTAAAAACTAAAAAGAAATCCACATTGACTCAAGTGAAAGGTGCCCAAAAAGTTCTTCTAGCCAAGACTCTTTTTCATTCTATAGCATGATTCCATATAAAAGTCAAGTCTAAATTTCTATGTGAAGAAGGCTTACTTCATGAAAAATTGTTTCAAAAACAACATATTTGTGATGTGTATGGGGGAAGGAATACACAAGTTAAAAAAAATTACCAAAGACTTGAACTTTTTGATGGATGTATACAAACAGTATAAAGATACTTTATCTTGAAATTTACCCTTTTATGCAATTGATAAACCATAAAGTTAAAAAGTGCTCTTACCCAATAAACAGAGTTTAATTACATTGCTTATCACCCTAGAATGACTCATCCAACAAAAAGCATAGCCAACAGTTTTTGCCCAGTGTACTGTATCAGGCCCATTTTCAGGCCTCCTTGGATTAAACTTGTCTTACTAATCGATAAGTCACATTTATCAGGAGAAACATTACCCAGAAAATATCTCATTTTATGAGAAAAAAAAAAACACCCAACAGACTGAGCTTTTCATGTTGCCTGTAATTAGTTGCACATACTTGGCAGGCTACATATGTCACAGAGGTTGTTTGTGATGAGCCTAATAAATTTTCAGTGCGCAAAATCATCAGGGTTTGTGGAGTATGTCTTTGTTCATGGATCCCTGTCATACAAATGATCAAGTAGCTCCGTTTTCAATTGAAAAGATTTCTCAAAGTTAGAATAACTTACATCTGTACTAGTGATATTGTTTCAATTAGCTACTATGACTTGAAATGTGCAATGCTGAGGGCCCGTACATCACCCCATGCCTTTCAAGCTGCAGATGCCAATTCTAATAGAAAACACATAAGTGCCAAAAGACTTCGCACAGCAGACGCAAAAGCAAGGAACTGCAGCGAAGGTTCAACTTAATTTAAAAGGCAACGGCTGCCATGGGGGAGCCAATAATAATATAATCACACAACTTAATCACACACGCTCAGAAGATTATTCATTCTAATACAGGAGTAGAGGAAGTTGTAACAATGACTCCACAAGTGTTTTTGAGAGGAAGTGCAGCTTAAGTTGTTTTCCGATCTGTACACAGAGGAGACGGTTGGTAGTTGTGACAATGTTGTTAGCATACCATTCTGCCTCGCCAGTCCTTCTACAAATTAGCCATTGTCATTTATGTATCCTGCAACAGCCAAAAGTTAGGCAGGCAAAGCTGTCAACAGTTTCTAATCTAACAAGTTTCCTTCACAAAGGATGTGCCCAAATCTTGACTGGAAAAAAATCCACTCTTAGCTGTCTTTTCTGTTGTTCAAAGGGAAATGGGTGTTTTACAATACACCAACATGGCATACAAGATAACGCTAGTTAGTTAACCATTCAGTTTCATCGATAAACTTCTACAAAATTTTCATCTCCTGAAAACATTACACACATGGTGGGATTTTTCATTTGAACATTTGAAAGTTTGGGTGAACAAATAATTCTCGAATGATCAAGAAATAACATAATTGCATCTGTGAGAAACCTACTTCTTGAGGAACAGACCACTGTCTTTCCTCTCCTTATATTGAATAATTTCTCTTCTGTGTCCACAAATATTGGTTTTATTTTTTGTTTTTTAAAACAAACGCTTTATTTCCCTTTAAGAGATGTTCTGGTCAGAACTGATTCTGCTCTGAAGGTGCCAGGGAGTTTTTACCAAGGAGTTTTTGTTACTGTGATCTTTTCATGCTTGTTCATGGACCACATTTGAAGGAAAGTAAAGTAAGTAAGTAAAGACATCGACCATTGGCGCTTCCACTACACAAAAGGATCGTAAATCAGTATGCTGCCCTCTCTCACAAAGTAGTCAGAGAAAGTATTTTGCTCAGCAAGCAATGTATGTCCCTCATGCATGCACTTACTTTCACCAGCCACCTGATATCAACAAATGAGACTCATGATAACCTTAAGAACCCCACCAACTGCTACGTCACTGCACAGCAGGGTTTTAAGTGGACCCAGACAAAAAGAGAATAGAGAGAGATATTTCTCAAATATAAAAAAAAAGGATAAATACAGATCAAATCTTTTTCAGGCTGACAGGAGTAGTGTCCATAGTTTCCATAGTCACAAACTTGGCCACCATTCCCATCTACAACCCCTATCAATTTAATTGTAAAATATTATACTATTTAAAGAACTTAATAAACATTAATTGTCCTTCAGTTTTGCAAGTCGAAAAGTAGGTTAAAGTAGAATTTCTGAAAAAGAAAGATTGGAGAAAGAACAAGGTCCAAGTAGCTGACAGAAACAGTAGGATGAGTAGGAGGCCCTTCATAAAAACCTGCAACATGTATTGACCATATGTTGAATGTATACAGTGGATATATCTACTCCAAATCCATAGTCATGGGACTAGCATTCAGAGCAGCTTCCTTTTAGTAGCTTCATTTTAATAGCCAAAATTTTCTACTTTACTAGGCATTATTACAGAGATCTGTCAGGCACATGCAGTAAAGTATTTCACAATGTGATGTGTACAATAACCGCACTGTTCATGGTACTCTTCCACTGACATGTGTAAACAAGGCTTTTGGGTTTGTTTATCATACAGTGAATGAGCTATGATAAAGACAGGGATAGACTTCACTGGCGATGCAGCATTTTCCTGGGGAAGTTTGGCTACATAAGCCTATTGGATTCCAGCATCATGTTAACTGACTGAAGCACCCAGCAGATCGTTGAAGTTAGATCGCAAGTGCCCAGAGGAAGGATGGGCCGGTTCTCAGTCCATGCACGTTGGTGCATTCCTAAATAAGTTCGCCACTTAACATAAGTTTCGTGTTCCTCTTCTGTGAGAGCCCCATAGAAATAGATGCAACAAGAATGACATCACGGAACAAGTTACGGCCAAACTCTGCATATGGCCAAAAGCATTCTCATGACAACACGCACCACAAATCCAACTGAAATTTTAGGATAACAAACAGCCAAACATCAGAGCACAGTTTTCCCTGAATATTATCAGGTTATCTCAAAAGATCAAATGGTTGCATTTACATTTGTTTTCTCCAAAGATGTAGTTTAACATCAAACAAGCAAATTCTCAGGCCGTATTATATATGGCAAGTGCTGAAGGCAGAGTTGTTTTGCCAGCGGGAGCAAGGACCACTCATATCATTAGTTCATTTGTTCATTCGTTCATTTGTTCAGTGTGAGACTATGCCTGATGGTATTCTGGTTTATTTATTTCTCTGGAGAGTCACCACAGCATGCTTTTAACTAGGCCATGAGGCACAAGCTTCCATCAATATAGAAACTATATACGTATTCTCTACAGTTATCGATTGATTCTTACAATATAATGAGAATTAGGTAACTGGTATGAGCTGCGTATAGTTGTTCGATGGTCACAGATCTGACAGGAGAAAGATGTTTGAATGTACAATAGTTGGTCAACTCTATGCCAAAATAAAGTCCTTCAAACCACAAATGATACATGTTTCAAAAAAGATGCTTTTGCATTTTACTCTAAACTGTATTAATGATTTCCATAAACAATTTAATGCTCTGCCTATTGGAAAAGAGATGAGCAATTACTACCTTTAAATTGATGCACACCTAAACTGACGGGAACCCACCCCCAGTTATTACAGAGCAGTATTGTTGTAGCCAACTTAATGTATTTCTGGCATATTTCATGAAAACTAATCCATCCCAGGTACCTGCTTGTTGCAACTATGTTCTTTTATAAGCTCTCTACAACCTCCATTTATTGCTCCATGTAATTTCCTTATAAGGTAATGTCACTGCACCAACTTAACCCAAACTACACCTGGAAATAACACAACCTGTCTATAATAATGATCCACCAGTTTTATTTTAAGTGTATATGCTGGTTTACTTCATGACCTCTGCTAGTCAGAGTATGTGCTTTAAAGGGAAAAAGCAGTCGCTCCAACTTTATTGTAAAACATAAGGTAAATCTTACAAATTTCCTCTTTTATACCTTGCAAGTATCTTTATGGTTATTTCAAACTATTGCACATTCAAGTAAACAAAAAACTCACAAAAATTTAGCAATCCAGCCACAAAAATATTGCCACTTGATGCAACAGAGCCATTCGTAAATTAGGATAGATGATTATACTAATAAAAATTGGGGTGACTGCATTTTCCCTTTATTTTCACTCTACTGAAGTTAAAGACAAAAACTCATCACCCCAGACAGTTTCAACTCTCCCAAACACTTGCATCTAGTTCCTCCCTCAGCCTGTCTAAAATCCTCTACATGTGTAATCACAACAATGAATCCCTGTGTACAATATATGCAATATGAGCTACTCTGCATCTTAGTTTCGAATTTGCTGTCAATCAAAGAGTACTTATATCCAGTTGAGAATTCTGCCATCCAGACGCCAAAAATATAGCTTAGGGTGATGACTTACTGCCTTTAAATGTCTCAAGTAAGGGTACCTGGAAAGACTGGAAAAGATTCATCAGTGATAAAGAGCCACCTTTCATAAAAATTATGATTCTGTCAGTGAAAGTCATACCCCAGCTCGGTTAAGTAATAGGGGACTTAAATTTCTGTTTCACAGTGGTACATTATTTTATGGGAAATTTGTGATACCAACTAAATTGAACACAATCTCAGCTGGATTTAAAGAAAACATTAAAACTATTTAAAGGGGCTCACTGCATTGATATCAAAAACTTTGTCAGGATTTTAAAGGGCACAACTACATGACAATGCTTATGGATGAACATTGACAAATTTCGCCTACTTTTTTTGATCAGTGTTCAGAAGGTTACAGGGTAGGGGTGAACCAACAATCCCATACATACCCAAACCTCCATTCAACTACCACCATTCAACGCCCCCATCTGAGGGACTAGAGTGTATCCCCCAGTGTTCTAGCCACTTTCCTAAAAGTTGGGATAGGTGGAGGAACTGCCCAGCTGTACTGAGAAACCTGAAGGGGATTACACCTGAATCGGGCAACAGGAACCCAAATTGAAATCACCAAGTAACCCCCTCAGCACCACTGTAAATTGTGGACTTGTGAACGGGTAAATTTGAGTCCCCAGAAAATTTCCAAGTGGTTCCAAGTGGTTCCACGAGTGGTTCCACCGGGTGTTGATCTGGGGACCTAGGGACTGCAAAACTGACACTAAAGCACCAAGCTAACCCTCCACCTCCAACAGTTTTGAATTTTTCACAAATGGATTAGAGTGGCTTGTGTGCATATGTATTAATGCTTTATGTGAAAATGTCTGGTCAGGAATTTTCAAATTCAATTCTCAGTTATTCCCTTATCAATGTTAATTTGTCAATGACAAATATGCATCCTTTTGTTTGATCATTTGTAGTTACTATGTGAAGGAAAGGTTTGAAAAAAATGGTAGGGATGGACCCTTCGAGGAACATGCTCAAAAGAGATAATCTCTGGTATTATCACAACTCTGAGTACTACACTGCACAAGTGACGTTTTGAATAATTTCAGGACTACTCATGTCCATCAGGCCAATAGACAGAGCTTTTACTTAGAAAGGGGGTACCAAAGTTACTGATTGCTATCCCTGGTGGATAAGTATAAGGGAAGTGGCATCCCTCTCCCATTTTGAAAAGAAAACATTGTTTTGCAGAGGGGCACAGACACAGACTTAGACTATCAGTATACTTTTAACTTCATATGCATATGTTTATACTTCAGTTTTAACTTTTTTTTATACATTGCATTAAAACAATGGATCAATACTATGATATTTTTTGGCTTTGAGAACCTTAACCTGCCCCACCCATCAGCTGCATCCACAGCCTGATGTTCACTGAAATTTCTAAAGTATTTTTAAGAGCCCACAATGTTCACTTAACTTCCTCTCCCATTTTTCGTTTCTCTCACTTACAAACTCTCTCATTTACAAACAGCACTTTCAAACTTTTTCCCCCTAATCGCCAATGCTGCAGCCCTCAAAAATTCACATTCGCAAGTCTGCAGTACGACATCACCTTCCCTTCTGTTAACATCCCTCACAACATTTTTCAACTGGTCTTCTGCGAATCTTAAACTTGGTTCACCAACTGAAAACCTGCAAGGCATGTAAAACATTTTTAAATTACTAATCGTTAATAAGTCAACGATTCTACCATGCTGCCGCAAAAGAAAAATACATATATTCCACAAGTTCATTTACTTGTGATGACTTGAAATTTCATTCACTACCAATAAAATGGAGTTAATTAAGTTATCCAGACATACAACCATGGCTTGCTTGTATATGCACCACGGTTTACCCAAATGCATTATGCATACCTGCATAATGCATTTCCTAATTAGGAAGGCGCTGATTGTAAAACCAATCACACATTAATTTGTGGTTTTCTGCTAAAATGCTAGGAGCCATTTTTTACACTGCTTAAAAGAAGAAGTCTTCCCTCATTGTGGAATTCACTCTCCACAACCACAAATTCTCTTGTTCTCCCCCCTACACATTACCCACATCTATATACAGGCTGTCTGGAGTAATTGATTTTATCCTTTGTGGTCAGACAGCAGCTGAGGAGGTAACTACTGTAAGGCTTAACCCATGAACAATTACAAGGAGAAAGAAGTAGCCCAGCACTAATACCACGTGTCAAACCTTCCAGCCTGTGAAAGATTTCACACAATTAATTCTGCAGTTAGATTTGGAGAAGGATACGACCTATATAGACAAATAGAAAATGAAAAACTTATCAATGGACTTTGTGCCCTTACTGAATAGTCATAACTTACCTCCTCACCAAGTGTAATTAATTTCATTTGACGGAGCAACCTAAAAGTGATTGAGAAAACTAATCCTATTGGATGAGTCATTATGAATATTTATGACCAAAAGCTCTCTTCTTTTGGCCTGTGCAGTGTGCACAAAGGTACTGAAAACCCTTCTGTGAACAGTCTAACAGCCAACGTTGGGATATCTTTACAACCAGCAATCATTAAATCAATTTAGCAAGGACCAACAATGGGCTTGTTCGCGTGCCCTCCTTGTGCCTGACAGCTTTTTTTTTCTTTCATTCCTTTTATTTGGTCTGTGGTGTATTGTTTGCAAAAGATCTTAGCCCAAGCTGGTAAGCTAGGCCTTTGTATGCAGTGCTGAAGGTCTCCATTCAGCCAACATTTGTGGGGGCTTTGGTATCAATAGACAGACGATAATAGGACTGCAGAGAGTCGCGTGGAGGCACAAAAGAATCGGATGCGTACTACAGAGGATCAGAGGGAAGTGGGCACGCGAAAATAGAAACTGGTCAACAATGAACCAAGAAATTGTTCGTCAAGCATTATTCTCTTCAGAGGAGTGCTAGCAACAACTCCATGTGGAAGCATTTTTTTTAGCAGAGGACAGCTTTCTGCAGGAATTCTCTTACATCTCATATTACCTACACTGGTCTCCAAGTGACTCCTGTTCCAAGTTACAGTCTCTCATTTTCATAGGAGTGTATGAAGCAGAGAGTTCAGTTGAAGCATAATCATGAGGAGTTTCTGTCATTTATCTACGATTTGGATCATCTATCACTTTGTCTGGATGGTACTCCTCCAAGGAATTTACGAGGTTTTGGCAGACTGTCCATGCTTCCCAAAGCATCCGCAACAGCACTTTTGCGAATCAGATTTTGGTAAGAAAATAGGCCAAAGTCATGTAACCAGAATTGATAACTAACTGTTATCGTTTCGTCATGTCCAGAATGTTTTAATAAGTTTGGTAGAGTGTCCTCCCACTGAAGATAAATTGCGATTATGTCTTCCTGTAAGTCTTGTTGCATAGTCACTTTCACACCAACATGTCAAGAAGGTAAATAAACATTACATTCCATGATTATCAAAATGCTTGAATCATTAATAACATTCATGATCACATACTGCAAATAACAATAAACATTCTTCATGGATATAATGAGAACATAACATTTCTATTTAGTTTAGACATTTTTTTGGAAAAATTAAATAGTTGGAATCAGCCACAATATTTTTGATATATGATATGAATCATTGGAACAAGCCATTATTTCTTTGGCAATGACCATCTAGATGGTGCAATGACTCACTTAATTCATGGTCCTGATTTACGAGTTCTTTACTGAAAGATAAGGTTACAGTACTCAACAATGGGACCCTGTCAAAAGGTTCTCATTTGCCCACTGTATTTAAAGGACAGAATATATTACCAAAAACTTCCATCAATTGCTGTAAATATCATTGAGTAAGAAGAAAGACAATTACTTTGATAAAGCCTTCTGTGCTGTCTCCTCAGTCTATCATTGATCTTTCTACCCCCTCTTCTCCTACCCCCATTTTCATATTACTGCCACAGTCCTCTTCCAACCCTCTTCCTTATTTCTCTTAAACATACAGCCCTCCATAATTTGTCTCTTGTGTCCACAACCTTCCCTATCTACCCTGCCTCTCCCATCTCAACAGTATGACAATGTGGTTAAGACCTCTCCCTGTCCCACTTCTTCTAAATTTCTCTTTCAAGGACATGTGGAAACAGCATCCACTGAATCAAGTTTCAAGTTAATATTTCTTCCAGATCACAATATTCTTTGGCAATATAGCAAAAAATAATGTAACACTAAGAATTGGATATAAGATGAAGTAAATGAAGAGATTACAATCATAGAGGAACCACAAATAAGCAGGCGCCCTTCCTGTTCTTTAGAATGAACATGAAGAATAATATGTGTTATGTAGTATAAACATACAACAATTAGACAAAAGAAGAATTTATACAGTCACATACTGTCTTTGTAACAAAATGAAGCTTACAGTATTCTTTGTTTTTCTGTTATTTTATTTCATTTACAGTTAAACAAATGCATCCATTGACAAAAATTTTTTCTCATTATATGTAAATTACATTGTAAACCATAGGAAGGTATTGTACTAATTAATGGCTTTCCATGCTTGTAAGTGCAAAAGCCGACAAGCCCTGAGCATTGTCATCATGTTCGAATCAATATTACACTAGTTTCATCAATACAGCATGTACTCACATGCTAATTCTAAAAGTTTCTCACTGTTTCTTGAAAGGTAATTTGCTGTTTGGATTATTACCTTTACAAATTTGACGATTTAATTTAAATTACTAAAACAAAGCATAGTAGATGAAGATCTGACCTCCCTCATGCAGTTTTTGGAATAATTACGCAAACCCCACTGTATAAGCACATACAGTATGTGCCACATGAACATCACCACACTTTTAATACACTAGAGTCAGTTTAGGGTACAGAGTCTCTCTACTGGGAAGAAAAACTCGTCCCATATCATCATCACACCGATAACAGAAAGTTGTATTTGTACCATCATTCCCTGGGTACTACATCCAGGTACCAGAATTATCTTTTTTTTCTCTCTACACCAACCCTGGCAGGCTGTGACAGTAGCTTTATCAACTCAGCAGCAGCTGGCCTTTGCTCCCACATTGTTTTTTTTTTCCTGTGAGTGGCGTGTGTGTGTGTGTGTGTGTGTTGGTGTACAGTTATCCTTCGTGTATAAGGTACTGGATGTGTAGTTATGCCCCTGTGCTCATTGACAGCTTTATTAACTTTGTGATTTATCCCTTTCTAGTGTCCTTCAAATCTGGGGAAGTCCAAAAAATGTTATGAACCCTTCCAATTTGACCTTGGAATGTCTGCTATGCCACATATTTTCCTACCTCCCTCTTCAAAGGTTGAGACAAAGAACCAGGCTACCTTCGCTGTGGTGGAACAGCTGATCACGAAGCTGCGGTTAATAACGCAAAATATGGTCATGGTGATGATTACAGAATCACAAATTGTGGATTAGTCTGTTTATAGGTCTACAAGCATGTAAAAAGTTGGAGGTTACTTTTTGAAACTGGATTCAATTATGTTTTCTCTGTTTACAACTTCTCCGAATTATCGTCAGATGAAGATAATCCCTGTCTTTCTCTAAGGGGTTAGTTGAATATCAGCAAAACAGGGTCAGGAAAATGAAGGGCATCAATTACTTCAGTTAGAGGAAAACTTAGAAGGAAACTGGATGCAGTCGGTTTTGGTTTCTATCCCTTGAAAGGCAATGAGGAAACACATGTACCCTCTGGGGAATTCACCTTCCTCTCTCTTTTTTTTTTTTTGAAACAGGCCAAAGCTGGTTTGCAAATTTCTAGAGAGTAAACAAACTCTTTTACAAAGATTTTAAATTGATAAAAGTTATTATTCGGCCTTACATAAAAAGGGGATAAAGTTTCGATATTGAGAGAAGCATACTAATGTTGATTTACATCACTTACTTCCTCCCAATCTCACCATCATGGTTGTAGTCATGTCTTGGCTGGTAAAGTGAGGCTGAGGGCCAGACTTGAACCGAGGCTTTGAACATTATATATATGGCTGCCTTGACTACATCCCTGCTCACCATAGCACAGTAGAAGGTCCTCAAAAAGTACGGAGACAAGACAAATCATCTCACCATTCTCCACCCCCACTTCCGTCCATCTCCCCTGCCTCCCTCCCTCCCTCCTTCTAAAAGCAGTCCTCCCTCAAGAATTCTGCAAATGATGATCCTGAAGATTGCTAAAAAATGGATTGATCATAAACAAAAATGTTTCACTAGTGCCATATGGTACAAAATCATATTTACTATTTGTTGTTCTCATGACCTATGCCTCTGCACTGTCTCTAACTAAAGCAGTCTCACAAGAACTGACTACTGTGTTGTTTGGAGTACAAAGGTGACGTTGATCTGAACAAGAGGATGTATTGTTTGTTTTCATTAGCCCATTTCAGAACACAGGCATATCCATTTCATTCATACTGCACATCCACTCTCAAAGGAAGCAAAGAAAAAAACCCTGTTGTTTGAAGAAACTAATTAACTATCTATGCTTGACTGGAGTTGCACTTGAAGGTACCATTTCAGTAATGGTACACCTATCTTTGTGTAAAGGGTAAAGAACACACCGGTCTGCTGTGAATATCACATGGGTCAGGTATCAGATTAAGGGAACCAGAAGACCAAATTAGCTACACTCCCTATAGCCTGTGGTAAAGGCCGTGTTCCCATTTGAGTGAGCGCAGTGGATCAAGATCTACCGCGCTAGATCAAACTCTAATGGGAACGCGGATCGGCAACTCTCTCTCAAGATCAAGATCCACTGATTCTGATGCACCCATCGGGGTAGATCAGATCGACCGTGCTGGATCAAAGTTCGTAATGGGAACACATCGCTAGATCAAGTGACCCTGGATCTCCGGTTTATTCCTTCCCAGCATGCATTTGCTTTCCGGTGGCAAACGCAGGTAATTAGTTCTAACTTAAGCCTCGCTGGGCACGTTGCTAGTAGGGCAAGTGTATACACCATAGTGCAGTAGTGTAGCGTACATGTACAGCGCACATTTTCTGCCTGTATTTCGCTACCGACTGACCGAGAAGGGGCTAAGTTACTGCAATTCTGATAATGGTACTAATTTAGAATCGGTAGCAATCGGACAAGGTATCAGGTATAATTAAAAGAGCTAGCGAGCACGTTCATATGGTACAGATTTTAAAGTTTCGCCCTGATAATTTATAAGAAATTTGGTCTGTTCGTTGACTTATTTTCGGTATGTTGCTTTTAAAACAATTTCTTCTTACATCTGCTCTGTCACCGATAAATTGAACCACTGACATAAAGTGTATATAAACTGCCGAATGGCAGTTTATTGCAACAAGTAGCAACATTCGTCAAGTTGTCAACTGCCTTTGATGTAATAAACTCTTAACTGAGATAGAAGCACAAGCAAACTTGCCAAACCAGCAATGTTTACCTCCATCTTAAAAAAACAAACGACGTTATTGACATGTGTTAATACCTCACCTCCTCAGTACAGTACCTCGTGGAATTGGGCCCAAAGTTAGTGCTAAGCTACAAAATTATGATATGACCAATACTATGCTACTGTTGTAGTGTGCATGCAGTTAGCAACACGCGCACATGTACATTTTTGTGATACAGTGCTAGTGTGCGATATCTGACTTGTATCATTGGTAACCTTTTCGGGCTTACATAATGTGTTCATATAACATGTTGATCTACCGCGCTCACTCAAATGGGAACGCGGTTCTGTATCAAGTTATTCAACACCACTCGATGCAATAAAACCATGATCCACCGCGCTCACTCAAATGGGAATACGGCTATACTATGCCAGTGAATCCATGCATTACATCTAAGCAACACAAAGCGCCATTGTCCTAATACAAAGAATTTTTAGTTCTTTGTTCGAAGACAACAAAGACTACAGTAGTACATTGTAAGTATAGTCTGGTGAAGACAGTGTATGCCCCAAGATGGCTGCAGCAAACATTTGTTTCGTTTCATCTTCAGTTTCACTCCACTTTATATCTAACATATGCCATATGCTGCAACTCCTAAAAATTGTGCAAATATAACTGTATGAACACAAAAAAAAAAACTTGCTTGCACAGCCTGCTCTGGAACAGGCTGTTGGTGTACTGGTGTGTTGTTATGTGCTGTATTGCAGTAGGGATGCTGGTGATACAGTATACACAACAACACAGGTCATACATGGTACCATGCAGTCACAAGATTTAAGAATGCAACTATGACTGTGAAAAATTTGTCTGAGTGTATTTTTAGCAAAATGAAACAATATAAAATAACAAACTGCTGCGCCAGCAGATGACGATGATGCTGAACATGTCACCAAATATAGTGTAGGTTCTATGGTTTTCCATATCTCCCAATGACCTTTGATCTGTAACAGCTTTCTGTCGTGTACTCTACCAATCGAACACTCTAAAAAATTTCCATTTCATTACGAATGCAAGCCAATGAGGAACTCATGCAGAATTTGGACTTTCAAAGTCGGATGTCAGTGTCACGTGACTGATTTAAATATTTGCTTCACTTGCCCTACTATCTTTTACCGTTTTTCAGATGTGACTTTTCAAAATTTGAGGAAAATGCAAAACAGATGATGTGGAGTGTTGCACAGTGTCAGTATTTCTTTTGTTAAGCCTATATATTTTCCCTCTTAATTACATTGGTAAGTGATATCAATATTTTTGAAGGAGAAAATACATGCTTGCAAAGTAAAACACTTCAGGCATATGAAATTCAAATGTCTTTGAAATAAAGGTTACATAGACAAAGGATTAACATAAGACATATTATACAGTAGGAGTCCATCTCTTGATGTCACAAATTTGCATACTTCGCAAATGTTTATTAATGATACAGCTGTGAGACACTAATCTGCCTTTAAATTGGTCAATCTTTGGCAGATTTTGACGGATTTGTGGCTATTTTTAACATTTTCAATGCTGAATGCACCCAATACTCCAAAATGTCATTTTCATGTCACATGACCTTTAATGTACCATGATGATAATGCTGGCACAGCAACTGAACAACACCACATATGCCTGCCCATTGTGATGTTGCATACTAGAAGAGTCATACAAAAATGGAAATAATTGTCTAAACAACTCAAATAATTGGAAGAATGAAGACTGATCAAACCACTTCACCTAGAGTAATTAAGAATATACTGACAACTGGTTCCAATCAGAAACACAAACATGTCAATCAAATTTTCGCCAGACATAACATGTTGTGATGGTCACTGCATAGCAAGACCCTCCATTTCACAATATTCAAAAAGTTGTTTGCGGATTGTTTCTTGGTAGACATCAATACAGGTACAATGACAACCAAATTTGAAGCAAAATGATTCGAGTTGATATTGACTTCACAGTGACGTCAGTCTGTTCTTTTGATGAGACAGCTTGGCAATGCTGCTAATAATTCAATTCATACTAGTTGACATTTGAAGATTTGTAAAAAGACGGAACCAATAAAGAATCTTTTCAAGCAATTCTGGTCTAAAGGCAATATCAGTATTGACTCTAGTGCTAATTAACTGAATGTTTGTCAGATTAAACATGCCCCCATAGTGCCACAATAGTTTGCATTCTATTAAACAACAAAGGGACAGACAGAATATACTGTAGGTCAGTGCCTACATGCATGGTTGATTGGGTCCTGCCCTCCTTACCTCTAAACAGTAAACACATAACTTTTTCTGTTATTTCCTCAGAGGTACAGTATACCTGTAGACAACTTTCACTGACAGAATGAATGCCTTGCCCAATTTGCATACTACACATGTCCTTAAACTCTTTTCCTCTTTGGCTGGACTCTTGTCCTGAGCTTGACCCTCTCTGATCCTGCCTCAGGTGATGATCCCTGCAACATATGTACATGTCCCTTACCTCACAACCTTAAGTCAAAATGCCCAGAACTGGGCACTGGCAGGTGGGAGATAATCACTTGCATTTCCTTTACCAAACATTTGATAACCTGTTCCTGTTTTAATTAAACATTTTGCAGAAAGTATACAGCATTGGCACAGGATCAATCAGTCACAACCAAAATGGAATCTGCCGTGAAAATCTTTACATTATGGGTTCTACAATATGCCACACTATAGCTTTGTTCCAAAAGCGTTTCTTTTTTTTTTTTAAATATGTTTTTTTTCTTTTCTTCTACCCACCATCCACCCTTAACCCAGATTTTCTCTCAGTTAGGACCTCTTGATTGCTGCTATTTATTGTTAAACCTTGGTGGGCTGAGTTTACTAGTCAATAGCTCTAGGCTGGTAGCTTACTGTCGGTCTGCACCTATAGAAACAAATTTACATATGGGCACCACCTGGGCTTGATTGTACCACCGATCAGATGATATTTGCACCAAGTTCCTCCAGGTCTATTAATTGACAAATATTTTTCAAATTAAAATGAAAAACATTTCCACTGGACTGCCTGAAGTAGTGACCACATTAATCAATACCGAAACAGTTTTGTCTGTGAGAGTGAACATGCAGTATTAGTTGGCTCAGCAAGCACAGAATAGCAAAATCAAACATACTTAAAGCTAAAAAAAATCAATGTACAACAGAGATGGCTTTCCAAGGTTAAGTATAAACAGCTGTTTTCCTAATGCAAACCTTTGTACGCTGCTGGGATATATGTTAATTTAATACCTGGCAGGCTGGCAGAGCTACAGTCAGTACAGAGCTCTAGCTATAGCAATGTACATAGTTTAAAACCTGCATGGCCTATACCAGATGTCACTCTTGTTTGGCCATGAGTCCCTTGACAACAAACAACGCAATTACCTTTTCAATGAGCGGACTATTGTGTGGTAGAAGTCAACCTTTGTACGGAAATGTGGCATTTTCCTCGTTCAACCAAGAATCCCTGAAATGTCGATACTACTCTTATTGAAAGAAGAGCAAGAATCAACGCTGGCATAACTTTTAGCCATGAGTGCATGGTCCACAGGCATTTCCTTCTGAAAAATGTTTTACACTTCCTTTCTATGAATTAATGGATTCATACAACCTACAGTTCACTGTGCATAGCCATTCAATATTGAACCAATGCTAAAATTACAACAAAAAATTAGTTTTTATTTACAAATTTTCTGAAATTTTGAACATCATGTTAGCAGTAAATGACACTATGAGGACCGTCCCTCTCAAATATGGTGGGAGACATCTGAAAAAGCATAAAGGGAAATAGGGCGTTTAGAATATTCCAATATGGCATATAAGAAAAATTGTGAAACCATTCAGTGTCACCGATAAATATCTGCAAAAGCTTCATCTCCTCAAAAACAGTAACGGAAGATGCATCATTTGAATTTTGAAAAGTTTGGGTGAACAAATTAGTGTTGAGCATCAAATGACTGAGTTTCTATCTGTGAGAAACTTATTTCTTGGAAAAAAAGACTACTGTCCTTCCTTATTTTGAATAATCTATCATTCTGCATCCATAAACATTGGTTTTAAAAATATGGATGTTTTCTATAAAACAAACGCCCTTTGTCCCTTTAAGTTAGATCTTTTGAGTCAAAATAAACACTTCCGACAACATGTTATTGCTATACTGTATGAGGTCAGATAAAGATAGTATGGTTCAGTACACTACATTATGCTTTTTGGGTAACAAAATCTCATCAATACTCTTCTGCTGTCATTTTCAAAAAGTTTGTATGAAATGCTTCTTCCACTGTGATTGTACACATTTATGTTATCTCACCTCAGCAATGCACATGGTGACTTGCAACAACAAAAAAGTTGAATAAGACAAAATTGTCTCTTTCTTATAAGTTAGGTGATAAATGAATGTTCTGCAAACTACTCTGAGAACTGTACGGTACTGTTGGAACTAGTCAATGTGTTGTGCAGTCGCAGTTCTAGGGACATTATAGGGTGGGGGGCTAATTCATAGTTAACCATCTAAGCAGAGTGCCACCACTGATTGGCACATACCGTACTAAGGAATATGTTGCTAAAAAGCCTCCCAGATTGCAGGAAATGATACTTTAATAAAGCTGAATGATAGTGGATCATTTGTCCATTTTGGGGGGATGGTAAAACTGTGGAGGCTAAAGCCCCATAGTCCTCCCATAGAACTGCCCCTGGTTTGCCATCTACTGTACATTTACTGACCAATCAAGAACTTGCTGCTGGTACTATTAGGCCAGTACTTCTGATCACACAGTACTGAAAGAGGTTACCCCAGCCCTTGCAAAGGATTCATCTATACACACAATGAAACAAACATTTACTCAGTCCCAATTAACTAGTCAGGCAAAAAAAACAAACCCCATATATATACTAACACATTTACATTCACAGGATTAAGTGACTATTATCACTGTAATTGCAACTCCCCACTCTCATTGCTGGGTAACTGCGTACAAGTATGCTATTTCCAGAAGGTTGATTTTGTAGAATACATGAGGGGTTATTTACACCAGGTTACAAAAACTAGTTTTTGTTCCTCAGTAAGAATTACTCACCAGAAATGGGATTTATTTTCAACACTGTAACATACTGTCCTAGTAATGCATAATAGCAGAATTACAGGAGAGATGACCACGTCTTCCAACACCTCTATGTTATGACATCTCCTTGTTACGACATCCCCATGTTCCAACAATGGGAATAATGTACTTTCAGTGCACTTTGTCGCAGAGAAAAATGTGTGGTGGTGCAATGAAAAGTGTGCTTCATTTGGTGCTAAAAATAATGTACTTTGGCACTGGAAATAATGTTTGGTGCCAAACAGTATGCTCTGGCACTAGAAGATGCACACTAGCACTGTGACAAATGTACTTGGGAGACAAAAAGTACTTTGGTACCTAAGTACCTTTTATCGGCACCAACTCAACATTTTTAACTGCGCCAAAGTACACATTGATACTGGGGCCAAAGTACATTTATACATTTTTCATCGGCACCAATGTACACTTTTTATCCATGCCAAAGTTAATTTTTTGTCGCAACATTGATTAGAGAAGTCGGTATCTGAATGTGTTGAAATGTAGACATGTAAATCAACAGTCTATATTTCAACGTCTCTAAGTTCCTACAAAATGTACTTTATTACCGTTTTGTAGGAACATAGAGATGTCGAAACATAGAGACGTTGGAACATGCAGTTGTCGAAACGCAGAGATGTAGCAGAATTTTGGGTACTTGGTACTGCTATGTGGAGTAAAGCACGAGACTGAAGATGGCTTTCATTTATGACAGCCATCTTCACTAAAATATGATTTCAACTGATCCAGATTTTTCTGCAAGTGTTACTTACAGAGAAGCATGAAACTGTTAGTAGGCCTAGAGTTTTCAAAACTGTTGGGGGTATTGCTCAACCACTCCGTATCATTATACACAGTACTTCTGTGGTGTTGGCAAATGTTACAAGGGATAACAAATTGTGCAGTTGAGGGTTAAGGTTGGTTGTCAGATTTGGAATTGGTGCAGTTACCACCATCATCATTACAGTAGATACAGATTAAGGACACAATTACACTCATATACTTGGAACAGTAGAAGAAGCAGCACTACAGCTTAGGACAATGATGAAGATGCTAAAAGGAGATACACAGAAGATTCATCTACTGGTTCATTATGGTTTTGATCTCTGTTGACAGTATTTCTACATCTAGAACCAACACTGGTGTTTCCAACATCTCACCATCATGAAGCAGCAATCCCTTTGGATTTCAAATGATGTTCCTTTTCTTTTTTCTATTCTCCCCCCCCCCCTTCTCTCCACCCCCTCCTGCAGTGGAAGAACTGCTAAATTCCATCTGTATGCACCGCATGTTTGCTGAGATTTCCATGGCATTACTCGGTACAAAGATCCATATGACTTAGTAATGCTTTGTAATGACTTCTATCAGGGCGGCCAGAGGCTGAACTTGCAGACCGCATAATTAACTTGCAGTTGTGTACCCTGCTTTCGGATCTCATCCCAAGGGTGTAGTGGTCCCTTTAAACAGGAGCAATTAAATGACATTTAGAAGCCATGGAGATGAATGGTAGTAATTTCACCAATCACACAATCCACTGACACTTTCTGGAATAGGTCAGTAAATGGAGTAGCCAGGAATGAGAGGAGACTGGAGAGGAAGGAATACTGTAAAAACAGCAGCTGACACATCCCTGTCATGTGTGTGATTTGTGAAGAGTAGTGTAGGGATGATCGTGGCCTAGGAGGATGGAAATGAGATATCGCCATAGAAATAGAAAAATGAAAACCAGAATGACGTCAGGCCAACTACTCACACACAATGAACAAATGAAGTCAAACAATGAAGTTCCAACATTTACCCATTAGGAAGTTATATTATCCTTTTATTTCTGTTGGATTTGTGTTACATGGTTTCATGAGAATGGTTTTGCCTACAGTAACAGTTCGGGCTTCACTTATTGTTCCCTGATGTCATTCTAGTTTATCTCTCTCTATGGATATCATGGATTTTGGTTTGTTGCAATTGTCAAATACAATTCTGTCGCAGGTTACATGTGTCTTTTTGCCCTTAGCACCATATTGAAGAGTAAGAAGGCCTTCTATCTTATTGGAAATATAGACAAACAAAACCAAGTTGATATCAATGTCCCTTAAACATGTACTGTCTCTTTTTTTCTCTTTTTTCCTGCAGTTATTAAAACCACAGTGAAAGTCCTTGAAGTGGCACTGCCTAACGGGCACAACCTCAGCAATGCAGAGCTGAACAGGCTTCCACCAGAGTTAATCAACACTGCTGCCAAAGTGTGGAAGTTTCAGATATCCCATGTCTACAAGGGAAAGTCCTTCCTCTTCCCAGGTATCAGCGTTCAGGTTCACACACCCCTCTTTGACGGTCAGTGTGGGGTCAACCACTTGCAAGAACATGAGCACTATGTTATCATGGGTTAGTATTGACTTGAGGGCATAAAGCCGATCAACATCTGGTTGATATTTTACTGGCACTCTGAGAATCCTTTGAATGTTTTGCGAGGGTGACAAATTTTGGGAGGCTGAAAGCAGCCTTTCCCTGGGAAAAGTCAAAAATGTGTGAGATGTGTTTGATGTTTACTCAAAACATTTTCTTCATACCCATGCATGTTTGTCACTTGTAAGTTCAATGCTGCAATATACATTGTGGGGAATATTTTAGACGAGAATGTCAACTATCTTTAATAGTGTCTGAAAGATATGATGAATATTTAATCGCCCCCCCTCCAGCCCTCTCCCTTCCCACAACTTGCAGTGAATTGGACAGTTTAGAAAGTCTCTCAGAGTCAAGACTAACGTGCTTCTAATATTGATGCAGTGACTGTGGCTCATTTGAACATGAGAAGGCTTTGAAATTTAAAGCTTGTAATACAGAAAAATGACCTGAACTGCAAAACCACTTTAAATTGATTACAGGTGGGACACTAAGCAGTAATATTATAAGTTCGGTCAACCTTGGTAAAAGGACCAGCAGCTTTTTAGCGATAGTCCATGCATTTTGACCCGACGGTCAGGTCTGGAGCAATTTGATTCATGCAAACAAGTGAAAACCATGACTTCTCTATTAATTTTAATGACAACCATATTTAAGGCCAAGGAGATGAAAATCTCAAGATGAGATCAAGAGCCTATAAAAATAATTTTTAAGATATACTTTGGTGGTTTAGACTTTCTTAATATCTAATACGTATCACGACTGTTTCTCATCTCTCAATGCTCAGGAACTCTTGAGACGGATGGAAAACTGAAATTTGACTTCTGCAATTGGCACAGAAAGTGGGAGGACGTCACTGCGAGGCAAAGAAAGGGGCTGAGAAAGACATACAAAGATAACTGTGGCTGTCATGTAAGTTTCATAATAATTAACATTGAGACCAACACAAAAAGTAAATTGGGACTGGGGGAAAAAAAAAAGCTGTGATTTGTAAAATTTAACAGTGATTTCAAAATAGCATAATCACTGCAACAATCACAGAATTGTTGATCCCGATCGACATTGTCCTCTGAAAGGTGGATGTGTTGTGGTTTATCAACAGTGATCCCTTATCTGGTTGAAACAGGGAAATCTATTTTGAATTTTGAAAAGGGGAAGGATGGCTTTAAAAAGTTTTATATGAGACAGAAGAAATAAATTTGTTACAGTAGTATCACTTTTAATGATGTGTTCTAGTGCTCTTATGGTGTCCTTCCATTCCGTTATCAATCCAAAGGTTCACACATGTGGAATTGGTTCAAAATGCGGTGATCGAGAGACTGCAATTTCACAAAGTATGCGACTGGGATCCGTTTCAAGGGGCCTGTCACAACAAGCATGCAGCATGTGTACTAGTGGACAAAGAACGTTGCCAGTGGAAGTACCCAACAGAACACAAAGACTGCTCCCCCACACCCAGGTAGAGGAGGCAAGAACTACAAGTGGCAGAGATGCAGGACCAAATATTAATTGGAAAGTAGACAAATTATCACTTTGTGATCGTTTCTTGTTGCTACTACTCAGATGTCATATGGAACTGTCCCTCTGTTGATCTTAGACCAGCATTCACTGGGGGATCTCAACAAATAGCGAGAATGAGTTGCAAAAATGTACCAAACATGAAGCAGTGTCATCGGTTAAAAATGAAGTAGTGAAAAAGGTGCTTTAAAGTGTGGCGGTAGTGTCAATAATCACTTCTTTTTGCAGTACATTACACAGCATGCCTGCCTGCAGAGAACAGATGTGATAACTTCCTTTGCTTGTACAGGTAACATAATTTGAAATGGTCAGATTATAGTTGAAGTGTGATATGAAAAAAGGGCACTGAATAAAAGAATTCAAATGCAAAATGCTGGTATTTTATCTTACCCATTTGCCAAAAATTGTCTTATATTCCTATTACATGGAGATATACATATATATATCAACATCATTGTAAGATATTTTTGTCTGCACTAACCAAAACCTTGGACTCCTCACCTCTCCCACCTTTCCAGTCTCTGCCCCAGTGCCCCTCCTCACCCTTACATGGGCATATATAAGTATAGGTCTGTACAAGTATTATTTTAGCACTTCATCACTACCCCAAATGTTCATCATAATTTCATACATCATAACCTGATACATTATTCTACTTTTTACTTGTTTTTTTTTTTATTATACTGTCCACTACCAGTAACAATGACTAGCATAAGTTTAAGCTGTGAATATTGCAAAAACAGGATATGGCACTGGTATGCTGGTATAACCACAATTTGCATACATGCAATCAGCAATAACCATATTTTCTTCCATTAGTTTAACGAATTTTACAACTAACACAGTCCTACAGAAGGCAGTAATCCCCCCTCCCTCTAGAGGATAACTGACAATGAAAAACTGCACTGTCAGTCAATACACATTTTTTGGCTCTTATTAATCTAATAACATAATGCAAGTGTCCTACTTTTGATTACACCTTCACCATTTATACAATGGGGAGAAAGGGAGGGAGTGTCGAGATGGAGAAGGTGTAAGTCTTTGAAATAAGCTAAAACGCAGGAAAACATTTTCCACCATGTTGTCATCAACGTATTGTTGTTAAAAACTTCAAGGAGTTCCTTGTATGATTTCAACAGAAAAACTGACAAAATATTGGCCTGTGAGTGATGAAGATACCTAATGAGTTCAGCTTTTCCCATCTGTGGGGGCAACAACCCATTCGGAAGGATGACAATGTTAACTTTATACAGAGAAATCTACTAAGTCATATGGGATACTCCATGGATGACAGCTATACGTTGTTCTCTCTTCTCCTCACCCCTCTCCCGACCTCTCCGATGTCTCCTGCTTGCTGAAGTGTGGCAATAATGCTCTTATTTGGTATTCTGTGCATCAATTTTCCTGAATATCAAGAATACATTAATGCAGCACCATCAGGCCTTGATCTGGAGATTGTATGACGCCAGAGACCGATAATCTATTGATCTAATCAGGAAAGTCAATTATGTATGCCAGCCAAATATTTTTTACTGAATAATCGAGGAGTGTACTTCAAACACTACACATACAACAACATGGTTAGAGATACAACAGTCTGCTCAACTAAGTTAAAGGGATGTTCTGTGAAACTTAATTCCAAAAGGGTGATATTACAGTTAAACCCACATCCTTTTCAAAATGACGTAATTTCAAGTTACATAGTACAGCAAACAGGTCAGTGTAACCTTCCTGGCATGTTCGATTATAATATTTTTATAAATGATCTTTCTTTAATAAATCTAATTGTGGATAGATAAATCCTCTGAGCGATAATGGAAGCATTGCTACATTTGCACATTTGGCAAACTAAATGATGTAAAAGTAATTGCCACAATTATTTTGTTGTAAAATAAAATTGCAAAATATAAGTGTATCATAATTATATGTTGTAACATTTTTTTACCTCGGTTTACAAAGAAAGCATGTCACACTTAATCAACATTCACATTTGTACACAAAAGTCTTGTTTGTTTTCTTTCATTTATGATGCACATTATTCATGTCTTCTTACTGCTGATCTACTTTTCATTTTTTTTTTTCCTTCCTCCAAATTTTTACTGTTTTTGGCAAAGAGATACAATTAATATATCTGATCCCTCCAATTTTTGGGGCTATTTGTCTGACCATTCAAGTACCACCACAGAGGCCCTCACATGATCACACAATGCACTTATGGTAAAGGTAGTACACAATTGCTGTAGGGAACAGCTATTTCTTTTGCCAAATGTTCAGCATAAAGTGACAAAAATTCTCTGGTGTTCAGCACCAACTGCAACATTGGAGACTGCACGTTTCCCCCATTAATTTGACTACAATCAACTATTAAGAAGCAAAACAAATTGAAAATGTGTGCATTGTAATACATAACAAAGATGGGAGGTTAATTGAAGCACTGAAAGAAAATGAGTAAGGGATAAATATTTGATCAAAATGAGAGGCAAGTGACACAAAATTTAATTGAAAACAGCCTGCTGATGATGAAATCAACTGAAGTAGCTTTGGGAAAGGAAATCTAAAGGAAGAAGGAGAAAGAAAAGCGGGAGAATGTCAGAAAGGTCTTCAAAGAAATCTGATTTGGTATAGGTATGCATTGGTGCACTGCAGTAATATGTAATGAAGCGATTAAAGAATTCCAGCTACAGTTACCTGTCAGTCGATATTTCAAAGCACTGAATACAAACACCTGCCTTTCAGGGCAGTTAAAGAGAAATGGGTGTTTAGAATACACCAACATGACATACAAAAGAAAATCGCGGTAATCATCGTTAAACCATTCAGTGTCATCAATAAACATCTACCAAAGCTTCATCTCATCAAAACATTATGCATGTGATGAGTAACGGAAGATGCATCATTTGAATTTTGAAAAGCTTGGCTGAAACAAATTAGTGTTGAGTAAGAAATAACTGAATTTCTATCTGTGAGAAGCTTATTTCTTGAAAAGTAGGCCACTGTCTTTGCTTATTTTGAGTAATCTATCATTCTACGTCCACAAACATTGGTTTAAACAATATGGATGTTTTCTCCAAAACAAACACCCTATTTCCCTTTAAAGTAAAGACTAAAAGTGACTATTATGATGGAAGCGAGTTGACACACCCATCATGTAGTGAGTGTCCATCCCACTCCACTCTGAAATAATAGCCTCCATTTTCCACTTTCACCCCTGTTCTCCATCCTGTCATCCCAGTGAGAATGCCAATTTTGATGAACAGATGTAGAACAGAACAGGCAATGTACATAACTCTAAGTAAACATCTCTGACAAAGAAAAGATGCTTGACATCCTCACAGACAGACATGGAGTAGCTACCAAAGAGGTGAAGTTAAAGGGTCCATATCGATGATTATACCCCACAGAACAAGCTACATTTTGAGAAAATAACTAAAATATTCACAAAGTGACCTTTACCATTGTGTAATTTAATAATCTGCAAATGGCTTCAAGGATGGTCTTTTTTCCTTTACTTTGCTGATGTAATTTTTCAGTCCTATGATCACCGATAATGGTACTGCACAGTGGTCCATAGTGTTACTATTACCGGTAATGTTACCATAAAACAAACTCTATCGGTGAGAGAGTATTAATGGATATCAATTACACTTGGCCGACAACCCAACTTAGAGCCAGTCCTACACTTAAAACAGTTGTGTCAAAACTGCATCAGTATAATTTTATGTGACAAGTCCATTGGAATGTGCACAAGTTGAAATGTTACATTGTCCCTCTTCCATTGTTCCTCTTCTGGTGGTTATTCTGCCACATCATCATCATCACTTACAGTACTCTGTCTTTTGTCCATATACTCTTCCATTTTGTATTCTTTGGATTACTACTGAAAGATCTCCATTTCATGTATTTTAAAAATATTTCCTTACTTTACACTTCTGTGCTACAAGAACATCATAATAACAATATCCGTTCTATTTGTGACCGTAACTATCTTACTAAGAGAATGTGAGCTTGTTTTAGTCCTTTGTGCGAAAAAGTTTGCATGTTTATCTGTATCTGAATTCAGCTGAACGAGTGGTATGGTCTACAGTTTCACTTTCATCTTTCTTTCAACATTTCCTGATGTAAATAATATACTTATACCCACCTTTCTAGACAAGCGCATCTTTGCGACATAAATCGACATGATATTTTCTTTCTGATTTGGACTGATTTGAACTAATTTACACTTACTTTCAGTTATTTGAATGCATCAGCCATTCTCAGCCTCATGTTTCTCACAATTCCTTCTACTTGTTCTTTTATCACTGTTTGAATGTGCCTTTAAAAGAAAATAAATGATGAAAATGTGATTTCCTGTCTGTTGTCCATATTTTCACTAGGTGCATGTCTTACACCACCACTTTACAGTAGCCAACTCCCCGCCCTCCTGGAAAATTCCCACTTGGAAACCTCTCCCAAACAGTTCTCACACAGGGCCAGAGTAATTCTCACTGGGCCAGAGTTCCCCCTCGGATCATTCCTCACCTCCCTCCTGGACAAATTCCTTCAGGGAAAGGGTTAGGATTAAGTTGAGGGCAGGTGAAAATTGCAAAGTGGAATTGTCCGGATGGGAACTGGTCCAATGAAAGTTGTCTGGGTGGAAGTTGTCCGTTGGAAGTTATCCAAGAGGAATTGTCAAGGGGGGGGAGTTGTCTGGGAGTTGTCTGGGGGGCCACTTAAAGTGTTTATTTAATTAGTGCAAATGTAAGTACCCCACTGCGAATAGTCTACAACAAAATTTGTGATTGAAGGTGCAAGCCATTACTCCCATGGCCTGAAGTTGACCTTAGAAACAGTTGAAAAATAACAACCAAAAAGAGTGTGGAAATGGCAGATTATTTGGTGGAAGTTGTAGCAAATTAAATGATGGCATGTTATATAATAAACCAGAAGGAGGAATCACCACCTTGGAGCTCAGCTGAGATTTCATACAGTGTTAGACAGCACTTTGGTGGATTTGGTGCATAAGAAGAAGAAAAAGAAATGTTGCTACAGAAGAAGTGTTGCTACAGATGAAATGTGAATGACTCATTGGTGGAACTGACAACTCACACAGAAAGAAACATCCAAAACCCACTGGAGGTACATTGAAAAACTGTAGTGCTTCACAGTGGTATCATCACGCATGTGCCAAGGTGCACGGAGGCCTGATCCTCCTTCCGACAGTCAGTGCAAGCAAAATGTACACAGTGACATCATGCTCCCCCAGGCACATGCAATGTGAACGTAACAACGCAGTACAGATCTGCAGTGGAAATGCTGTGTGGGCTAACACCTACACACCCAGCTGCACAATGACAGCGCAACAGTGATGAGCTGATGAAGCTGATGTAGACCTCTCTGTCTGTATGGCTAAGAACACTGGAGTTGTGATACATTGACAAGACACTCCATGTGAGGGGTTAAATTTCTTTGGCAGGGCAGTTGCTATGGTAGCTGAAAAAGTGTAACTTTCAAGTGAGGGCAGCATTCGATTTAAAGTAACTGAAAGTAACTGGGCATTCAACAGTGGGTACACAGCCGTTTCTAAAGTCCCAGTCTATGGAAAATACATTTCTATGGCCCACGTGGAGAGAGAATACTGAACATAAAAAGGTGTAAAGTCAATTTTGCAACTGCTTATGTCCTCCTTTAAAGGTTTAACAACTTTCTTGGGTCCTTCATAGATGTAGCTACATTATGCTGAAAAAATGATGCCAACTTGTTTTAGATAACTCCTCATGTTAACTAGGGAGCACTTTGTTTTGAGAACAGGCTGTACGTCAGGCTGCTACCATCACAGAAACTTTATGTATGTCTCTCCTTCTATGACTATTTGTGCTTTATATTCAGCAAATGTCAGAAACATCAAGAAAAGAATTACACAAGTTATGTTAAACAGCAAGTAGAAAAATCAAAAGATTTAATTGGGCAGAATGCCAAAATATGAAAATATTCTTAATGGACTTAGATCGTGACAAAGCGGGCAGAGTGAAGGGGGGGTGTAGGTATGAAAACTGATTATCCTGAATTTCACTATCCTTACTGCAAACAATTTTTCCATATGCGTGCCTTCAGTGACTGGATGCTTTAAGCCTGCCTTACAAAAAAAACTTTGCTCAACAGTTTCAGGAGATATTGTGTATCTAAGTAATTGATTTATGTGATCAAATTTGATAAAAGACATATAATCCAGAATATCTTTGGTTAAAGCAGAGAAATAAAACCTATTTGCCTTCAAATTTGGTCTCTACGGACCATCTGATGAGGTTTATTTTCTTTGATGTATCACAATTCTACGATTGGTTAATAAAAAAAATGTTCTGCAATCCAAACGTATTGTTACCTTCCTCGGCACTGAACAATATACACAACAATATATATCTTACAACTCAGATTGTAAATAACATTAATCCTAAAATTTCATTTACAATCAATTTGAGGAAAACCTAATTTTTCACAGCAAAATGACACTCAAAATATTATAAATCAGTTATCATGACAGAGTTAATACAAATGTAAAGAACTTGCAATCCTAAGATGGGCAATGTAATCCAGGGTATACACAAATTAAGCAGTTGATGCAGGTTACTGTTGATTACCATGTTTCGTGGACAATTTCTCCACAGGCTTTGGAAGCAAATGACTTTCAATTGCATCAAAATCCAATGCAATTTCTATTTATATATCTTTAGGGCAATTGGCTGTAGCAAAGGCCTTTAAATGATTAAATAAGAGAGAAATGCTGCTACCAGTACACAACAGGCACATAGAAGCATGGTGTCATTGTGACAGACATCATCCTAGTAACAGACACCATGTAGTATTTGCAAACGTATGTTTGCAAACACACAGCACAGCGACAATTAAATAATTATTAACCAATGCAGGACACAGCCACAAAGAAAAAAGAGTTTGTTTTCTCAGGTGAAGATTATTTTGTCAACTTCTGAAAGAACTCTTTAATATTTGTCATTGTTTGTAAGAGGCTGTTCTTGATCAAGCCTTCAATCTAAGTAAGAAGCTTTCACGGAAATAATAAATGTATGATTTATTAAACGAATTTGTGTCAATAGGCATTGCAAAGATCAACTCATTGAGTGCCATCTGCCTCAGGAAAAGACCAATGGCTGTTAATGCTCATGGAATATTAAGTTCATCAACTTTTGGATTCTCTACGAAAGGAATTCTTGGCTATCACTGGGATGCTCATGGGGATGGCAGCCTAAATGGGCAGCAACCACAGAGGCACTACACACAAGCAAGCTAACTGTTGATAAAATTCTTCTATTTGGCTTACATGAAAGAAGTTGCAATAGAGGAGAAAGAGGTTCATGAGTTGAGGATAACAAAAACAACGCAAAATATAATTTGATTACAGATTTCAAAATGAGTTAAACTTACAGAAGAAAAGTTTGATGTAATAACTTTAAAAATCCACTCACCTGCCTGCCGTTAATAACAGCTGTGGCTACAAGGAGTCCTCCTACACACCATCGCACCCACGTAGTCCGTCTACCAATGACCAATCAGATCCTACAAACATGGGCATGAAAATCTGACCAAGTAACCACATCAGTCTGGCCAACAAGTGCAATTTTGCTGCACCATTCTTTGGGAAAAAGAAAAAGAATGTGAAAAGGCTTAAAGTGGTTGAATGCAGTTTGAAAGTACTGTAGTGTGAGCCAGCACTTGGTGATTTTGGAACGGGTATATGTCAGTGTAAGCACTGACAACAATAGCAAAGAAAATCATAATGATGCAGAAAGTGAAGCATTGGTTAAGTTCTCACATCATTGAGACTGAAACCTATTATGCTATTAAGACCTACTATTTTGTATTGTTTTTATTTAAGTGAAGTATGTTTTAGTTTCTATCCCTCAAGGAGTCTTTATTTTTTGACAAAACCAGTACTGTCTGTGGAAGAAGCAACACTAATGTTAATTGAAATTACAAGTCATTGACACTGGACCATGGATCCTCATCTGTAATAACTTCCCTCAACTATTTGCCGCTGGAAATGCACTTTCTCTTTTATCGTCTCATCTCACCTCGACCCCACTCCTCCATCCCCAACTTGCTTAAATTGAATTCTTTCAAACTTACCCTTGGTATCTGTAATCTTCACACTGTTGTAGAGGTCTTCGTCTTTACATTTGTTCACTGTCATTGCTGCTTTTTTCATCCCCAGTGTATCGAGACCAGTGTAATGTCAGCACCACTGTACTTGACCACTTTATAAACTTTCCCAACTGACTTTCCTTTCACCATCTCACTTCACCAGATTTCTCCATTCCTAGCTTGTTTGAAAGTACTTTCTTTAAACTTACCAAAAAGTGGCAATATTCCTTGGTGTCTTTCCAGAATGTGAAAAACTAGTTTAAATTCACAACAGAGAGGGCCATTTTAATTACATAACCAACGGTACAAATTGTTAATACAGTTGTGCATTGCATGAAGAATATTCATCTTTACAAATGGGCAGCAACACTGAAATAGTGCACACCATGTTTACTAACATACACCTCTTATGTTATACTAGTTTTAAATGTTTTACAGTATAATCATCAAATCTGTTTTGTTGCCACAAATATTAATAATATTCACAACACTAACCTTAGAAGCAAAAAAAAACAAGAATACTCTTTGTAAAATTGTTAACTTTAATATGTCGTTAATTTTGTCTGAGTGTTACTCTGTCTTTGCATTTCCTCTTTTGTTTGTCTGTTCGTTTGCTTGTTGTATGTTTTTCTTTATTCTCAGGTTGTGTTGGGTACAATCTTTATCCTTTAAAAGGAACACAAGCTCTGTATAGCAAGTACTGTGAAGTAAATCAATCAAATCTACTATAAATGAAATTGGAAGGATAGATGCACATGGGACAATAATTCTAACCATTACATTTCAGTCAATACCACAGGGAGCTGCCAAACTGCTACAGGTTTGAAGGATTAAAAAGGAATGACAGGTATTCAAAAATAACATAATGACCAGGTGTCACAGTTTCATTACTTCAATATTACCGGTGATGCAATGTATTGTCACGATCTGTGTTAGAAAATTCCCCTAACAAAAACAGAAGGATACGTCCAGCATTTCATATGAGGTCCATGTATTAGATTCATACAGGCTCCATTGGGCAGCATATCTCATTTCGATGTTTGCAACCTTGATGACGAAATGTTACGGATGTGAAAATGTTCCAAGTTTTACGCAATAGAATAGAACATTGTGTTGACATCGGGGAAGTTTGTCACTGATAATGTTGTGATGTACCATCATCGGTACATGTGGTAACATGAAAAACATGACACACGTACAGATGATCGCAAGAGTTATGGGTAATTCAATGATCTCAGTTTCCTGGCTGATATCGTTAGTAATTATATCTTTACAGGATTTAGCTGGACCATTCCTTCAGGCAAAAAACACAAAACAATGTAGGGGTTTACAGTGCACTACAAGTTAAATGCTTTACAGTGCACTACAATGTTGTGTTCTACATTATGCCACTATGCAGTCTTTTACAGTGCACTTTAATGTAGTGCTTTACAGTGTGCTATGATGTGCTTTATAGTACACTACAATAAAGTACGTTTACAACACTACAATATTGTGATCTATAGTACACTTCAAAGAAGTGCTTCATAGTGCATTGCAATAATAGTCTTTTCGCAGCAGAACCAGACTTAAACAACATGACTGCTACTTGGTGACAGTAATCTTCATTATCATCTATGTTTTTTTTTAGTATAGCTACATGCAGGAACTGGCAGAGGCCTAGTATATAGCCTGAGGGCCTTGAATGTTTGGCTTACATTAAAAGGAGCTCAATGCACTTCTAAACATTGGCACATCAGTTCAACATTGGAATGGAATTAATATTTTATCAGATGATCCAAGAACAAGACTTCATTAATGTTGAAGTTGTTTTGCCAGTATTGCTCTTTGCACTTTCTCCTGAACACCAAAGAAGACAATGTGCTCCTTTAACATACTCTACCCTGGGCTTTACAATTATGCTTACCTTTATTTTCTCATCAAAATATTTTTCCTTTCTCGATCTTTCTTCTTTCTTCAATCTTCAAGACTGCTCCCAGAATTTCAACATGTGTAACTATGTAATTTCTTTCAAGTCCACTCAAGTTGTCAGCAGTGAATGAAAAGGCTTCACTGGTTGTGGAGAAAATAACCCAAAGTATCCAATGTGGAACATCTAAAAACTTGGATGGGGTTAGGGACCCAACCTCTTAAACTGTATGGTTTGTACTATCCCTTCTCTGACAAAGAGAGGCAAAACTCTTTAGTAACTCATATTTATCATCTATGATGTCATGTATTATACACTGCAGTAAGAATATATGGAATCTACATACCAATTGACAATGAAGGCAAATGCAACGAGGTTGGGAGAGAGTTTATGATCTCCCAACTTTTAGAGATATTTGTGGACAGGACAGCAAAGCTGTCAATTGATTGGTAACAAACTGTACATACATTAAAAGCAAAACTTTGAATGGAATGTTGAGTTTTTTTCTTACAAATGAGAAAGCAAAACAACTTTGAGTGGACTTGATTGTCGTGTGCTCAAAGAAGGATAGGCAATGAAGAGAAAAATTTCCTAGTTTTTTTTTTTGGCTTGTCTTTCCCTTGATATTCATCCTGGGAAAGACTGTAAGGAGAAATTGGCAACAACTTGGCAGACTTCTCTCTGATATGACAAAGAATTTCTTTCAGAGCATGGATATTCGTGGCTTCAGTGTAGAGAAGACTATACAAAGAAAGATGGCAAATCTCTCTCAAAATTACCTATCTTCCTGTGAACAGCATAAACACTCAAACAAACAACACTTGAAAAGAACTAAACACATGACAATAAGTAGAGTTTAAAGAACGATGCAAACAAAAACACTGCTATAAAAGACACAATAAACAACAGATAAGAAACAATCATCAAAAGGAAACTAAAACAAAGACTTAATAAAAAGAGAAGAGATAATGATACTAATGAGTGCACAGGATTCCTCATGTGAAATTTCTGTCAGTGGGAATTAATGAACTCTTCTCTAACCTCTAAACCCATCTCTCCCCTCTTGAATTGTCAACCTATACAATATTTCATCTATAATTACTGTGGAATGACTTTTAATTATTCCATTCTCCACCTTCCATGAGGCTTTGTCAATGGAGTAATTCCTCTCCAGTCACCCCATCCACCCCACCCCCCCCCCCCCCTTCAGGAGGATAAATCATGCATCTTCTGTAAAGATATTTGGAATACATCAACACTACAGAAATGTTACAAATACTGTCATGTTTGATTAGAATACACAAGCACAACAACATTTAAGACATGCAGTGAAAATAAGGAGAGAATCTAAGGCAGGCACTGTTATTTCTTCTCTCTAAATCAACCACTTGAAAGACTTGGAAAGGACTATGAATGTTCTTTTGAACTCCCCTTATGTTTGTAAAAGTGACAACCCCATGCAAAACACAACACCAATGACTTATAAACACCTGCTCCCAATAATATAGTATTTTATTCAACTACAAATTAAGAGAAAGCTGGGTTGGAACATCTACAGACTTTATCCTTTTCTTTGTGGTGGTAGACAAATCCTGTTTACTTTCCCTCTGTGTTTAATTTGCTTTTGTAGCTGGCACAGTTTCTAGAAAACATATAAACTCACCATTTCTTTGTGATTTGGGAAGAACGTCTGGTCAACCAAAGGAAATTTGTCTTTACCGTATTTCTCTAGTAAAATGCTTAGTTGTGAAAACTGCAAAAAGGAGGTAATTAGCTTACATAGTAATGTGCATTGTAATAAAATTCAAAGTAATTAAAATGTTGAATTTTGGTGCCATTTTGGTCAAAAGTATTAGAAATTTCTTTAAAAAGATCAACCGATGCAAGTAAACTCCAAATAGAGATCATCTCTACATTTTACACTCAACAAGTGAAGTCACTGTCATTTTATCAATCATCAAAGTTTTCAGTTGTTTGTTCAATGTGGCATCACAAATGTCCAAACCGCAAACCAGAGGACAAACTTCCTCATGGTTTGAGAGTTTGAAAGTCCACATTTGAGGTTGATGGCCCAGGCTGAAGAATTCAGTCACCAGTTGTTGTCTGAATATCTGTTACAATAGTAACTAGTTTGGAACTTTTAGTCCTAGGTATTTTCATCCTCAGTCCAATCAATTCACTTACAGCATATTTGACTTTTTATTCAACATTTTAAAATGGTTAGATAGGAAGTCAGAGGCTTGACTTAATCCTGGACATTGTTTCCCACTTTACCAGTCAACTGCACATACTAACCATGGAGTTATGTGCGCTGACAGATGATTACCGGGGCTAGGTAGATAATGTGATGCCAACTTCTTATCAGAAAGAGCATTGTACAATATAAATTTTCAATTTCAATGCTGACACCAAATGATTGTGTAAAATGTGGATATTTTACAAATTAACCTTGATTTTTCTCTTTTTCCTTTTCGTTTTGTTTGAAAAAGTGAGGGAGTGCTTAAATGTACGGATCCTGTTTTTCTTTCGTGACAATTTTGTAGAGCGCCCTCTTCTTAGCAGTATTACATTGTGGGACATTTTTATGTCAACATTTTTTTTCTAATTGCAGATTTATTATGAGATAAGTCTGCCTTTTTTGTTTGTTTGTATGTTTCAAGGATTTCGTACTTCTATAGTCAAACACAGAGGAATACATTGAATATGAATATAAACCTCTCTGGTATGTCTAACAATCTGATTCTTGCCCCTTTGATTCTGTGACAAGAACAGTATGTTGAACCTAAACTGTAAGCAACTTGAAACCACCAACAAGCATCTACAAGCAATCCTTGTCGGACAACAGAACATTGATTGGTGGGTTCAACTCAAAGCACTGAATTATTTCATCTTGTCTAAACTGCAAAAAGAAAAAAAGGGTGGTACTTACCACCCATGGCTTATCCATAAAGTTATAGAGGGCATTCCATGAGTTGATGCTTGGTACATTTCCGTACTGGAAGCCTATGATCATGTTCCTCCAGTCTTCCTGGACTTCCATACTCTGTGGATGTTGCCTGATTAATACAAAGTCAGGCTGAAATGTCCTATTGCAAGATGAAAGAAAGGCAAATAATCAAACAGAAAACTCACTGCAGGTAACAAAATGCCCATGAAACTCAAGACAAAATTAAGGCAAAACAGAGAAATGTAACTATCTGCCATATGTTCAAGGAGTAGCCTACCATGAAAGGAGGAAGTATATGTTGTACCCTTTTGAGGCTAGATGATTCTTCTCATTGTAGCTAAGTTAGTCACTTTCAAATGATTTTATCTGCATCAATCCTTTTTCACTTTTATGAGATGCTGGTCATTGAACACTAATTACTTAAGTACACTGATATTGAAAACTGTGTTAAGTGTCATATATTTAAAAACAAAATATCATATTTATGACTTTGCAAACTCTTATTGTCATGATTTCAGAGACTCATGGTCACATTAATTTATAGGCCCATCAAGTAGACACAGACTGGATGCAGAGAACATTGCATTTTCAGATGCAGCCCACTCACAAGTTCAATGTTGCTGAAGTTGCGAAACCATGTTTATTTTCAAACCATCTCATGGGAATTGACAAATTTATTGGCACATCTGAGATTTGTTTTCATTATAAACCTGGCAGAATAGGGCTATCAACAACTATTTTGCTTGTCTGTATCTTCACATAAGCTTCAAAGCTTGAACTTGGAGTCTGAAAATGCTTCTTCAATATGACAAATCCTGTTGATAAACTTTTCACTCTTCAATGCAGACAAATAAGTAATAATTGTTCCATTTTGATACTCTTCACACTCTGTGGTACAAAAAGCATGATTATTAATTACTTAAATATGAAGTGCACAATGAATTTTGTCAGTTTACCTCATCACTTGTAGACCTTGTCGTGTGGTTTTCATATCAATAACTGCACCACTATCACAGGAAGCAGAAAGGTTGATCTCAGAAAACTCACACTGAGGGGAAAGAGAGAGAAAAACCAAGGCCCAAACTCTGATGAATGCAATAACTACTGGCAGCAACTTACTTTGTATAGATTATGTTGCATTACGTTTGGAAATACTGCCCTCATTTTAGCCCAACCTGCCTTATACTTGATACTGAATAGCCCCATCACTTTGGTTAGCTGACAGCACTGTACAAGTTACTGGAAGTTACTGGAAACATGATTAAACTAAAATCTTGGACAGAATTGTTGGGGCCCTTGTAGGTTGCAAGTATAATCCTAAATTTTAGGTGACAGGATAACATGAAACCCTGCGCCATTTTCCAATGTTGCACTATAGGAGTGAATGTACACTTTGAACAGTAATCCTACAGCCAATATTGAAAGGGGGTGCTTGGTGTGACAAGGTATTTTGCCTAAGATTATAGGTATAGAGTACCCTACATAGCAGTCGGAAGATTTCTCTGCAAGTGTTCACCATCAGTACTTGACACTAAAAATAAAAATGTTCAAACATCTTACAAAATAAGATGGGTTATTTTGTGGCTTGGACATTAAAGCAGGTAAGTTGATGTGTAAGTAGTTGAAACATTAAGGTAATCGATGATATTTTGATGATCGTCTTTTACAAAATTTGTACTTGGCAGAGGAAAGAATTTGCACAATGCTCTTTCACTCGTGTTGAAAGTTTTTGACCTCTGGCCCAAAATTTGACAACCACCTTACAGAAAATTGAAAGCGCCATAAATGGTAAAAAAGTCAGCTTTCCACAGAGGAGTAACTGTAATACATGGCCAAAACTGGTTTTACAAGATTTAAAGACCTGATTACTTTTACATTTAGTAAGTCAATGAGGCAACTGATAAGGGTATGCTACCTACAGACTTCAGAAAGCTTTTAATTAACACACCCCATCAAGCAGACAGTTTATACACAAATACTTACATTAAACTGCAATATAAGATAAAGTATTTGTAATACTGTATCACAAAGAGAAAACAGAACTTTGATCCCAAAGAAAAATAAGTCATAACTTGCTTAAATAAACGACCTGACAGGACAGATAGCTTAATAATTTATTTGTTTAATTTGGGTCACTTAAGAGGAGGAAAAAGAAAATGAATAGAGAATGAACAATCATCGGTAAGGCTAAGAGCTAAAATGGAAGAGAACAATTGGCTCTCTCGTCCTTGGTAGCATGATTAGCCAGTTGTCTGCAAACTTAAAATATCATAGCTACTGGACTAACTTTTGCAAAAAGGCCTTTCTTCACAAATTTTGTTTTAACACAAGAAAAATAATACACTGTAAATATTTAGCACAAAAAAGGTCATCATCTTCTCTTTTCATTTTGCAAATAGCCAAAAAAGTTTCTACATCTTGTTTTTAAAGGTTCTCTCTAAATCACTTTCCCCAAGCAAAAACGATTCTCTTAAATGTCATGTTTAGAGTCACTATCTGAGCTCAATAGCTTCTTCAAGCAATAGGTCTGCTTTCTTCAAATAAAGGGGGTGATTGCAATACTTAAGTTGGAAATAAAATGCACTCATGTGGCCCCTGCAGTGATTAATTCTAAGAAACAGCCTGGCACATTCAAGAACACTTCCGGGCTCCAATACAAAGTAGAATGTATGGTCCTGGGGCATCACTGAACAGATGCTATGGCTAGAATATTTATTGTACAACTCAAACAATTTTACGAGGGTGTATTTTTGATTGACTGGTCGTTATGTGACGCAGTTCTTGCATTACAAAGTTATATTTATCAGAAGCAAATCCATGAAGATTAAGACGTGACAAATATGCTCGTCATACACAGTTAACTGATTGTGTTGTTCAGGCCATGAATTAGATGGTGGAAAAGATTAAGATGATGAAAGATCCTGGTCCTAGTGACTGCAGCAGCTGGGAAGAGGAGGGGTAGCAATAGGGGGCACCACTGATTTACCTGTTCAACTTTTATGTCAAATTCTCCATGTACCTTCTTCCCTCTGAAGTACTTTGACCTAAAAGAAGGGATGAAGAGAAAAACCACAGGAATATCAGTCTGCAGAATGTCATTCAATATTTTACATTGTACATGAGGCCAATGCATGTATTCTTCATCTTCTCAAAGCAAATACATTGATCACAAACCAAGAATTTATAATTTTGTTTTTCATTAAGTTTCTTTTCCATAATTGTACACCATTTAGAGAAGCAGCACATTTACTCGACTAGTATTCCATCTTTGATGATTTGGCCAAGTTTCGTACTACCATAACAAATGATGAATGCGGACGTGATTCTGTACTGCATGCACATTTACACGCTTTAATACACTTTAATACACTTTAATACACTTTGGAGCAATTGATTTGATTATATTTTCCATGTTCATACAAAAAGATAAAACATGTAAAATAACATACACATTCAAATGTCCAGCAGTATAAAACAGACAAACAGGACATATGGAAACCTTTGCACTACACTTTACACAAAACTTTACACAGTTACTAGCCTCTGTGAGCAAAGTTACTTCATGCTCGAGTGACCGTAACTTTGCGGTGTTTTTAGACATCAAGATCAGTGTATAGCTTTTCAACTAGACCATTTAGACAGAGGGGAGATAAATATTATAGTTCCTGATAAACAGATTGTTGGAATAGAAAATGTTCTCCCTGCCTTGTCTATCCACAAATTACTTTGATGATCATTTAGTAATTCCACTACTAAGTCTTTTGAACAAGCTTGCCTGTAAAAGTAACACTCCTATGACAACAGTAGTTCAGCCAAGTGTACAGAGACTCTGAAATTTTCAAGTTTTGGTTGGCTATGTGCTGCATGTATGGAGTGGGATATGAGACTAGTCGATTGGCAATAGTCGCATTTTAGTACAGTATCAGCTATTCATCCTATAAAATTATGAGGCTTTTTTACAACAAATCAAACAGATTTTTGGGAATTTCCCAAGCCTTTGTATCCATGCAATGATATTATTCAACATTTTATTACTATCATATTGTGTATGTCATTGTACACCTTAGCTTGTAGTTTCATTGCTGGAATAAATAAATTGAATTGGAATTGAATTGTTGGGACAAATTTTGTGACATAACTTCTGCATGCCTGACAGGCATGGGAAAGAAGAAAGGTGACAGAAAATTCTCCAGCAGTTGGGAGAGTGTAGTATTTAGTATTTCAAGGCTCATTATCACAGCTCTAAATTTATTCAAATGAAGTTAATGAATTCCCCCCCCCCCCAAAAAAAAAACAACACTCTTTGCTCTTGTTAATGAGGTGGGGACAAAAGACATCGATAAACAAATGGCAAAGTTATGCAGTCTGAAGACTCAAAATGGGAGTAATCTTTAGCCAATTGTGTGTTTGATTTAACAGAGACTAAGAAGAGTTTGCTAAGGTTTAGATATGTGACAGAAAATAGTGGGGGCTGGGTCTTAGAAGCTAAAGCTGTACAGCTTTTAAAGGTTTTGTACACAAAAAGTAAAAAAAAAAACATTATGATCCCCTTAACAATCACCCCACCTCAGCCATAGGTCTCCCACTACCCTATCCCATCTTATCTCATCCCAGCCATGAATATTTCAGTAATGTTAAACACATGTTAAAAAAAATAATTAAAAAATAATGTCAAATGAGAATGGAAATAACAATTGACTACAGTTGTTCATACTAGGTTAATTTTAGGTACTTCTTAAGCTGAAACAAGAACAAATTAGGCCTCTTAACACTTTTCAGTAAATTAATACAACTGTTCCAGAGGTTGGCACCACAAATGATGATCACACTTCTACAAATTAAGTCACAATTGACAAAAACTAAATATAAAATGGTAAGACATCCAAGTATTGTTGGAGTGCACATTATAATTAAAGGTAAAAAGGTTGTTGAAATCATCATGAAATACGCTTGTTCATGAATTTAAAAGATAAAGACACCACCATGGTGTCTATTCATATTAGAAATATGTAAATCAAAATTTTTAAAAATAGGGGATGTGCCAGAAAAAGGGAAAATTGTAAATTTTAGGAACAACTCCATACTTCACTTAGTAGAGGAAATTGTTTAAACAGTATAGACTTGTAAACTGCCCCATACTCTAGTGCAATAACTAAGATGAACAAAAATAAGCTTGTCGTAAAGATTCTTGAACATACAACTGAGACAACATGAGACAAGAGACAACATGTTTGACTTTATAAAATACGCATTAATGATTGTAGAAATGGGTCGCTCATATACAATGACGTATCATTCAATGCTGCTACCCCTTGATGGGAGAGCCTCTTTGGGTCAGTAAACCCACCACGAACAACAGTCTGACACTGCAACACAGACATCACACAGAACATGACATCCTAATCACGTTCATACTAAGTATTTAAAACATATATGGTCTACCAAAGAAAATTTGTCATTCAAGGAACACAACGTTACTCTACAAATTAAAAGGAATGAAGAAGAAATGAACAATTTTACCAAGAGTACTTCTCTGAGATACTGACAGGTTAAACTTACAATAATTTATTCCATTCAAAAATGTTTTCCAAAACAAATTCTAGGCAATCATATATTCATTTGATTTACTTTTCTGATCTGATTGACACAGTGTTGCATATTGACAATTATTTAATCCAATAAGACCTTTTCACCATTTACAGTTTTTTTCTCATTCATGATTACCATTCTCATCAAGCTATAAGGATGACTTCAACAAACACTTGCGTTTCCACGACCAAAAAAAAAAAAACTCACAAAATACCCCATGTTGCTGGTCAATGTGAACAGTCATGAATGTCCTCTTTATACTAAGTTAGCAGCTCTGACTAGTGCATTATCGTATTTTACGGTTTTTGACTAGTGAAACAAGCTTCTAGACTACCAAAAAATTAGAATTAGTGGTCCGGAGGGCGACTCGAAGAAAAGTGAAGGGGAATCCCTGAGGGATCATCCAGGGGCGGCAATGCGAAGTATCAGGACGATGTTGTTAGACATTGATTTTTTTTGCCTCGTCGTTAATTTTGATACTTCAGCACTGACAAGTGTGAAATTGACACATATGTTCATCTTGATGATAGACATTCTGACTATGTGCGGCTGCTCGTATTTGATGAAGCCATTAAGATTGCACAAACAATGCATGCACAACACGACGTCGGAGACGACACGACGTCGTCCTCAGTCCACTAACGGGGTTCAATAATCTTCCACGAGACATCATCAGCGGCCAGTCTCCATCATCGTGGGAAACGATCGTGGAAAGACATATTAGATCACGGACGGGAAAAAATGTTCAATAATCGTGTCGGCTTTCCTTCAGAAAGGAAGGCATTAATGAAATCTAATTAAGACCACTGAATGGAGGGCAGATCCATGGCATATGTAAGTTAAACAGAATGGTATCCACAGTCAGTGGCAACTAATTGAGGGTTATTGCACTTTTAGGATGAATGTTGCGAATGTGTTGTAGTTATCAATGATAGAAATGAATGTTAAAGAGGGAACTGCAAAATATTACATCCATCTCCTCACTGCATGACATATGCAGAACTTGAGAATCTATAACCTCTTTCAACTCTCACATGGATAAAGGGAGGAGTTTGTTTGATTTAAAATATTAAAATTCAATTTAAAGAAAGTAAAAATAGATGTGTAGTATAGAGGCTAGTGGGATAAGAATGGAATATGCAGATGTATGCACATCTTGGTCTCAGGAGGGAGAGAGAGCAGGCAATGGTATTCTCCCTGAAAACATCTCCTAACAAACTGTTACCCCATTCCAGCTTCCTAACTGCAAAAATTTATTTATCTATATAGTTTAAGGAGCAACTGTACTTTCCATCTTTTCTTAGAAAACATTAATAAAGAGTAGCAATAGAACAAACTCCAAATTCACCAAAATGCTCATGAAAACTTACAAAAATGTAAAGCAAGAGGAAAAGAAAAAGCAAAAGTAAGAAGTAAAGAACATGCTCGACCAAATAGGTCAAAGTACATTGAAGCATATCAAGCAGTAAACAAGCTTGATGCACCTAGTGACTCCTTCAACTGCCCAAGATGGTTTGAAGGTAGATAAATGTCAAAGGCCGTAATGACAATTAAAAACACTTCAAAGTGACCAAAACATCGTTAATTAAAGAACATCACTTACCAGTCTGTGTGTTGATCATCTATCACCAGTAGCGTCTTGTACTTTCCCTTTTCCTGTTTACCGATAACGTTGCTCAAGAAACCCAGATCTCTTCTTGGCGACGGGGTCGTGGCGGTAGAATTTGGAGCGGTGGCGGCGATCACCTTCTCTTTCTCTTTTTCTTTCTCCTTTTCCTCAGAACCTATGTTTTGAAAGTATCCATCAGGCAGGAACCCCAGGGCATTGGGGTCTGAGAATCGACGACGAAGGAAATTCATTTTTGTGCGAAAGTGTGACGCGAGTCTTGCTGCCTCTCAAAACCCTTCTGCCCAGAAATTTGTGTAGGACTTGAGGTTGTGACTGTAATCATTTATCTAAACAGGTCAGATCTGTTTCCAGACAGGGATTTTATCTTCAAATGTCAAAAAGTTGCTGAAGTTGGCCTGTAGAAATACACTCACAAGGAGACTTGCGATGATTTTTGATTCTCGAGAGTCTATTGCCGAAATGCCAAATAAACAAGACTTTGTCTCCATCAGTGAGGAAACTTACATGAGAACTAAGAATGGACAATTAGGTGACTTTGCTCTGATTATAAATAAATTATTAGTTGTCTTCAGGTCCATTTCTCTTTGGGTAAAAGTTTTAAGTCTCTTTAAAATCACATTTTATCCTTAGATAAAACAATTCGCAGTCCAACATGAGTGACATCTCTCTATAAAGATAATGTTGGTAGCACAAATTCTTCTACCTTTACAACCTGTCCAAGGTCATATTGGTCAGTACCAGATTAGCCAGCTACAAGGAGAAAAAGATGAAAAATGAATACTTTAGATTTGTGATTTTTTTGCATGTTTTTCAACGTGACCTTTAGGCACAGTTGGAAATTTTATTACAATGAGTATTAGCATATGTATATGAGTTCAAATTTGATAAACCCAACCTTTTATTTTACAGTTTTGTCATAAATAGTGAATCATTGATGTTTCATTCTTTAATTATCTTCAGCAAAGAGACATCCTTTGAAACACAGGGCTTGTGCAAATACAAAAAGTTCTGAAAATTACGTTGAAAACTCAGTGGGTAATATATGTTTTTTATTTTCGTCACAGATATAACCATAATTATTTGTCAATTTCTGGGGCTAAAGTTCCATAGAGAAGACTGAGTGGGAGAATTACATTCTCAGCTATGTACCAAAAATGAGACGCGGTAATGTTTCCAAGACCAATAGGCTAAGTGCTTGGTTTGACTCTCAGACTACATAATCTGCCATCACCCCTGCTCCTCCCCCTTATACAAGAACCAACCTCATGACTCCTAAATACATTCAGCTGTCAGCATTCCTGGTAGAAGAATGTGTACGCTTTTATGAGATAATCCGTTCTACTGAAACAGAGTCCTTTAACGGACAAGCGATACTTTTTCGATTCAGAACAGTAGAGCAACAGGACAGAGAGTTTGAGAGCACAAGCACACTGCAAAATGTCCTGACATTTAAGAAGTTCCGTTTTTTAAGACGACGGTGCATTAGAATGACATTATAACAATGATGCGCACAAAGTTGCAAAGCTTTGTTAGCATCCACACTCATCACTATGCTGTAACAATGGTGAATGGCAAATCTACATGAATGAGGAAAATTACTATGGTGACCATGGCCTCTAATGTCCTCTTTTAGGATCAGACATTTAAATCAGTCGAAGACCGTTCTGAAAATCAACGCGATGGAGGGATGTTGGCTTCTTCTCATGCGCAGTGCAATTTTTCCCTGTATGTTCCGTCTTCTTTGTCTACCGTCCTGGAATTGAAAAGTCCCTAACATTCACCGAACCTGACACAACAGGAACACATCTTGCAGAGGCAGAACCTTATGACTACACTAAGTAATTGTGTTAGTCCATATCTGTACAAAATCATTAGGCTGAAATCACTACGAGGGTGAGATTGAGTGAAATCATAAAAGCAATCTCCAAAGACATCTCCACAACAGTCAGTAAAGTAACACTCCATTCCAAATGTATCAGTAAGACTACTCTAGAAAATTTAGAAAGTTTTGTGGAAACCATAGACAAATTTGCACTGCATATGTTTGCAGTCTAAGAAGGCAACCCTCTTCCCTCTTCCCTGATATAGTTAAAGCTAGTCCACGACAACAATTTTGAATGAATGAAATGATTTGTCTTCATAAGCTTTTAGCCATTTCTCCAAAATGGACCTGGTTTGGCCAGAATTAAAAATGGATATGTAGTTGTAATATTCATGTTACATAACTTTTTGCACTTCCTCCTTCCACATCAGGTATAATTAGTATATCTACAGTATTTAACAGATTTGTAATAAAGAAGGATCTGCCAATGGCCAGAAGGGTGAAAAAAAAATTTTTATTTTAATTTTTTGTGTGTGAGTCCCAAAGATAATATCTATGAGTATGTGTGTGCTTTATGCTTCTCCCTTTCACTTCCAAACCATATGTGCAGTACAGCCTAATTCTCACCAACTTATAGAGACACATTTTCCATACAAATTTCATCAACATTTTTCTGTATTTGGTTTCAAAATTGTGAAAGGATGCAATGACAATAAAAGGCCACATTTTCTTCTAACATTTGTTCTAGACAGCATGCAATCAGTACTCCATTACTCAACTCTAGTATCCAAAGATCACATGATCACATGAAAGACAGAGTCTATTGCTTGCATCATAGCAGGTTCTTAATCTAAGTTCCAGAATATTGACACTAGCTGACGGATGTATGTGATTATTACTCCATCAAAGGTAGTTCCCCCCTCAGGTCCATGATGTCAGAACCTTGAGAGTGAATCCATTAAAGTGACAAAGAAGCTCTTATTCAAACTAAGGTACCATTAATGTATAGGCCTACAGTTTTGTACTGCACATTTAGTGTATCTTAAGATCTGCACTGCCTTAAATTTCAGCTGTTGGAAACAACTTGCAAAGTAGAGAGATTAGCGATCTGTAAATAAAAGATCCAAGCAAGGAGAGAGAGTTTTATCATAGCGGTATATGACAATATCAATGCATGTATATGGTATTAACATTTTTAGTGTAATATCATGACTGTAGCTGCCAGGCTGTACATACAAAGACTGTACACAAACACACTAGCAAACCTTTGTCATTCACCGAGAGGCTTGCAATTATCGAGAAAGTTGATAAGCACTCAATCAAATTGGAGATGTAAGCTGCATTGCAAAAACCTCGAAGTGCAGTCACTGTGGACAAACGTGTACCATGTAATCCACTTGTATTAAAAGTGAAGATGAAAATAGATGGACACAACAAACACTGCTCAAAGCTGCATTGTTTTCATGGCAGTGGGCAAGGTGATTTTAACTACGTACACTCCAAACCACCACTGTGAGGCACCGTGCTATCGGCGATGAACTCAAGCAAGTTGGTCACACCTGAGTGGACACTGATGGTGCATAAACAATTCATTGCTAATTAGTGTCTTGAATTGCAAGCGGGAAAGTTGCATCAACTTAGAAGTAAATTTTACATCAATATAGTTCATGATCCACTGGCTCCTACCTGTGCATCAATGCTACAAATTGTAATGATGGAGAGGTAAGCTGCTACAAACAAATGGCTCATAAATTGCCACTCAATTGCTTGATTTTGTTCAGTATACTTAATTTACTTTCTGAACTTTAACAATCCTGTGGTTTAAGAGTGCTTTATGCCGGATCAGACACTCCTTGCTTACAAAATTGGAAACTGAATTTTACATGGATATCAATTCATAAATGGAAATAGTGCAGTGGGAATAGGAAGGATACAAACTGATATGTTTACATGGGCACCATGGCTGACATCACTTTGCTAATAAATGACCCATACTTGCAACTGAACAGCTTCAGGTTATCCAGTGTGCCTCATTTACATTCAGAATTTATCCAATTGGTATAAGGCATCCAGCCAAGTTACCCTATATACTCCAAGCTACAAAGGAGACTCCTGAAGTCAGCTAGTCAACGATAAATCCTCGGAGGGCAATTGTGGCTGCCTTCCACCCCTTGGTCAACCAACCGAGAAACAATACAAAAATGCAAACTATAATAAAATAAAAAATATAATACACAGTTTACACCATCTCTCCATTAGACATGATTCAGATATTGTATAAAACACTCTGGGAAGTGCCTATCTCAGCAATATAGTGCTTTGCTTCCAAGACACTTCATTAACTATGAATATAGATACATGCATGATGAGTCTAATTATTATTGGCATGCAGTAAGTTATTTTAATCTTGTCACAACATCAACAATATCAACTCAATGAGCCTCTTCAATTGAATGCAAATGTTGTTTTTTTCCTTTGTTCAACAAATTTTCTGTCACTTTCCAAATCATTAATAAAGCTTTATTAATTTTCAAGAATTATGTAGAAATCATCCCTTCCCAGTGTGTCCCCGTAAAAATGTCTCCAGGAAGATATACCACAAAGGGTCACACTAAATTTGATGTCTGGAAATAACTCTTCACCTGGCCACCATCTCTTGTCACTTATTTTTAAGCATATTGAGGCTGTACCACTAATTCATTTCTGACTTTATACATGAGTTTGAATAGGCTATACTTCATTTAATCTGAAGAATGCATGTGTTTTACAAAGGAATGTGTCACAAATCCAACTAATATCGTGACAAATATTAACGAACAAGTGTCAAAAATGAGAAGTGACTCCCAGTAGTTTATCAGATCTTCGACTCGGGGCAAAATTAATCTACACTGAATGATCATGATGCCAATCAGCTTAAAATGTCAAAAATCAAGAAAGTAATATTAACTGACACATATATATGTCTGATCTACAGTTATATCAATGACATCCAGGTCCAGTGCATCATCACCTGATCACCAGGGAGCTGTTCTGGTATTGCCTAACTTGATCTGACACAATTGTGTCAGTTCATCTCATCCTACGCGATCCGACGGTGTTGATGTATACAAGCAGGACAGACAGTACTTGACACATTTCATGCATGATTGCTGTTGGAACATGTTATGCTTGAGATGATTATGAAGGAACAATTAGGATTGATGGACTGGGACAAGCTTGAGGGTCATAACCTGACGGGATGGTCTGTACTGATTTAGTTTAAAGAGTGTTTTAGGTAGGACAATATAGGAAAATAGCTGCTGGCTGACAAGATCTTTCTGTAATGTGCAAACCTGCAAAGCTTTCCATATTCTATTTATTTTGTTAACCTTACCATCAGTGGTTTCCAACATTTTAGGTACCCGTCTTATACATTAGTTGTGCTACCTCATAGTACCCCTTCACTCACTGTATAAGAAAAATGAAGAACCAACCTATAACAGAAACTTACTTTCAAAATGTTTCTTCCCCCCCCCCAGACACACACACAGTTATTTACATAGCACTACTGTTTTTTCAATTATCAAGAAAGCTTCCCAGGTCATAAAAAAGTTTCCCAGGTCTCTTTATTCTTGCAATTGGTGTTCTCTTGTCACCTGTGTGCTATAGTGTCTCCTCTCTGAACCAACTAAGTACATCTACTTCAATGTAATGATGTTTAGTCTGCTTCAAAATACCTTTTGTCCATTTTCCTCTGCAGAATCTTTTGTACAGGAAAGGAAGCATACTAATGTCTATGGGCATTTGGGTTGTTTCTTGTTAATTGAGTTCATAATCATTTCAGTAAAATATAAAACATTTAGTTTTGTTCAGTTATAATTAAATCTGCATCATCATAATTCTCTAATTAGCTATGGTACATAAATTTAATTACTTGCATTTTTGTTAATGATACATGTCAGCACTCCTAATTAAAAAAACTGTAATTAACACATTTTCCAATTTCTATGTTTCATGATGACCCATCCACTTCCATAATATATTTTGAGACATGTTGCAATATAAGTCCTTTAAGGCAGCTAGTTTCTTCATGCATGGGAATGAGTTTCTTGTCAAGTTTATAGGTTAGTAATTTATGACAAATCTGGTTGCAAACCTCAAGTTATGACATTTAGATTTTGCTTTGATTGGAATTGGTACCATGAAAACGTCATGTAAACTTGCTGTTGAAGTACTGAATCTAACTGTAGGGTGATTGCTTTCTTAATCAGTTTGGATTCAGAGACATGATACACAAGAAGTTACAGTATATGTCCCTGGTATTATATACTACTGAAAATTAAATCATGGATGGTTCAAGCTGGCAAAGATGAAATTGGCAAACTTTTCATCAAAATGTGAAAAGACAAATTTCCTTAACAGAAAAGATGCATAGAAAAATCTAGTACCATCTGTTGCCATATAATATCTACCAGAAAGTAAAAAGACATTTTTTCTCTCACTCTCATGAGGGACAGTCTGTATGAAATCAAGGGGAGGATGGTTAAGTGGTCCTAGTGGGTGCAATATAACCCAAAGGGTTTTCATAGCTGCAGGAGAAATGGTAAGATGTAAAGTGCACATCACTTTGGTAATTAGTGTAAACTCTTCCTGCTAGATTGCTATTTAAGCAGCATTGGAGATACTGAAAGATGAAACAAATCACACAGTTCAATTACACTATTTGACAATTAAGAAGTAATATAAGAAAAGTCAAGCTATAATTATTGGCCCCCCCCCTTCCTGTCTTCCTGTTTGGTGGTATATGATAAGGATACATATCGTCCAAGACATTTTAATTGTTTACAGGTAACATGTTTCTCTGGATACATGTGATTACACGTTTACTATGATGCCATTGTTTACTCAAATGGGGACATTCACTCTGGCAGGGTCACAAGACTGAGAGTTGGTCATCTGGCTAGTTAAATCACACATCAAAAAAACAGCCTATGCATATGCCTAACGTAAGCCTATGCATATGCCTAACATAAGCCTATGCATATGCCTAACATAAGCCTATGCATTATTAAAATATCAATGTTTCAAAGGTGACTTAACAGACTTGCCACAATTTTCCTGGTTATTGTATATTCACTTACTTTTACTAATCCTTAACTCTAAAAACAAAAAAACAATAACTTAAAACAGCATATACAGGCTATAACACTGGAAAGGTACATCACCCAGCAACGTTTGCAATTACGCTAATATCGAAATCATACAAAAGTAAGATGAAAGAAAAGCAGCGAAGCAATGAATTTAAGACTAATAATACATCAGCACTGGTGCATGGAAGCTACCGTTGTTACCTGGTAAAGGTCATCATCAATCTCTTCACACTCTATTTAACTTATATGTGTTACAAAGCTATAATCTAGGTATATCTTAAAATGCTGGGGAACTCACTTGGTAGGGTGAATGACTTTGGTTTACAAGATGGGTATAGCCTCCCAAACCATTTCCAGGTACTTGTGTATCCTGCGAATGAAAGAGAACGCTGCCTCGGCATCTTATCGGAGGTAGCGATGCGAGCAATTTAGTAGGGAAGAGAAGTGTGAAGTGATATGAATTAAATACCACATCTAAAATACTGGACGAGGTAATCATGAGTAGGTTCAACTTGCTATTGATGTGGCAAATGGTAGGGTCAGTTCACACCCTGGGATATATCAATAAGATATCCGTGACGAGCGCTGTCCAAACATGTAAATTCTTAATTCAGCGGCTAAAATAGCTGCGCTAGAGAAAAACAAGAGATTACTTTTAAATTCTTGAGAATGAAGTAAACTGACCATGGTCAATCCTGTCTGTGTGGTGTCAACATTTGGGTTATACTAAATTCATTTAGGGTTGTAAATAGTTGAAATATAATTTTACAATAAGGCACTGATTTGTATCTTTCCCTCTGATGGTTGTCCTTGCATGTGCAACAAAAGTAGTAAGTTTCCACTCCTTAAAACAGAACAAAAGATAAAATGCCATGAATTTTCCCTTGAACCCATCTGTAACTTTCACATGTCCACTAAGGGTATAATGATAGTGTACGGTACGTACATTGAGCATTGCACATAAGGGTCCATATGACAAGCACAGATTGAAATGCACATCTACAAATCTGCCTTGGATTAAAGACACAAATCGCAACACGGTTTACCACGTGAAAAAGCGCCCTTTCATCGCACCGTCATTCCGGTTTTCATTGTCCCAGGCACATATCAAGCCAACCGCATCATTCAAAAGAAATTCAATACCTCTCTCCACTGGCTGACTGACCTCGTTTTTACAATGTAACATACAAAAGTGAAATTTACAAATATGTCCAGATACGAAATCTAACGGTGATTTAACATTGAATTACTACAATTTCAAATGCAAAATATGATTGGGTTTGAAGCAATTTAACAAAATATCACGGTCTTCTTTTGTTTTTAAATGTGTTCTTCTTCCCCTCAAACTTCCTCCCCTCTGCAGTATTGTCAATATCATTAGCTCAATTCGGACTGTACCATTACCATGAATTTTCAACAAAATATATATCTTCTTGCACCTCATTAAACATGGGATTTCAATTACAGGTTTTTCAGACATATTGATTTTATACTTCTATACCTTATTACTTTTATTTGATGGATTTAACTCCATAATATCAACCTTAGCATCAGACTATACAACTGACACCCAATGTTACCTCGATCACGCCTTAAGTTTGTGTTATGTAAGTGGGTTACAAACATCTCTACTCCAATAACGTTACACAGCATATACAGTCTACTCCTAATTGCACTGCACAAGCACTAGCACTGCATACAACGTAACTGCTGCAGCAACCCTTCGTGCCAAAACAAACGTGTGGTAGGAGATATTTTGTAGGGAGGACGCACACTTAAGGAACAGCAACCCTTAAACGATGTTTTGAAGGATTAGGCATCTGGAAGTAAGCATTTTGACAATTTCTGCACCAAATTGAAAAGTTCAACCACATAATCAGATGCAAATGATCCACCAAACACTATCTTGGTATCCTTTATCCAATAATATGCAAAAATCTTGCCACTTTTTGGTGTGTGGCTGAGAAAATCTTGTCTATATCGGGGAGGTAGCGATTATGTAATAAGTCACTGACTAGGGAAAGTATTTGTCCTTCAAACGTGAGTTGGAAGCCAGTGGCTTCCAACTCACGGCAGTGGAACTAAAGGGCGCATTCTGAGATGCATAAAAGTGAAGAAGGATGTGTAATCTTTCAAACACAGTGAGAGACAACCTTCAAAAAGAAAATTAAAATAGGGAAAACTGATAGGAAAAACTCTCAACAAAGGATCTTTGATGACTGCCCACTCTCAGAGGAAGAAACGTGAATTTTTAAAAGCATTTTATAGCAAAGTTTCAAAAATTGAATGAGTGTACCCACGAACATCTGAAGTCCAACCAATCAACCAAACATTCAAGTTATAAGTCTGGTAGCTAGGCCCAGATATGTCTACACTTGCGTCATATAGCCTGCTGAATTCTGATGACCAAGAACTTTTAAATGTTAACCGCATATATAACAGCTGTATGAGAGGTAGCTATTGAACTAATCCTTATTTGTGATGCTATATGAAGAACTTTACACACCAGTGATCCAGAATTCACACAAAAACGATAGTGGCATCAAAGCACAAAATGCATTGAATCATACTACAGCATACATTAGTGCAAAGATCACTGGTCCCTGAGGCCTGTGCCAGCTGAGCTCTGAGCACTGTAGTGTCTACATACTAGAAAGTGCTCAACCTAGCTGACCGTCTCAGGCCTTGCATTTTAGATTTTCTAGGTGTATCATATAAATCACACTCATCAGGAAATTAAGGAGTGTGGTAGGTGTGTTGTTTTAAATGGATTTACCTGAGTTCCCATTTATTATCTAGGTGTGCAAAAAATTGGACTCCTCACATTGAATTGAGGGGAGTGCGCGATTGCTCTCTCACGGCTAAAAAATTCAAGGCCTACCAGCTCTATTTATAGGACAGTATGGTAAAGCAGTATGCAGATATGATCTGCATGATCGCTATGATATGAAGTGCCATTTGAAAATAATTTATGAATCAAGGCAATTTGACCTGATCATTTGACCAGAACAACACACAACGTCAATGAGTGTCAGGCCTTAGCTTGCTTTCAACACTACAGTATTACTTAATTCACCAAGGACAACCAGGAGGGGTGATAAATTCAGTGGTAGTGATCAAATTTCTTAAACCTGCGGGGAGTGCCAAATTAGACCAAATTTACACCACACAGGCAGGAAAAATGTGAGCTGCACTTTTTGGCATACAATGTACTCTATCAAAAATTTATCATTCAATATTAAATGTCATGACAAAGTCATATGAAGTACTTTTATCCAGTAGCATCAATTACACATCTCTCATAAAAGTATCAGGTTGAATGCTTCTGAGCACTTTTGAGAGTACACATAGCAGCTCATTTTTCAAGCTTATTGGATTTAGTTTACTTTTAATGCTGGCAGATGAGCTTATGTTTGGTCTGTCACCACAAAACCTTAATTTGAGAAGGATGAACTGTGAGCCTATCAAGACATGCTTGCCTGAATAATTTGACGTCAAACCATGGATGTTATTCTTACTGCATTTTGCTCCAACTACTCTATGTACAGTATATGGACTTAATAAATGCAAAGTTGTTATTTCATCCTGTTATTGCATGTTTCTTGTTGCTTTTATTCTTATCAATTCAACAGCCATGAATATGCTTTGCTACATACTTTGCCATGAATTTTCAAAGCCACGCCAGCAAATGCTTAACACTTAAATGCAAACATATTTCAAAGAATTACTCTCAGGTTAAGGCACGTCGCAGTTGGATCTAAATTAATGAGTCCATCAGATGAGTATTGTAACTTTCATGACATCATAACAAAGTGAAAAACTTGAGCTGAATCAAGCAAATGTGTACCATGCATGTTATTATGCATGTGATATCACAGGTCCATATGGAAATGTCATACTGCAGAATTGAAAATCATTTTTCCAGGAATTATGAGATAAAAGATGTATGCATAAACAAAATATGACCATTAATGGTTATATTTTGTTTATTCATAGCACTTTCATTTCTTAATTAATCATGTGGAAAACAATTATTAGAGAACAATTCATTCAGTATGGCATTACTGTATTCAAAGGAAATAAGCAGTTTAGATATGTTGGCAACATGCATAATCTTTCCAGAAATGTGACAATAAAATGTGATATGTAAATGAAGACTTGATACTTAAAAATGTTCCACAATTTTCCACTGGATGCAGAGATACAGTAGAACAAGCACCACAGAACTGACTTGGAGACTAATGATCATGAAATTCAGCATCATAACACTATATACATACTGTAGTCACTTAAAGTGATTGTGTGCCTAGACAAAAAGTAAAAACATTGAAATTCCAAGTCCAAAAGTTTAGTACATATTTTAATTGTACCATTCAGACAATTTTGGAAAATAAATTTAGGTTTCACACGTGAGAATGCGCCCTTTAGTTCCACTGCCGTGAGTTGGAAGCCACTGGCATCCAACTCACGTTTTAAGGACAAATTCTTTCCGTATTACGTAACCGCTACCTCCGCGATGCTGACAGAACTTTTCAGCCACACACCAAAACGTGGCACTATTTTTGCATGTTATTGGCTAGAGGATACCAAGAAAGTGTTTGATGGCTCATTTACACCCTATTATGTGGTTGAATTTTTCAATTTGGTGCAGAATTCGTCAAAATACTTCCAGATGCCTAATCCTTTAAAAAATCGTTTAAGGTTTGCTGTTCCCTAAGTCTGCGTCCTCCTTACAAAACATCTCATACCACACGTTTGTTTTGGCGTGAAGCGTTGCCGCAGCAGTAAAGTTGTACACAGTGTAGTGCCTGTGCAGTGCAATTAGGACTAGACTGTATGCTGTGCAACGTTGTTGGAGTACGCCACGTAGATAACACAAACTTAAGGTGTGATCGATGTAACTTTGGGTGTTAATTTATAGTGTGATGTTAAGGTTGAAATTATGAAGTTAAATCCATAAAATATAAGTAAGGTATAAAAATATAACATCAGTATGTTGAAAAGCCTGTCATTGAAATCTCATGTTTAATGGGGTACAAGAACATATATTTATTTGGAAATTCATGGTAATGGTACAGTCCGAATGAAGCTAATGATACTGACACTACTGCAGAGGGCGAGGAAGTTTGTTTGCGAGAAGAACACATTTAAAAACGAAAGAAGACCTTGATATTTTGTTAAATTGCTTCTTACCCAACCAAATTTTTCATTTGAAATCGCCATTAGATTTCGTATCTGGACATATTTTTCTGTAAATTTCACTTTTGTGTGTTATCTTGTAAAAAGAAGGCCAGTCACCAAGTGGAGAGCGGTTTTGAACTTCTTTGGGATGATGAGATTGCCTTGATATGTGCCTGGGGCAACGAAAACCGGAATGGTAGTGCGATTAAAGGGCGCTTTTTCACATGAGGAAGTAAGTTTTACCACATGGTTTCAAATTCTTGTAACATAATGATATAAAGTGAAAAATATGATAATTTAGTGGCAGTTTTCATTCAACTTTACCACATGCTTCTTTGAACAAGCCAATAGGAAGTATACTACTAATGAATATTCAGTTAGTCAAAACAACTGATCACACACTGACACTGTAATGAGGCTATCAGTTTGTGCTTTATTTCACCAAACACTACTATCTATGACACTGATAAAGCAGTGATTATTTGCGCAGTAAGCTTTTGATACACCTAGTGGGTGCATAAAATAACCACCATTAATTTTTTCAAATTTGATTTCTGTTTTTTACCCCAGTTCTGTTGCTTTTCAAAGTGACTGCACTGTCACTTTCATTCATTGAATGACATATTCCATCCATAAGCAACGTTGCATGTACCTTTAAAAATATAAAAATAAATAAAAAATACTGTAATCTTATCCGTCTGGGTTTTCATTGTTTCACTTACTTTGCTTTAATTTAACCAAAGTCAGATACTTTTTGTATACTTTTGTAGCCAGCTAATCACAAATGCACAGTGACCTGTTCTATAAATTATGCAAACTATGACAGTTAAGCAAACAAAGCTGTTTAGTGATCATCAAGGAATTACCTGGAGGTGATCCATCTAGATGTGTACCATGCAAACATAGAGAAACAGAGCAACTGCCAGCAAAAGGCCAATTGAAAGTGATTATCAATATATGCAAACAGAGCAAGTTAGCAACACATAGCAACCTTCAGCAGTCTTTGTGAAACATTTTTTTTTTTTCCAAACTACCCTAACAATTCCAGAAATCTTTAATACTTGACTGAATGAAGTAAGTAGCTCATTTTGTTTGCTCATGGATTCGGTCATTATATTTCTGTGTATACCTCTGCTCGATGACAGTAGACTCCAAGTACATAGGCCTACATGGTTTACAAACTAAACCTTTCCAATGACATACAGTTTTCAGACAATTTTTTTTTCTGTGTTGTACTTTGGTCATATAATGAATCCGAAAGCTTTTCCCTCTGACATTAAATGTTCCCTGGAAAATCATCTTTGAAGATTGTTTAATCTAGATGGAAACGTGGAGGACTCTGCAAATAGCTTACAAAGGGTCGTACTCTCTATAGCACTCATGATTTTGAAGAGAAATTTTATCATTGTTTTTTTGTGTCGCTAACCTCAAGTTGTGATTGAAACGTTAGGATATCAAGGAGGCAAACAGTGACGGTGCATGGAAGGACGGATCATCAGCGACTACTTGAGTGTGTTCATTGGTTCATTAAATTTAACTTCAACATGACATTGTGGCTCATGAAAATCATGAACGATCTTGAAATGATTACCATGGCATATATGTGTTCCATGCAAAGGTTCTTCATTTTTCAAGCAAGCATCATTTGTGACTATTCAAAACTCTACCCACTCAAAGTGTCTTTGAAAATCCAGAATCATTTGTTCCTGATATACTTCTGCAAATAAATCAGAAACATTTTGCACACAGTACTTGGACGCCTTCTGTTCGAGACGATCGTTCCTCCAAACTTTTTCTTGTCCCGGTTTCCCCAAAAGTCATTGGTTTGGGAATTCGCTAGCGACGTACTCAGAAACTTGAAACTTGAAAAAGGCAGGTAGATTGATGCAAAGCACAGAAGGAAACTTCGCTGTCAGACCAAAAGGCTGGCAATTATGGAAGGCCGGTGACCAGATACACACACGCACACACACACAAAATTGCCAGATGCTAGACCATGGTCAATACAGTAATGCATAGGTTATATGAGGTGAGGGAGTACGCGCTGTGAATTCTGAAGTTTCAGGGGTCCATTTTGAAGTCCGACTTCTGTGAACAAGGTGTGAATGCACTTGGCTTAAGACACCTTTATGCTGCACATATTCAGCAAAACGTTAGAAAAAGTACAATAATTACATGAATTTCTACAAAAAGTTACGATTAGGTTAAATCTCAAGACAACTAATTACCATCAAGTGAAAATCATTGCCAGTTGAGAAATTGACACATGACTTAACCTTAATTCCACTCTACTGCGACGTACACGATGTACTGTATGTCAAACAAATAAATGGTTGATGTTTTCTGATAAGATGTATGCCAACGGATGGTAGCACTCTGCTTAGATAGTCTTTCCACGATTTTAGCTATTATGTGATGACGAGCACCACTTACACCTTGCCTCGCACCCTGAAAGAATGCACCCATGCCCCCCTCCCCCCACTGACAGGGATTGCGAAAATTGGCAGCAAAAATGATGACCAAACACTCCCTTCATCAATAGAATATGTAATATTAAATATGAAGTGTGATCCAATTCAGTCCCTCACTTGAGGGACGGACATCAATGTTTTAATTGCTGTTTCCAAGAATACTAGTCATGCTGTTAGTAGTTGTATTACTATTTCCATTCAACAGTCTGAACTGTGAAAAATTCACCAGTCAAAACAATTGGATCAATTTAATAAGTTATATCAACTTTGTGACCACGAGGGACGGACATCAATAAAATGAAGGTATTGGTTTTGTTCTACATTTTGTGAAATTCTATGGAAACTTTGACATAACTTTTAAATTAAATCAGCAAATAAGAAAGAGCAATGGCAGACCCTAAGTATGGTCTATGAACAAGAACTTATCAACATTTATGTAACTGAGGGTACGACAATTGGGATATGTACGCGAGGAACGGACAAAATGTTAAATCAGCACAGTGTTCATAATTTCATTTTATGAAGTTTAGGTTAATTCATTTGGGTGTTACTGAAGAAAGTTCATGCATGCCTTTATAATATCACTTATAATATCTCAAAAAACGATGTTGTGACATTTTCTACTTTTATTGATATTGTGATCTAGGGACAGACATGTCAACAGAATTCAATGGTGTGAGGAACAAATAGTGCGCATCTCTCACAATTTCAATATTAAATATTTCCTTTTAATTCATTTGACTACATTTTGCTAATTTTTCAAGAGATACAGTTGTCAATAGATATGGTACCTTTTAGAAACTAATCAGCTCATAGTTTTTCACTAAAAAACTTTTCTGATTTTTTTTTTTTTGCATGAGGGACAGATGTCTTCCACACCACTGCTTTGAAACACTACTCTTCCCACATCCCCCCCCCCCTTCTCCCGAGAAGTTAACTACATTTCCGAAATTATTTACTACATGTATATCCACCCTCTCATTCTATTCTTTCTATGGGAATGTACCACTTTCAGAAAAAAATTATAGATTTTTTTCTGTGACTCTGCCTGTCCATCCCTCGCAATACTGAGTCAACTTTAAGGTTGAACTGCTCCTTTAATTTCATTCTTTTTCACAATTTTCTTTTTGGGTAGGAAAATTTTGGAACTTTAGCCACCATATTCAGCCATAATTAACTTACTTTACCAAATTTCAAAATATTGTTCAACTGTTACCTACAATCTTGGACAAAATTTTTGGGACATTTTGTCATTAGTTGCAAATATGATACTGAATTTCAGGTGAGAAGATAACATGAAACCCCACACCCCTTTCCAATGTTGCGCTATAGAAGTGAATGTACCCTTTGAACAGCAGTCCTATAGCCAACATTGAACGGGGGCACTGGGTGTCCCAAGTTATTTTGTTCAAGATTGTAGGTTTGGATCGCACTCAGTGCTGTTTTACTTTCAAAGAAGAATTACTGAAGCAAAGTGTATTCTGCAAATAAAAAACAAATATGTTTGCTGTGTTTCCTGTCACCTTGAAGCTGAGATATATTTTTGGAAGTTAATTGTTGGCTCTTTAAATATCTTCTCAACATCCTATCATATATACCCCCCATATAATATGGTGAGTATCATAAAATAAAAAGATGTCAAGAAGGAACACCGTCTTTGAAATTTCCATGTGAATGTCACTTCAAGGTCTCCGTATTAAGAGATAACATCGATGACTGTATCAGCCAGCCTCATGCAGTCACAAGAGAGTTAAGTAATTTACTGTTATCGAATGGTCTTTGCACGTGTCAGTTGATTTTGTGGTCATTGACATAAACCCACATCTGTTCTTCAATTCCTGTGAGCAACAATCTGATCGTTACATCTTCAACGTAACCCCTATATCATTCTAACGATACCATCATTCCTGATAGTCTACCGGCAATGAGGATGCACTCACCAACTAACTAGATCATCTAATAGTCAAACTATGTCTTGCCTATCTTCCGTTGCTTGTAGCTAAAGAAACGGCAATTTTTTGGAAGGCACGTATTGTAATCGATATCGACACCGGGGATAAAACAACCAATATTCTCCTGGCTTTTACTAAATTGCTGGAAAGATCCAGGAGACGAGAGCAGGAAATAGGTCAAGACAAACAATTGGATTTAAAAATTAGACCTTTAAAAATGCTTTACCTTAAAAGACATGAAGCCAATGATAAGACCAAATCTCCACTTTCTTTGTCATCCAATCAGGTTGGGCCGGAAAAGACTGTTGACGACTGCAAGTCAGTGGCTGGAAAAATTTAGCCATGCGCAATATCCACGTTGAGGGGAGAAAATAGAAAAAGGTCCTGCAGTTAGTAAAGTGAATCCTATTGATCTACTGCTATCATAACCCTAGCTTTCAAACGTAGCAATTTTATACTGTCCTAGAGGAATGATGTAGGAGCTGCAGGGCATCAAAATAAAAAGAATACTATCCATGTAATGTTAATTTTTGTTCCCTGAAGAGGGAATATGGAAGTAGGGGAGAGGTTATTCCTAAAGCCAAGAATGGAGCAATGTTGAGGTTTCTTTTCTTTTCTCTCAGTTCCGATGAACCAAACACAGATACTTTCTCTGCTGCAGGATCGGCAGGTGGATTCACAACCTTGCACACTGTATAAGAGGAAAATTGTATCAACGTTTTGCTTTACAAAAAGTTGATAATATTAAGAGCCCCTGGAATTACTGCCATTGTGGTTAGTGTAAAGAGTTAAGATGGCATATACCCCATGATTATATTTTCTGGACTGAAAAATATCACACATACCTGTCGAAACATTATTGGGAGTTATGATTTAATGCAGACCCTTACCCCCTGCACTAATAATTGTCTAAGACTGGCACTACATTTGCTCAGCAATTCCTTAATAGTGAAGCACCTGTTGCAGAATGGATACTGATCACAGAACTGTAGAACTAGAAAGGAAAACAAGTTTGAAACAACAGTGTGCTTAATCTGCCTACACCTGATTTGTCATCCAGTGATATGTAGAAAATTAGACAAATGTACTGACATGCAAATGGCAGCAGTCTTTTGGTGGCCCCACAGGAGTTGAAGGGTGCTTGTGGATCCTGGAAGGGCGATTCCGGCCCGTCTAGCGAGTTCATATTTTCTGGTACGGTTCGTGCCAATTGATGGTAGCACTCTGCTTACATAATCTTCCCATCACTTTAGCTACCATGTAAGTGATGTTGAGCACCATGGCACCATGAAGGATGCACCTTTTGCTGCCCCTAACGACATCATGCATGCATGTCCATGCAGTCTTTGATGCTACTTACTTGAGGAGCCATTTTCCAAAATGACTTGGATTTGAAAATTGTTCCATACAAGCCACTTTCAGAACTGGGACTGAACTGGGACTGGCCTATCACCATCAGTTCCACTAATTACACTTTACATTTAGCACTTTTAGCTTTCTGAAATCTACACCGTGTATTCAACAGTTACAGTAATGAGAAAAATGCATTGCAGGGAGGAAGAACATGGACCTTTAACACTCAAGGTAAAATATATGACAAGTCTTATCACCAAACTCAAGAGAAGACAGATTTTCACATCAAGTAAAAGTTCCCACCAAACACAAGGTGTTGAGTTACGTACCGCATGCTTAGGACGTCCCTGAATTCAAAAGTAAATTGGATTGCCAAAATGTGGAAGTTCTCTTTTTTTTTCTTCCTCTTTTTTTACCTCTTTTCAGCAGCACTATGGATGTAATTCAATTTTCTGCAACGCTTGCCACAGAGAAGAGCGGATTGCCCAAAGATTTGCCGTTTTATTTATTCCCAATTTTCGCAGGTTTAAGAACGGGATGGAGCCGAGACCTTCAGGAGGCTGCTTGTATTCCTCAGACATTTCAAGAACCCTGGAGTATGGATTCTCAGCAGTACTCAATCCATGAAAAGGGCATTATACGCATCACAAAGTAGATCACTGCAAGGCTGCATCACAAAAATAGGAGTTACATGCATCATGCAGCAAGCCGGTCAGGCTGGCCAGGGATGACTATATCATCAAAAAGGGACACAATTTACCAGTCCTTTTTTTGATACTTACAAGCTTAACACATACTGGATCTGCTGAAAAGTCAACTCTTAGATTATTAATGGTTTATCGTGTTTAATTTCATAGAAAGGCTTAACTGCAGTATTTCCATTTATCCCCCTTCCCCCCAAAAAAAGGACAAGCAAAGGTTATGGCAATAGGAACTGAACTAAAAATGTCTTAGCTTACAAGACCTTTCTGCTCTTAACAAGTCTGTTAATTTTGTTGGTTTGGTAATTCAAACTATGTTCACAGATATGAGATAAAAGTAGTAAGCAAAACCTACGAACGCCAATGTTTCTTTTAATTCCTTTGACATACGGTGTGGTTTGGCATTAAATAGGGATTTGAAATGTTCATTTTCAAGTGTGCCCCTCAGGACATGATATGAATCTAATAAAATATGCAATTGTCCATTGATTGCCAGACCAAAACTATTCATCACAAGAGAGGCAAAATTTTTTGGCAATGGTGCACATATCGCAGTAACATCATTGTACATGTACAGTTAGTGGTAAATTAAGTGATGTCAGACAACTGGGGCATCCAAGTGCCTATGGTCAGAAGGGAGCAATCAGATGACACTGTGCAGATATGGAGGAGGGGTGGACAATTTTTTGATAACTGAATGCCTTCAGATGCATTTTAAATTGGTGCAGCAAAAGTGTACACTTGTGAAGTTGATTCTCTTCTGAAACATTTTCTTCCATCGGGAGCAAAATTCTACAAATAATTGTTTGGGGTCAAACTCCAAATGGCGCTACAATCCATTGCTCTCTTTGGATCTGCCAGTGTGTCAGGCTGCATCCAACTGTCCATCTAGGTCACAAAATTGATTAAATTTCCACCTGCAATATAGCATATCTTAGTGTGCATAAATTTTACTAAACAAACACGTGGTAAAATATACTCAGTTGTCATGGTTTCTCCCCCCTGTGACATGACAACCTTCCCTGGGAATGTGTGGTTCGCTATGTTTGCACATATATGCATACAACAATGCAAAATGGCTTTATTGCTTTGGTTGACTTAATTAGCAAAACAGTAATATATCCACTCAATTCTGAAACCTACAGTCTTGGACAAAATACCTTGGGACACCCTGCGCCCCCGTTCTAAGGTTGCCTATAGGATTGCTGTTGAAAGGATACATTCACTTCTATAGCGCAACATTAAAAAGGAGTGCGGGTTTCATGTTATCCTCTCACCTAAAATTCAGTACTATATTTGCAACATACGACAAAGTGTCCCAACAATTTTGTCCAAGATTGTCTGAGAATTTCGACGGGTTAGAAGCATGCGCGGGGCACAGGAAAAATCATCAATTTGAAATAAGTTAAACGGCAAAATGGGGGGTAATATTCCTTGCAACAAGAAACATCAGCAGTGCATGTTCTGCATGTTTGGGGCCTATACTGAAGTTGGTTTACTGTAATAATATTATTGTGTGAATGTTGTCAATGTTATTACGGAGTAAAGGGAGGAATAATTCAGTCAAATTCATGTATTTGCACTTAATGTGCTGAATAAAATGCAGTTATTGGGGAGGTAACATCATAACTCCAATGCATCTTGTCGACCAGGAAACTGCTTTAAAACATTTTGTATGATACAAATGACGTACTTTTGGCTCAAACTCTGATACTGAGACAGGTACCGAAGAAAAAAAACAAACAAAAACAAAAAAACACCCCCCCAAAAAAAACTAACATGTTAGTGGTCTGTTGCAGAAGATCGATGTATATGTGTTATTTATTCAAATTGTTCACAGTGATGACGTGGTGTCTGGTACTAAAGTAACTAAGCTTAATGACTATTATGACTGACTTGCAGGTTAATCTGGGTAACAAAGTGTACTATCATTATACAAAATAAACCCCTAAAATGCAAATTTAATAAATGTGATGTTTGTTCATATTCACATAACAGTGACAATGTGGCACCCATTCTATTGTACCGTACATGGTGCACTGTAATATGTCAGTCATTTTAAGCAGTTTCAACAGACTTCAGAGTACATATTTGTTGTTAGAGCTATATCATTATATTAATGTTATATATGAATGAATGAAAAATGAGAAGTTGACAGACATTTGAGTTTATAAATGGATAATTGAGCAGTGAAAAACACTATGGTCATGCCGTGAATCGAACCCAGGCCTCCCCATCCAAACTGACTTAATAGACCTAACAACAGCGTCCGACAGTATAGGTTAATGAAACCCATGTTCTACCAAATGTTTTGACAGGAAAATTTAAGCAACCCGTGGGAAAATTGCATATGTTACCAGCTTCATGCAATGTAAAAACTGCAGTCACAAATCTTGATTTAGCGGCCAAAAATGTAAAAAACCGGCCTTTACTAACATTCTACCATTATTTTAATATTAAGCTGAATCTACAGTTCTGACTTTAACGCATTTTGGTAGAACATGGAGCTACTTCAGAATATATTATGACTGGGATTCCTACCAGCATTCTACAATTGCAGTAACACTCCTGTTGCAACGCAATGCAACAGCTGCCCATCAATGTTATTTCTCAACACAACTATTTCTGTCTGCATACAAAACCATGAAACAATCTATTCATTCATGATTACTCCTTTTCAACAAAACATATACAAATAAACCCCCAAATTAAAATTAAACTTGTTATGTTCATAGTCGAAATTCAGAATACTTTCATTTGAAAATCCCCAGACCCATGGACCCCAATAACTAATTTAATGCTGCACCTTGTCCAAAAATGTTCAATTTTCTTTCAAAATTTCGCTCCAAAATTGCTCCCAACAACTTTGTCCAAGATTGTAGATTCACATGCATGTGTGTTTGTTGCTCTCTCTGATATGATCGACTGGACAAAAAAAAAATTTAAAAAAAATAAAACTTCCTCATTCTTTAGTCAGTAATCTGATGATGGTCAAAATCAGTGATCAGAAGATGATAACATTTAGGGTTAAAAATAGCCATGCTGATGACACATTAAGAGCTGCTTATATATTTGCCCACCACCGACACTTTGGAATATTCATTATGCTGACATACCTTTGTTGCAGTACAATTACACATGTATCCACACATGTTTGCAGTTAAACTGATATAAAAAGGTTTTCATGCACAATCCAATGATTTCTCTTCTTGTTCAGTTTACTGCCAAGAGAAATCAGAGGGAGTTCAATCATATTTATACAAAAACTATACATAAAAACAAATAAAATCTATAGATTCAAACAAAGAAACAAATTGGCACTTATTTTCAACTATTTTCTCACTATGCTAGTGTCAACTTTTTTTCACAATCCTTCTTCTTTTTTTATTAAAGGGACGACTGGTCATTTTTTGCTTTGGTGAAGGATGGTAGGTGTGTTTGTTTTGGTGTGTTTGTTTCCCCAAAACTTACTGGTTTGAGAATTCGCTAGCAACGTACTCACCTCATATAACCTATGCATTATCGTATTGACCATGGTCTAGCATCTGGCAATTTTGTGTGTGTGTGTGTGTATCTGGCCACCGCATAGGTGATATGAGGTGAGAGAGTACACGCTGTGAATTTGGTGTTTGCTTTATGTTTAATATCTCTAGTGATTTAACTTCCAAGTTTCAAGCAAACAGTACAGCAAAATCCCCATGTTTACATTTACAGGACAAAAGACATACGTCACATGTCAAAAGGAAGCAAATTGTAAAACAAACTGTACTTTTAACAATATTCAGAAAGACCACAAATGTTTGTTGACCACTGACCAGTCTTCAAAATGTCGTTCTGAAACAAACTGACAGCGGGTAACTTTTTTACTTGCTAACTTCTGTCTGATTGGAATTATGTCTATGCACATGTTGTACACAACTTTAAAGGGAAATAGGGCGTTCGTATTACAGGAAACATCCATACTTTTAAAACCAATGTTTGTGGATGCAGAATGATAGATTATTCAAAATAAGAAACAACAGTGGCCTTCTTTTCAAAAAATAAGTTTCTCACAGATAGAAACTCAGTTGTTGCTCAACACTAATTTGTTCACCCAAACTTTTCAAAATTCAAATGATTCATCTTCTGTTACTCATCACATGCGTAATGTTTTGAGGAGATGAAGCTTTGCAAGATGTTTATTGATGAGACTGAATGCTTTAACAATGACTAACGCTATTTCTTTTGTATGTCATGTCTGTGTATTCTAAATGCCGTATTTCCCTTTGAATTACATTTAAGATACTAATTAAGTCAAGCTTTGATGTCATGTGTAAAAATCTTACATATATACATACACCAGTGAGCTAGAAGTCTTTGACTTCCAGCAAAACAAACATTTATCCGCAGGGCCTAAAAAAAGGAGTATGCAATGATTGTCAACATGTATTCTCGTCTTTTCAATGTCATCAGGGTTCATTGCTCTCATTTTTTTTTATTGTTCAGTGTTTACAAACAAAAACTCACCACATTGAACGTTTTTTTATACAACATGTAATCGAAGAGATGTCCCAATTTAAAAACAGTGATAAAAGCAGTATCTAATGGAACCATTCATCACCCCCTCTCCATATCTGAATGTTAACGATTAATACCTGATCCAGATGAAATCAAAGTGAATACAAAAGCCTGGTTTGCTGTATGCTGGCTTTAATTGGCATTTTGAAAACAAACACAGACAGAGTTAAAGGACACGTACGTAGGTAATCAGAGAAGTTGCAGAGTAATGATGGAAACAAATGCCACACTGCTGTAAATGTTAGTGAATGTGGAGCACAATGTCAACCAGAATGCAAGAATGCATTCTGGTTTTAATGATGTAACCACCAGCACACAGCATAGCAGCATATGAGAAGTAATGCATACATGCAGTATAAGCCAATTGGGCTATGACAAACAGTACAATGATTATACACATACCAAATGTGAGGTTTGACAATGCTCCCATTCAATGCGTTGTGATGAGCCAATGTATTGCAGATTCATGATTTTCAAAAACAGTTGATAACTGAGGAGAAATGACCAAATTTTGACCACAAAAAAGCGGAGAAATTACCAAAACTTTCTGTAGCTTGTTCCTTGTGTATGGACTGCTTTTACACTTTGATGATTCGTAGGACAATTGACATAATCACGCACCTAATAAACCTACTTCAATTAAAACCAGTTTTTTACCCCACACACTTTACATATGTATTTAGGCCTGACATTTGTGTTCCTAATATTTTCACCACAGGTTTACTGTAACTTTCGATATTTTACAATGATCTTTAAATTTACAAAAGTACTAATTTTTTTTTTTTACATTTCAATTTTCCTTCAATGCACTAATCAATGATTTTAGTTACTTCAACCAGTTTTACTGTAATATTGCTCATACATTCCAGTTCTACGAAATGATTAATCCAATGCCATACTGTGAATGCAATAAAAAAATGAAGTGTATAGTAGAAAGTCAAAAATGCTTTGACATTTGCCAGTTTTGTGATAATTGCTACCAGTCAAAAGCTATTTGAAAAACTATGCATAAAGACTATTAAAGAGCATTTCAAAGGTGAACTGAAAAGTTGTCCAATTAAGTTGGCAACAATGCACTGAATTAAAAATTGCAAAAATGCAACTTGACATTTTCAACACTTACAATCACCAATTCCCTCACACATAAAGTGTTTTAGAATGTATTCAACAGGTTCACAGAAATATGAAGTCATGTACAAAAACATTAAAATTGCACTCAATCCATAAAGGGTTTCAATTATAAAACTATGAAGTTCAAATAAATGGATGCAGTATCCACACATAAAAAAGTGCCTAACAATTTAGACTGACATTCTACATGAATAAAGTTTAAAGCAATTAACTTATTAACCTAATTAAGAGTCAGCTTGTACTAAAGTATATGAATGTAGGTGAAAGCAGAAAATTTGGTTTTTCCACGGTGGATAATGCAATGGTCTTGCAATGGTGCACTCATAAATGTAGAAATTAGCAGTGACAATTTTAAGACTAACTGAGCTTCCACTTTACCTAATGTATCCATCTCTGACATATTAATATGTACTTGAGCAAATAACTTGAACAAAGAAAGAAATTTCAAGTTCCTCTATATTTCTGGATGTTCATTCCTGTTCCTTAATAAAAGGTTGTGTGACATGGATATGATATTTTGGAATATTGGCTGTATTAATCCTTAAGTGTGGAAAATAGCCAAAAATTCCATCAAAATCCATAGAATATTGATAATTTAACAGCCAAATTCCTATCTCATACCTGCATCATGAATAAAACATTCACTAACTAAACTTTGATTAGGTATGCAAACTTGTGAATTGTCAAGAGATGGACTGTCATATGTCCTATGTTGTCCTTTGTTTACCTAACCTTTATTGCAAGGACAATTGAGAATTTTATGTCCTACGAGTTTTGTTTTAAAAGCATGTATTTTCTTCACTACAAATATTGATATCACTCACCAATGTGACACCCAGTAATTAAGAGGTGATATACGTAGGCCTAGCAAGAGAAAATACTGACACTGTGTGACACTCCATCCACTTCATCATATTTGCATTTTCATCAAACTATGACAAGCCATATCTCAAAAGCAGTATCTATATATATATATATATATATATATATATATATATATATCAGATATATATATCAGATATATATATCAGATATATATATCAGATATATATATCATATATATATCATATATATATCATATATATATATATATAAACATCAGATATATATATATATACATCAGATATATATATACATAACTCAGACAGATCATGTAGGGTTTCACTCTGCAACTTTTGAAAAATGCCTGCTCTTTCACAGAAGCATGTCACACGACATTTAAGACCATCCTTGCAAAGTTTGGAAAGCATAAATTGACCCATTCCTTTTCTACCACCTGCATAAAGCATTAGAACACCATGTTTACCACTAGCCTTTACCTGTTGGTGTTAAAACCTGCTGTGACACATGAAGGCCTCCACCACAGGAAAACCCTTTCACATCTATTGCATGTAATTACATCTCGCTATGATTTGCCTCCAAAATTTGCTCTCGGCTTTACTTTCTGTCCTCTACTCTTGTCCGACAGTGGCACCAGGTAAAGTCATTATAACTTGCTCTACATACATTTGGCGTGTAACATTTCCTTCTGATCCCCAGTGGTAGGTGTTTATGCTCTCCAAGCTTGGATTTTGTTTTTACAGCTGCAGAGAGTAAGGTAGATCTGTAGGCCTTTTACACATGCAATTGCCATAACAGCATGCCTAGGTGAGACTCAAGCCACTTGTGTTAAAAAAAAAATGAGGCACTCCTTTGTAGTTTAATGGGGAGGTGTGTAAGACAACCTCTACATAAATATCAGATTTTGATAAGAATTTTATTATAAGAGCATTAAAAGCTTAAAAGAATATTCATGAATAGCACTGGTAGTGTACATATCTTTTGATCTAGAAGAGTTGCAACTACATGACATTTCCCTTGAGTAAAATTGGACTGAATTTGGGTCAAAATTTAGACATATGTTCTCCTCACTAAGTATTACCATTTCAAATCAAGACAAGAATTCATGCAAAATGAAAGCAAAAAGAGCTTGTCAGTTATCTAAGAAACTGTAATCCATGAAATTTTTTACCAAGAGACAAAACCCTACTTCACAAAATCATTTGATGTCATGAGAATTGAAAGTGACTTGGAAGAATGTTACCATTAAATGATAAAAATTACGTAGGGCTCTCAGATATCTACAACTAACTCCTTTGGGCCAAATGTCTAAATGTTTGCTACATACTTACAGGAGGACCTGTGGAGGAACTGTTGGTTTAATCCTCAGGAAGGAGTTCCAACTTTACTGTTTGTTTTGGAACCACGCATAGACTGAAATCTTATCTGAAATTTATTACTATGAAAAAAAATACTGTAATTATTAATTTGCATGATTTGCATAAAGCAGACAGTTTGTGCAAGCTTGTATTACTTTACGTTTGGGTGGTTAGTGTGAGGAAGATTTTTATTGAAGCGGTCATGCAGTACACTGGGCATGCCATATTTTTTTAAAACTTACTCTCAGATAATGTGCAATATACTTGTCATTCACAAGCAATCCCTAACCTCACCCCCTCCACTTTCTCTCATCCTTCTGATATTCAAGTTCAGTTTGTAGATATTTATTACTTAATGAAGGAATATGAGTGTATTAAAAGATTTGCATCCTTTACAGTAAAACAAATTAACATGATATTTAGATCATTACAGAATTTGTCCTCACTGTCTTAAAATGTAGCTAATTTTGTGAGTTTTGCTGGACTTTTTAATTACTGAGATACAATTATACAGTGAATACTTTGAAGTAGCTGCTTAAGGACAGTGCAAATATTCACTACAGGACATGACATTTGAAGAATGTTGGTAATAAATAATGCATCACAAATGTACCCATAGAGCGTAAAGGATGCTCACAACACCAGCAAATGATAGCAACAATCTAAATTATGGGATATTCATACCTAAACATTGTTTCAAAATCAATTTACCATGCTACAATTGGCAGAGATGCTCACAACATGCGTGCAGACAGCGGTAACAAACGCTGGACGTTCCATTTAAATACAAGCTTTTAAAAGACAAAATATAGCCACAATGCATCAGGATGATCACAACATCTTGATCTCTCACATCAGCAAACCTCTCAATTTTTGTACCTCATCATCACACCATTTTTCATACTATAGATCGAGGTCATGAAGTGAGAGCCATCTTGTGTCCCTTCCAAACTAGCATGGGTTCAACTGTGTTCATGACGCCTTTAGAGATATTAATGGTTTGCGTTTCAAACAATGGTGCCCCTAAAACCTCTGAGTAGATGGGATGAAAGACGGGGAATATTACAATAACGACCATTTTAATCTTATTGTGATGGAGCTATGGTGGGCATTAAGGCACTAAAGCTAAAAATAACAGGAATCGGAAAATCAAGGTAAACATTTTGTACGTTACAACTACACAGCCGTATATAGGCTAGGAAACAGATCAGAAGCTGTTTTTCTTAATGCAAAATCAATGGTCTGTTAACATCAGTAGGTTCAGAAAAACATGAACAAGTCATTAATTCACCTCAGCAATGCATTAGTACTAAATTTATGGACTATTTACGAAGCTATCAAATTCTTTGTTTCAATTACAGCCTGTTAAATTCCTGAATTTAAGCCACCCCCTCTGAACCCCAACCATAACCATATTCCTAATCCTAACCTCATGCAAACCCCTTACAATGTACATCAGTGGTTCTCAGCCGAGAGGGAGTAATTTAAGCATCTCAGTCAGGGGGAAATGCATTATTGCTGACCCCTCAATCCTGTCCATTTTTTTTTTTAATTATTGTATTTCTGTAACATTACTATTGAGTATGACAATCTAACACTGTAGTGACTGCACTGAACTGTGGTGTGATAAGGGTACCAGATTCATGTTTGTGGAAACTCGAATGTTTGTGTAAGTAAATTTGGTACAAGTGCTTAACTTCGGTTTTGACTTCAATCATAACTAACTTTAGGAAGGGGTGGAGGAAGAACATCGAGGTTGGATAATTGGGAAAAGAGGATGGGAAAAGGTAAAGGTTAATAACCACTGGTGTGTATATGCACCTGATCTCTTTTTTATAGGAGTACTATTGAGATATTGCTAAAGCCAAAGGTAATACAAAAGTGACATTTATAGGTCTCAGTTTATTTTTGCAGCATCTTACAGAAGATGTATCATTCTCTGAAATATTTGACAAGAACATTTCAGATAGCAAACAAGAGAGACAAAAAGATACTACATAGCATGATGCATGGCGTTAGGATGCTGTATGCTTTCTACGATTATGGATCTTAATTAGGAGAACAAAACTTCACAGACACTCTGTCATATGCAGAAGCAAAAAGCAATGAAAATGTTACATTTTTGCAGGTACTTCCCCCAACAGTCAATCTGTCCTCTCACAAGACCTCCTGCAAATGTCTTCAAAAAGGTTTCTTCATTGTATTTATCAAATTCAGAAGAGGATGTCTATAAAGACTCCTTGGGAGAGTTAGAGAGGCTGTCAGCATCTCATATTAGTCACAGTGTATATGCCTTTATTCCTGACCATGCTATTAAGAAAGCTATAGCTGCTTGTTTAGTCATCAGATGGGATGACAAAACCTTCAGTGAGAGTTTGAAGAATGTGATGAAACTTTTGAAGTATTTGTTAAGTGATTCTAGCTGTACCCAGACATTTGAAGTTATGCTGTGCAGCTAGTTATTTCTGGAACGTAGTGTTCTGCACATTGGTTTACTACCAATTGAACATACATTCGTCCTTGTCAATTTCATCATTAACAAATCTTCAGTCTTCTGTCACTCATTCTCACCAATGGGAATAAATTACATGTGTGTTAAAATTATACATCTATTCCTTTAAAAAGGACAAAAGCAGCTAAAGCGAGATAAATCCCATCATAGTTAAAGCATAATTTGAAAGCTATGAGTTACGAGTAACTGTCCCAAAAGGCTGGCATATTTACAAAGCATCATCATTCTTCCCAATATAAGCATTAGACAGTACAACCAAATACGGTACGAATGTTGCACACCCATGTAGGACCTATGGGCATGATAGCTGGCCGACAGAATGCCAGCCTTCGTATACAGCCTTCGAATTGACAGCGTTCACTTTAATTTACTCTCCAATCTTCCAAGGCATAGCCGTTCTGTTACAATACATTGGTAAAGGGATGCATGTCTCCATCTAATTACTCAAGGACCTGTTAGCCACACACAAAGTTTTCCCCTGACAATTTACCCATGTTGCAATTTCCAAGCTCTCAAAACTAATTAATTCTCTGCTTTGTGTTGCAAAGTGCCTACAAATGTAGGTCAATATGTTTACTGTAAAAGTAATAGTAAAGTATAACAATATCACTTAAGGACAAATGACTCAGCTATGTACATGTATACTGTTTTCACATTTTTTTTTTTTCAAATGAGCTGGTGAGATGCTTGTATAATCTTTTGTTTCTGTTAAAATAAAAGTGAATTCATTTGAACTTTGATGTTCCTTTGGCATAAAATTACTGAAATCAATTTAAATTACACCTTGCACTTTAATTCAAATACGTTTATTGACCCATGTCGACTAATATGTCACATTTTCCAACAAAATTAACTGAAAAATTACAAAGGATAGGAATACTACTTACATATGGTAAATGTATGTTACCTTCAAAGGAAATGTATACAGTTCAGGGAGAAAAACCAGTCGAATGATTGGGTTTTCGTGTAGCAGCGGAACAATATTTTCTGTTACATGATTTTCGCATGATTGTCACTTTCAGTATATGTAATCACTCAATGTCACACATGTATACACCACAACAGAAACTGAGATAGCTGCACTCTGTGAGTCAAGAAACTTTATGCCGAAGTTCCCCCCAAAGAGGAAACACTGTTTGGATGATAGTTGGTGTACATCACCTTCATGTAAAAAGCAGACATCCAAGCAGACATAAAGATATCCAATCAAATGTAATTCATCTTGCAAAAGATGAACATTTTCTTAGCAGATGAAGCGAGTACGTATTATCTAATATCAAGGGGTAGATCATTGTAATAGCACAAATTAAGTGGATGTGTTTGACTGAGAAATGTCTGTTGCATTTATAATGTCTTTTAAACATCTTAAATGCATCTGAGCAACAAAGACCGAGTATGGTTAATTTATCTTCATTATGATTAGCAGTATCTTTTCCCTGCTAATAGTGATGAAATTATTTACAAAGAGAATTTCAAAGTCATACTAAGTGAATTTGCATGAGAATTTCTTAAGGAATCCTTTAGAAAAAGAAGCATAATTAATGAGAACAATGAAAGACCAGCAAAGATATTTGACAGAGACCTATCTTCTTCTGGTTAATTCAGCCTTTCCTCCTCTAGCACTTCTCATAGCCACCCAACCTGTTTAATTTCTATGTAGTTATGAAGAGGGAGGGGTTCTCCAATGTCACAAGGATAAACTGATTTATAAAAAAAAATCCATCTGAGACCACACTCTTCCATTAACTCTCATCTGAAAAAAAATCAAGGGATACATTTAAAGACATTTGAAAATCATCAGGAACCATAACTATGCTTTCATTTACAGAAACATGATACACTGAAATATTCTGAAATGGGTATTTCACTATGTAAGGATTGCATTTACACTTGGAATGCATTTTATTTGTGAAGGTAATATTTTTTTTTTCCTACAGAGAGAAACATGATCTATTCAAAATTCTCAAGCAGGGAGCATGAGTGTGCATTATACTGCCGCAAAGTGGTTTGGTTTTACAAAAAAGACAAGGAAATTAACTTTCTGTAACAGCAAATAAAACCAAAAGATTCTGCACCAGCTTTCATCAATTTTAATTAAGCTGTATGTCCCATGAGGAATCCTCTGAAAGATCACTGGCTGCATAGTTATTGCAATTATGTGCAAACAGCATTATTAATCCACACTGTTTTAATGAGGTAGTTGGATCCAACACACTCAAAAAGTGAGAAAGCAAAATCCATACTATTACATGTTCACTTAACTATGACAACATTTTGTGACAATGTGTAAACAAAAGAATATATATATATATTACTTTTTGTTGGGCTTATGATTATTTCATATCAAATCAAACAAATGTAATCTAATCTGCTTTGAAGATAAGAGGCAGGAAGGATGCTTTTAGATCATTTTCTAACCGTACCACGATATATATTACTGGAAGAATAACTTGGTGTAGGACTTGTGGCATGTCTTCTCATTGGATTATAAATGACTATGATAGAAAGAGTAGAAACATTTGTAGCAAAAGCAGACAAATGATCACCAATTCATTTGTCTCAGTTAACATTGATTGTACAATTCACTGATGGTGTTCAGATTTCTTAAATACAATCATTGTGATCAAATTGTTTGGGTAAGAATGCAGGATAATCCCCAAAACTCATTGGTTTGGGAATTCGCTAGCGACGCACTCACCTCACATAACCTATGCATTACCGTATTGACCATGGTCTAGCATCTGGAAATTTTGTGTGTGTGTGCGTGTGTTTATCTGGTCACCGTCCTTCTGTAATTGCTGTGAATTGGAGAGATTGAGACTACACAGCATGTGGAATGGTTGTGCATGGAGTGCCTCCGGATTGGATCTGACTTGAATTTGATCTATAAGTGATAATGGTGCCACTGTTTGGCATTCTTGGGGTCACATGATGGCAATGTGATCATGGGAGTCCACAGACGGCAAAATTCAAGGAGGAAGGGACAAAACTTCCAACTGATCAGATCAGTGGATATATTTTCTGCTCCTCAGAAAAAGCCTCGATGCTGTGTCATGAGGGGGAGGGGAAAGAAAGGGACAAAAAAGTTGGAAAAGGGCAAACAGTCATAACATTATTTAAGCAGAGCGAAATCATCGGTTGGTGCATAATATACTGAGAGAATGTTCTGACAATACCCCTTGTGTTGTAGGGAATCAATGGTACTTCCTAGTCTCTCTGGCCTTGTGAATTTCAGTGAAGCATTCTATACTTTAAAGTCATGGGGAAGTGGGGTGACTGGGGCATAGGGTTGAAGTCGAAGGAAATAAGAAGTAATGAAACTAAGCGGAGCACTCTATTGGTTGGCGCATAACAAACTGAGAAATCTTTTGGGTAATACCTCTTAGACTGTAGGGAATAAATGGTACTTCCTTGGCTTTCTGGCCTTGTGAAATCTTTTGGGTAATACCTCTTAGACTGTAGGGAATAAATGATACTTCCGTGGCTTTCTGGCCTTGTGAATTTCAGTGAAGTAGATCTGTTCATTTTAGTCATGGTGAAGGGAATGAATGAGGCAAAGGATTGAAGAAAGGGCAAGCAGCAATGACACTAAGTGACGCAGAACCATCTTTTGGCTTGTGGCGTATGCAGGAAATTTTGGGATCAAATTCCTCTCAGATTGTGGGAAATGGCACTTTCTAGTCTCTCTGGCCTTGTAAAAAATTTCACCTATGTATTCTTTACTTTTTAGAGCACAGGTTTGGAAGTTTACATTTCAATTCACAAAAGAATGATGACATTTTTCCTCTGACAGTTGTTTTTTATTTTTGGGGGGAGGTGAAATCAACAATTGCCACCCTAGCCCCATTTTACGGAATCCCATGGTGGGTGATGCTGAAATTGACATCTATGGGGAAGCAGTGATGTCACTAATTATAATACAGAATGACAACTGACTAGCTGAACAGAGCTGGAAGATTTACTTCTTAAGCTGGATGTACATGTAATGTATGTTTGACAACAGTTCTCACAAAACGATGTTCAGCAATAGTATGAAAAGGAGCATTCACATCCCCACTTTTAACTGCAATCTAGAATTCAAGAGAATCAAACCGACTTGTACCAGACTTTATGCGAATGAGAAGAAACATATCAATCATTAAGTTGAACATAATATTGCCAATCAGTCTTCTACAAATTCGATAAAAGTATTATGAAAACAGAAATAAATGTGGACAGAGGATTGTAGCTACTTCAAGGGCACTTACAAAACTTGTAACTCTGTAACATGGTATGAGCAAATTTTTTCCATACAAACACGAAGTGTCCGTCCACAGAATGAATTTGAAAATTCTTTTTTCGTTGAGCTTGGAATCACCTGCTCTACCTCTCAAAGATTTGTGTACAAGCACGTTTACTACATGCAGCTGTAGCAAAGACTTGTGAATAATGAGATTGTCAATTACAGGCGGGTGAGAATCTCCTGAGAAATCTTAAAATAGACTATTGCATTATGAAACATCTTTAGGGTCTTGTGACCCAGGGCAGTACTACAAATGAGGCGTTATTGGAACTGATTCGTAAGCATAGTTCTAATGTAGCTGCTCGGTCCGCCTTGCATCAGCTAAATGCGTAAAAGACAGATGAGCCCTGGATCCGCTTGGGAGAGTGCCGGTATTTTTGGCCACAAAAACAGAGATGGATCAAAAAGTGCTGTCACACAGATAATTGTCCTTGGTGGTAATTGGACTCTAAGAATTAAAAAATCACAAAAACTTTCCTCATCCTTGTTGAAAAGCATCTCAATCACCAGCATGCACAAGGAGTCACATCAAATAAGCCAATTATCAACCAAAAGACAGCACTAGTTAGTTACATTGTTTGCAAAATGCACGACATCAAATGCTCTGTGATCATAATGCCATTCATGTTTGTCATGTACATACACACAATCACTAGTAATCAGCGCATACATACATAGAAATATGTAAATGTATATAGAGAGGAGTAAAATGATGAAAAATTGTCTGCCAGGATCATATGACAATGAAATTTCCAACTTATTTAGTCTTCAACATGACACACTCAACATTATATTTGATAATGAAGTCGAGGTGCTTGAATGTTTGTATCCACGGTATCTGTTGGAGTTACCTGTAGAAATTTTAGAGACATTTATATAATTTATCTGATTCACTGGAGTAACTTCCGCTGCAGACTGAATAGATTGTGATATGAGCTGTCACTCAAGCTAAATGCATACAAATTACATGTTACATACAGTTCAATATAGATATTGCCACACTGCCTGTTTTAATACATACCAGTTTTTATCTGTTTTGTCTTACACCAGCTTAAAATTATAAATTGCCTATAAACACTGATATGTTTATGACTTTCAATGCTGTGCTTCAAAACTTTGGCAAGGTCCTTCAAAACGAACTAAGCCATGGAGGTATATATTACAGTTCTTCAACCACAATATAAGTAGTTCCTGCATGGGATAGCGTTATATCTACTGTATCAATATTGCTACAAGAAATGGCACAGCTATTTTTACCTCTTGGTAACCATGCTGCAACACAGACTAGGCTCTTCAAGATCGACTCTCCAGGAGTAGCTAACTTACGTCAGGTTGTGTAAAATTGTGCCCAGTGAGTAGATTACATCAGCCTAGCAACCAATTCATTATGTACAATCAAGAAAAGAATTTGAAATATTAAGACTTAATTTCTGCAAATCTGAAAGTGCCTGAGTAAAGCATTTCAGCCTGCTGGAAACTGTCACATTAGCTGTTCAATGTATGTGGAAGGCATTAATTAATTTGATCACATCATGTTTCCCTCTCTGCACACTGACAAAGGTTCTCAAAGCCATGGTTGGAGGATTTGTCATTTTCATCGTGGGTTAGGTCAATGACCTAATCTGTAGAACACTGTCACTGCTGACGTTCTTTTACAACATTATCAAAATGCTCCTTGGGGATATGTGAGTACACAATGAAACTTCACGACAGCTATTGGGCACTCAAACTTGCATGACGTACACAGGTTTCGGCGAAGTTTGTTGTCAAAGAGTTACTGTAGTAAAAAAATAACAAGGGATTGAAGGAAATGAATACAATTAAATGCCTTCCGGAGAAGGGGCATGAACGAAGGGAAGGGAAAATGGGGAGAAGTGGCTGGAGAGGTACAAAGGATGTTTGGAAAGTGATAAAAGTTGGGATTTTCAGCAAGTTCCTGAAATTCATATCAAATCAAAGATTGCGGCATTACAGATTGACTATGGCCTTGGATGAATAATATCTAAAAGCAAGTGAATGTCACTTGCTTTATAAGCAGAAAAGTATAGGCTTTGGATTTAACCATCCATTTCAGCAAATTGCAGGCTTACACAACTTGGGCTGATGCATGTTAGATCATTTTCACAAGTATTTCACAGAGTGTGTAAGATTATATTAGTCTCTACTATCAGGTCACTCTTAGCACCATTCAGTATTTTTTTTCTTCCTTTAAGATGCATATTAACACTTAAATATACATCAAATCATATGGAGATACCACTGTGTGGTAGCTGCACAAGATGGTAAGTATAGCTCCATGATCAACATGCATATCAATAAAAGTTGCTCTACTCATCTACATGCAATCATAAACATTCTGCTGAATTGACACTGATGTCAACAAATCTGTTTATATTTCAATTTGTTTATTATTTGTTCACTGCATTCCATTCATTTCCGACAATTGCATCACTAACCACTGGGTGTAGTTATAAATTTTGTATTCTACAGAGTGACATCATCCTGACATGTCACTGCTTTCATAAATGCAATAGCATCTTTCACCAGAGTGTCCTCTTTCATTCCTTTTACAAATGTGCAAAATGAAATTATTATTATTATTATCTGTGATGGGAGCATCTTTATATCAGTAGCATACATTTCCTTTTAATTCTATCATTACTCTTGCACAATCTTTCATCATAACTCCTAACTTATGAAAATTTTCACTTTTGTGATAGAGCGATGAGCTGCGTGGTGACTCAGCCCACATCCTGATCCCACTGAGAGGAATCTTTGACTGATGAAGTGATCAGTTTATAGTTACCATTGCCATGGCAACTACTGCATCTGTACTTTCAGTAATATCTGCAGGCTCTATCTTGGTTGGCTCTTCTTCAACTTCTAAACAACACTCTTGAATTAAAGTGCAAATGTGGTCAATCAAGCAGCATGCAAAAGGAGAAATGCATCCTCCTTGAGCATTTTCTAAGATCCAACTGTCAGGACACCTGATATATGTATACTGTATACTGCATTGCTAAGAGGCACTATCAATGCTCAAGAGCAGACTGGACAACAAGAGGATAACATTACAGTCCGTGGGACCATCAAAATGTAACAATATATGAAAGTCCCCTTTTGAGATCTTCAACAGAGCTATAATCTTTTCATGAAAGCCATGAGCACATATGTATACACGTAAGTAAAACCTTCAAATCAAGCCTGCGTCAGTCAAAAATATGCAGGACAAACACACAGGCCTTCAATATTGTTCAGCATCGAATGTAATCCTGAAGCCACTCTACTGTATGTCAACACATAATTCCGACACCAGTTTCATCCAACTGAGATGACTAATGAACAGAGTAGTCCGACTGTAACTTTGAGTGGTCCTCTGACAAATCCTACCAAATTTGTGTCACAGACGGTGAGGTACTGCAGCACTAATTAAATGGTCGCTTCCTCAGCTGATGACCATGGCGAGTCTTCGTTGCTCTCAAAAAGGTGAGAGAGAATTTCCAGATACACGTATGCATCCACTTATACAGTGAAAACTATTACTACAGATTCTAAAGCAATTCTGAACCGGCCCAGGTGTCCGACAGTAACCCCATACTTGGCAGCTGACTAATTATTGCTGGCTTGGAAATGCATGAATAGTATGAAAGACTGCCACATGCTTGAAATTTTACACATACAGTAATCTTAATAACTGTAACTGCATCTTTTAAATATTGTTATAGCTAAAGAATTGCCTGAACAACAAACTTTGTTGAAATAAGTTGATGGTTTATCAGTCATATAAATGTAACTTAAATCTAATAAACTATTTCTAAGGCACTTACGGTCTAACTTTAAATCTATAAGAGAGAGTGAGCAATAAGTTGAATACAGGACTAGCTACAGCAATATTGTCGTACAGCTTTTTATTGCAACCTGTATCAAGATCTTGGCATGTGGAGCAGCTTTGAATGTGGAGTAGCTGAGGTCACAAATTCTATGGCATAAACTGATGCCTTTCAAAAATAAATAAATAATTGCATACATAGCTGCATGCCACATTGCTAAAAAGTTGTATAGATCAAAATAAAAAGACCATGCAACAAACTGTTCACCAAGGATATTATTTGAGGGCACCTTAATATGCACTGCCAACTTCATTTGTAATGAATCTATAATTGCAATTCATCTATTTATTGTCTCACTCATTGTTTTATTGGCTTCTTCATTATTATTCACTCCCCTTGTGCATGTTTAGGTAATAATAAATCTTCTAACCAAACATGTCATTGGTATTAAACAGGCCTTGCATGCACATTAAATAAAACTTGAAGGGAGTCAGGTGTGTATATAAAACAACATTTTATGCATGTATAATATAATGTGTCATATGTTCAAAGGCAAATGTGAAACATGAAGAGTCATCCAAATAAAAGTAGAATATTCTTTTCAATTCATCTTCACACAAAAGGATGTCATTTACCACGACAAGGTATGCAGATGTTACTGTATTCGTTATAATTCTGTAATAAATCCTTTTCCATCTAAACAAGGGACAAACATTTTTACTTCAACCATGAAACCACGTGCACGTGCATCAGACTCTGTGAAATTTCACCCTGGACGTCTCATTTCATTTTCACCATTAGGAGCTTGAAGCAATATAACCATCTACCCTCTACTGTAAATATTACCCTCCTTTATTGCACGTCCAATTCCCTTTGGGTTTCAGAGTCTTCACAGTGTCGTTCTTGAGGCAAGATAAAGGTCGTTCTTTTTTTTTCTTTTCGTTCGAACCTGCTATGTGTTTATATAGTGAGTGCTCCATGTCCATTAATATCTGTTCTGTCTCCTGAACCATTACTCAAAAATTTAGTATTTAACGTGCTCAGTGATGATAATATACTTTTCAGTGTTCACTGGTGAAATGTTTCAGACTTTCCAACATTTCATTTGTGGATTCATATTTACAACCACTTCCTCAAATGTCAGCAATACTTCAAACAGGATAAAGGGTAATGACTGCATTGTGTATAGGTAAACTAATTATTAGACTTACTCTTCCAGTTTCTGGAAGTGTTTACTCACACATTGTTGGGTTTTCTGGATTTTGATTTTACTTATTTCATCAATTTTTTTTGCATTGACTTTAACTGGAGTAACTTGATTATCTCAGCACTGCTCTAAAATTATTCTTTTGTACTTCTTAATACAAGTTATATGAGGCCAGGATCAGGTGCAGAAAACACCATAAGTATACTTGTATTTGTGCACATTTTCATTTAAAGTATTTCATTGCATTGTTAGCCTTATTGATTTGGGGGGGAGGGGAGTTTGTGTGTTTTTTGTTATTGTTTATATCTTGAATTAATGTATCATAAACTTCACAGTTGCTTCACATGGGGTACATAAACCATTTATAAGACAAAGCACAAATATTATCAAACTTTCCATTGTCTTAAAGTGAAAATGTTTATGAAATCTGATCTGTGCTCCAAAAATTGCACAACCATTTATCTATTCAACTAGTGAGTCAAGTTTACAATCATTGCATGCATTTAACTATTGCTTTCTTCTGCTTGACTTTATAAGGGCTCTCGGAGTGATGAACAAAATAGTACTGTACCTCCTCCCTTTTTTTTCCATTGCTTTTATCATTTTCAATTGCTCCATCTAGCCTGGTAGACCTTATTTACTGACCGTGTATCTTTCTCTAACGTACGATAATCTGCATGTCACTGCTTCCATCAAGAGGCAGCATTTCTGGAAGTTTAATGAAATTAAACAGAGAGTCATGCTGTAATTACACTGAATAAAATATGTAGGAGGCTTTCAGATCGGTCAATAGTTACTTGTAACAGATTTAGTGGCAAGGTTATTATACTTATCAAATACTGATAGAAGGAATTAGACAAGGTCAACATTGTTCTATAAGCTACGATTTGGGGACAAACAGTATTTTGTTCAGTCCATATGAGCCTACCATTTTGATTTTGCCTTATTTCTTACCACTATTAAAGCTTTCATACATTAATATCCATGGAATTTTAATGGTTGTGACTGACATTAATGCAGCCAGGATCAATGGACAACCAACCAAAGAAATGGGGCACTACATGTATACAATTCACAAGTAATATAGAGTTTAATTGTGTCCAAAAATTACATCCAAAAGCCCAAAATGATAACTGAAAATAAGTTACAATGCACACTAAGTAATTCTTTTTAATTTTGTGATTTCCATGTCTCTATGCATGTTACTCTACAACATTTACCACATACAGCTGTACGTACAAAATGTTTCTGTACAGTACATACAGTATCATCTGCAAGTACGATTCAATGCAATCACTGAAGATAAAGTGATTGCTTTACTTTTCGTTTTTCAATTCCATTGTCCATGAGGTAAACTATAAGAACTTCTTCCTATTATATCATGGACATAATGATATAGTATTCGATACTGTCATGTTTTTAAAATGTCCATGTAAATGGGAATGGTGTTGGATTTTTAAATGTTTTTTGTCACAAAAGTTGTCAAAAGATAAAAAAATTACCAAAGAACCTTTCTGCTGTGTCATACCAGATGAGTGACAAAGTTTGGCCACCTGCACATACTATGCTAACTTAATTATAATCTAATAAAACAATGTAAAACTTTGGAGATGTAGAGAGACATATATAGCACTACAAATTAATGGCAAGACTTGAAATTCTGAGAAATGTGAGTCCTACAACAAGTGAAAATCAATCTGACAAAAAATGTTTGTGGATGAAAAGAATGAAAGTAGCATTTTTAAGAGGTAGGGCATTATTTGTGGAATGAAATCTTCAGACAAAAAAAGAGGCATGTCCCACAAACATGAAGGCATAAATGAGATGGATTAAGAGATAGCAGGTTGTGTAGCACTTAACACAGAAGACAGGCAATTAAGAATGATGTAAGCACACAGCCAGGCCAGATTTCTAGGGGGGAGAGGGAAAACTCAATCAAAATAGAATTATGCATCATGGCTTCACTGGCACATGTAACATGTAATGTGGATGATTTTTTTTCAATTCCCAAAAAAAAGTTCTCATGAGAAAAAAATTTTTAGAGGTTTTTTCCCATCCCTACCCAACTCCTTGATTACAGCCCTAGGTAGACTGAAGAATGGTAGAAGTCATGATACTTGAACATGTGAAAGGAAAATGACTGGCATTTAATGACATAAAATACAAGATATTAGAATGACATATTGAAATACAATGATGCAAAAAGGAGTATATACTGAGTGAGCAATATCATCGAAGGTTACAGGCTGCATGTGAGTGTCAATTGTCACGAAGATATGGCCTGCAATATGATTAAAATAAAGTATGTGTTAGTTGTTGTTACCTGAACAACTTGTTGGAAAGATACAGGATTGGGAGGTAGCATGCATGCCCCATTCAATTATTACATCATTACACCAATAACTATGAAACGCGAGCAGTGAGGTGGGATGATCGAATAATGGAAACGCCCGTAAATCTTCTGTCCCATTTGTAAAGAACAGATGCAAGGGACACTCCAAACAGAGTGAGGGGGTACTTCAAGGGAAAAAATGATCTCGTCTTTAACATTTTATGCCATCCTCATTATAAATGGACATGACATACCAAATCATTCAAACATTAGCCAAGCAGAGACAAAATGTGTTAGGCGTCCCTTCTTTATTGTGGTTTGTAACAACCATGATAGTTGTTGTGGTGCAGATGTAATGAGGGTATATACTGTGCTACTAATTTAGATCTGTTTTATAGCTCCGTAACTAGTTTGTAAGTACAGTTCGTAGTCTTAGACTAAATGTCATCTGGGCAATCTGTGACACGATAGGTAATTGACATTGAAAACGTTCTGTTGATGAGGTACCAAAATGTTTGGAGAATATTGATGTAAATACCGGATGCTTTTTGTTTCAGGCTAAGTTATTCTAGTATAGGCCTACGCCCAGCAATGTAATGACTAAGGAACATTTATTAGAAGGATTTCATGAAATGTTAATGATGAGGATGTTATTTCTTGAAGCACCCCCTCACTTAGTTTTCCCTTTTCACATGTTTTGGGAAAACTGGACGGGAAAATAACTGACTTGCAAGAATGTCAATTACTCCATCCCACCCGCTCTCAGCTTCCGTAAAAAACAGTGCAAGAAAGACAAAGGAATGTCAGGCCAACAGAAAAGAAAGCAGAGGGAAGCGTTTCATGCAGTCTCTGCTCATAATCTCTTGGACAAGGGGATAGCTGGGAGGTGCAATTAAAAGAGCACAAAATGAAAGTTTTGAGAATAAGGGTACTTGGTTTAGGAGCCTGTGATGTATTCCCCACAACCTCAGGGCATGGGTATTCATGAGTGACTCTACTTTACCCCTTGCCTCACTAATGCATACATTTGACCCATGCTCAAATAGTCCTCAAAACTAATTCTAGCCCTTTCCTTCTAAGACCTAGCCTGCCCTCACTTGCCTTTCACTCAAGTGCCTTCCCCAAATGTATGCATTAGTGAGGCAAGGGGTAAGTATATGTCTACGATGTGAATTGTCAATATCAGGTGGCACCCATCTTTAACCATGCACTTACTTTACAATTTCAATGCAGTATAACAAAGACAAGAAGAGATCAGTATTAAGTCTAACTGACCATACATCTTGGTCCTTCCAATCCACTTCAAGTACATTTTAAAGAGGCTCATTGAGTTGTTTTGTGAAATTCACTCAATTTTTCTAAACCGGTCAAGTTTCCTTCACATACTAATGACAAACAGTCAAACTAAAAGGATCCCAAAGTTTTACATACGTTGGAACATTAATGAGTGAGTAAATTTGGTTTTTGAAGCTTTGTGACCAGGCATTTTCACATTAGTACATTCACATGCACACAATCAGAGCAAGTAACGGTCAAAGATTCGAAAAAATTGACAGTTTTCATATAACTATTGGATATGAAACTTGATTAATAATGCTAATTGTGAGTATTGTCACGTGTTTGTATACTTCAAAATCACCGCAATCTTTACTGATATCAATTCAATGAGCCCCTTTAACAGCTTGAGCATCCAGTCACAATGACATGACTGAACCTGTGTATATGTTGTATCCTCTGCATTCACCTCACATCTCACACACTGATCATAATCCATCATGCAATTCAAGATACCTGTTCACCTTCGGCCGCTCCTCCACATGCATCGTCTAAGCATTCTAGATGAAAAGACAGATTTGGTTATATCTCTTGTGAAAAAGACAGACATTTCCATACAGCATATTTCAATGTCACCAAAACTGGAGAAGAACCACTTCATTATATATGCCTCAGTACACATGATCAGCCATGCTAGCAGAAAAAAACATGTACATGTAGCTACAGCGAAGGGAGGGGGGGTAAATATACTTCTCTGTCAATATCAACAAAAAAAAAAAGGAAGAAAGCAAGCGACACCTAAATTTGTAATTGAATATCTTGAAAGTGGATGCACGTTACAAGAGAAGAAAAATGCCTGTTTAACATATATGTGTAGACACACATAAGAGAAATGAAAACAGAATTACTTCAGTACTATCTGCCATGTAGTAATTCTAATTGTATTAAACATACTTCCATCACATACAGTTTGGACATCTCCATGCATGTCTGCATGAGAAGACAATCAATTCACCAGTCTACCTTTGCACTTGAAACTTAAAGGGAATAAGCAGTCATCCGTACTTTATTTTGAAATGACATCAAAATTTTGCAAGACCTTTTTTTTTCTCTTATAAGTATCTTTCATGATGTTGCTGAATATCGTTGATGAATAAGCAAGCTGTTATTTTTGCAAAAATTAAGCATTTCAGCAACAAAAATGATACCACAAAATATGAAAACAGTCAATCAAGAATTAGAATAAGAGGGTTCATGAATTCAGTTTCAGATGACTGCATTTTCCCTTTAAGGAAAGTAGAGAGAAAAAAAAAAAACAATCATCAATTTACTTCAGGGGATTTGTGATGTAAGTTTACAAACACTTATCACTCCATTTCCTGAGTTATAATCTCTCTGTCAATAAAAGTTAATTTAATTGAATATGGCTAACAGAGTGCCATCTGTTTCTTAATCGTTCAATTGTAGAAAAAGGAATCATGTTGTACTGACTTTGGAAGTACTGGCACATGTTTCTGTGAGTGGTATGTGCAAGAAACTGTCTTTCCATTTTTGTCAATCTTCCTTTGTGGGAGAGGGGAGATGATACCATGCTTGCTTGCTTCTTCATGATTTTGTACAAATTTTATGGAATTTGTCCTGTTTTAGATAGAAAATTGATTACCTACAGTGGACAACATAAAAGCCATCCCGATAATTGCTTATATTGTGCATCAATTTAATATTGGCCTACAATTAATGTACCACTCAATCACATCTAATGTTTTTCTGAAAATAGTGATATTTCTCAAATTATTATAATTCTCAAATGTTGCAAATCTCTCTCCAGGGTATAGACAACCTCTAATCCCTGAAAAAGACGATTCTGTTCAATTTTACTTTCAAATAGGCTTATGGTATTCAAACTAAACTTGAACCAAGATATATGAGGTCAGGTGAAAGAGGCCAATAAAAATATCACAAAGTCAGTAATCCATGATAGGAGAAACATGCTGTACAACATAAGCAGAGCGGAACCGGACAAAAAGATAGCTTCAGTAATAAAATAGATCAGTAACTTTACATGTCATTCATCTACTGTTTCATGACTAACAGATTTAATTGAACAATGTAAAAATTTGAATATCAATGGTGCTACTTCGTGGCACTTTTTAAATTATGTAATATCTAAAATGTCGTAGTTACTTGGAATAACCACTTTCATATCAGCATCCACAGCAACAAGACATACTGTCGACTGAAAGACTGCAGGATCAGTAGTGCTCTACAACCACAGAAATACAACTTTTGTTGGGTTTTCTTTCCTAATAGACTGGCTGAAGAATGTCATGTAAGCTTATCAAAGAGGCCTTGCACTTTTTCACAAGGGGAGAATGTCTAATGCATTTCTAGGATGCTCTTGCTGGTCGACTGAATGTGAACGTGTACAATTCACAAAAAAAAAAAAACAATTTGAAAAGAAGATCAAATGAAGTGCTGCATGAGTGGTTCGTAACTAATTTTCAAGACACATGCCTCCCTCGAGACCCAAACGAAACACGGAAGGAAATGATGGCGTTACGTAGGGAAGAATGGTTACGTCACTCTTTGGTTGGGAACATACCTGCAATCACGTATAAAATCATACCAATGTGACACCATGGATGAATATGCCATCTTCAATGATGCTTTCATTAACATTATGGCAAAGACAGACCAATAACAATATTTCAGGTCTATACTTCAAGGTAATGCTTGATTGATGGTAAGTGCACTGTAGGCTACCGTAAACATTAACAATTCATATTTCTGCTCCTATATGGACAAAATCAGCCTTCAAAAAGCTATATCTTTTTCCCCATTTACCATAGACTTACAGATTGTATGATTATAAATGTAGAAACATGCATGCCCTCCCAGAGCTGGTCTTCATTTATTCATAATGATGGCAACATTCTTCTGCACTCAAATTAATTAAGGCTCTACGTCATTCAATATCCCACGAGTAAATGAATTTGAATGACGGTTCAACGTGAAGCTGAGAATAGAATTTACAGCCGCTTGTTACCCCACTCGACCTATCCGACGGTTGCTTTTACATCCCTTCCTCACAGAATGATGGGTGAAATGCTACAAGACTCAATTCACACAGAACCTTCAAATTCTGCGATGCCCAGGACATGCGGCTGCATAAATGTAATAAGTTCGCAAGCCCTACAATCTTTCCCGTCTGACACCTTCCTTCCCCACAGGCTGAAGATTTGGAAAGGGAATCTCCTGCCTCACCGAGGGAATCGATATGAAAATTAATTTTGTAGCTTTCATTAACAATTAAAAGTACCTCTCTAGGCATTAGGCCGGTTCTAGAGAGAGACTAAAGATGGCATTATATGTGCGTGCAGGCATCGACAGATCAGCGCCCGCCGTGAACATTAGGGATATATTATCAGGTTACCCTCTTACTGTTTGCTCTTTACCGATTTGCAGCTGAGCCACGGGAGGTTTGTTTGTGAGTGACAGTTATTTTTCATCAGAGTTGATTGTGAGGGGCACTGAGTTGAATCTGAGTGGTAGTGTATTGGGATGACTATATACAGCTGAAATGAACCTAATTGTCTGACTTTGGCTTCCCTTACTAAGAAAACTTATCATCAAAATTGCTCAAAGTTGAGGAAAAAAAGGCAGATGAACCTTTAGGTATTATTCAATAAGGAATAGGTAAACTCAAGGAGTGCTACTTTTTCCTCTTTTTTTTTGCCATTGGGTATATTATCTGTACTCACAGTCTAGCGGGGTTCATCTATGAAGAGTGTGTGGATAAGTCTTGTGGTACTGCAGACGGTCACAAGACACTTTGCAGTACTTAGCAGCTACATTGTCTAATTAACATCACTATACCACACATACATCTTTCTTTATAGTGACACATGGATGAATTTGGAATAACTTTGAAAGATGCAACTACATGCATAATGCTTGTAATTAGCATAACTAGTCATGTATCACATCCACTAGTTATGAAAACTGTCAAAAAGGTTTGAAGCTTCAACCATGGCTTGTGCTGGATATGTACACATGAATAAGTATTAATGCCGAAACGTTTCTGGTCACGAATTTCTAAAACCAATTTAAATAATTCATTACTTACTCATTAATGTTCATTTGTAAGACTCAGGGATCATGTTGCTTTGACCATTTGTCGATGTGAGGGAAACTTCACAGTCAATCTCAAGAATTTTCCCAAACAACACAAGGTGCAGTGCCCCTTTAACTTATTCATCAATGATTCCATAAACTGAGAGCTGGATTAATATTGAAAGTTAAATGTCCTCTATTTCCCATTCCTATAAGAACATGGCCAGGAGATGTAAGTGAATTAACAGCATTAACATTTAGCAGAGGTTATATGAAAAATGCAAGGAAGGTGACTACCATTAGACATGTCCACTACTGTATGGTTGAGCTGATCGGGCCAGTTATCAGTTCAGTCATTGATTGCGTGGGATTTCATCAGGAATCCAAAACATTGCTTTATCGTGATTCATTCAACTGTAACTCATATGCACAGCTTCAACTTCAATAGTAAATACTAAAATTGGGTGAAAACAGACAGCTGCCCTTATTTGCACGAACAATTGCAAGAAAAGAAATACTAACTTCATCATAGTATTTTACTTGTCCTCCCTGAAACAAGCAAAAGCAGAACTTTCTTATTCACGACTACAAAACATCCAAACAAATTGAAAACAAATCCTAGCCACATAAATATGCCAAAAAGGAATATTATATTGCCATACCAAGTCACTTGGTTAATAACAAAATGCTTAAATCACCTCAGACTTGTTTTAATCAAGTTAGAATGTGAAGCAAAGCTTAAAAATTAAATCCATGCTATAATATTCTACATTTGGCATCACATATGAGAATGGCAGAGTTGATTGTTTCTCTGCAATTGCGGAGGAGGAGTGAGATTGAAGAAATGTGCAACAAGGAGGTTGACAGAGATTAACGAGAAACATGAAGAGAACAGGCCAGGCAATATTCAAAACATCCTCATAAAGCACAAAATAATATGAAACAAAATGTCAACAACTTTCGACCTGCCCCGAGTCTTCATGTACAGATACTGATCGTTTGAAACCACCAAAATTTTTTAATAGGTTGGAGGAGCCTACGACGTAGAAGTCACGCAGAAACAAGAAACAAAACTATTTGTGCGGCTTTCACGATATCATGCCGTGACTATGAATTATTCACGAGGCTGTCTAGAACGTTATTTCTAGTAAAATGCTTTGTGATTGCAATATCTTTGTGGACCAAATGGGTGTTATGGGAAAATGGCTTGTATATGGTCATTATTGAGTATACTCCGTTGCGACATGTAGTTTGGAATGGTATGGAATGTTATTTTAATTGAGGCAATATCCTAAATACGCAGATTCTAACTATTATTAGGGTCTATAACAGAGGCCCATTTGTACTGCAGGGTTGTATCTGATCTCATCATGTTCCTTGTAATATTTAGTAAATAGTGAACCAAGGTCAATTATGTTCACATATAAATTTAATGGGTTGCAGCCTTGATCAAAGAATCTCTTCATTCAATGGCTGAATCCATAAACTAGATAATAAAGCTACCTTCCCTGTTGAAACATCGCATTGCCCAAAAATATAATTCTGTATAGTTGATTTTCATCAGTAAAAACTACATGAACCTGTAGCAGTATAAGCCTTACTCTTGACTTTCTTGACAATTTTGCAAGTGTCCTCAACTTGGAGGGGGTACCAAAACCTTTAGTTACAAAACTTTAGTAACGACATGCTTTGGACATGCTAGTGGACACAGCTATTTTTTGTCTCCTGGAGATTTAACATACTTTTTTTAGCGTCTATGTACGTTCAATTTTTCGCCTCGGAAATTTTATGTTCACAAGCATACCATTTTTCATTGGACTGAACGTTTGAATTTTCACGTGCAAGTGTCTGTGCTTCTCTCCCAGAACTAACATTTTCTACTTTCTGTTATGTTTATATATATGCTTATCCCTTGAGTGCTAAGTGTTTCTCACTGTTTCTCCTCTGGAAAGTAGAAGGACACGACAAAGCTGCAATGTACTCTCTTTAAGCTGAACCAGGAAACCCGATTAACAGATGAGCACTGATTTATTTTTGATAAACTAAATTGCTACAGCCTTCCTGAAGACGAACATGCTTGATTTAAACAAATCTGCCACAGTGATCTCACAATTTCATGTTCACACCCCGTACAGTGTGTATGCCTTTGTGACGATGATCTATCACCCTTTACTGGTGATCTGTCTCACCAGTTCTAATTCTCTATGTGCTCTATACTGATGCATTTCTTGACATCAAATGGATTATAACTTCTACACGAAGCAAAAGTTAGTAATTTACAATGCAGCAAACGTGACCCTGTTGGCAGCATATTTTTATGTCGTCTACAATGAAGAAACTAGTTTTGCTATCATCAGCAGGCTAAATAAAGCAATGCGAGAAATGTTGTTCCATTAGCATCCAGATGAGAAATAAACGATGCAGAATAATAGGCAATACTTCACAGCTGCTCCGAAGACAGTTTCAGGAAATGCAAAACAGAGGAAAATGTTTGAGAAAAGTAACAAGACACACACACTGAGAGTGATAAAGAAAAAACTTTTGTTCCTAAGATGGCTGAAAAAACATGATCTTTGATTCTGAAAGCTGCAAGGTAGTTCTTTGACACAGTAGTCCCTTTGTTATATACTAAGACAGAATGAAACACTTGACACTGGAACTAAAACCAATGTACTTCAATGAAGAAATGCAAATATACTTAAATACAAAGTTTTTTTTCCTGTCATATAGGGTCGGCTAGTTCAAACCAGAATGATGATTTCATTACGATTCTTTTTCATGAATCTGACATACTACAGTGTACCTGTATCGGAAGTGTAAGGTGTTTGATTATTGTAATATTACAGTAATTCATCATATCACCCATTGAGAAGTATAATGACATCTGCTGACTTAAGTTGATGAATGATACTGTAAGACTTATTCATCTGAACATGCACAGCTGCATAGTACAGAGATATATACAAGAGTTTTCCTATATTCCAAATATCAAATCTGTGCAAGGCAAGGTTCCCTTCTTGAAAAATAGAAGAATTACAAAATTGTCTTGACTTAACCGCCATTGACCTCAAATGACCTTTGATCTCCATAAAAATAATAGGCTTATTCGTACTCTATAAGGTACCTCTGCGCACCACAAAAAGAGGCCTCTGCAAGCTAGCTTTCTTGAGATACCATGTTTACAAGGCTTTTACTCTTTGATCCCTGTTGACTACAAATAACCTTTGACATCCACCAAACACATAGACTTCTTGCACTCAATACTGTGCACCCGAATTCCAAATATGAGATGTATACAAGCTTCCCTTCTTGAGATATAGTGCTTACAAGGTTTTCACTTTTTGATACCCATTGATCCCAAATGACCTTGACTTCCATGAATACTATTAGGCTCCTTGTGCTCTATGAGGTACACCCACTGGCTAAACATGACACATGTGCAAGTTTCCCCTCTTCGGACAAGATATTTTATTTACGTTTTCACTATTAGACCCCTACTGACTCCCAAATGACCTTTGACCCCCACCAAAAACGAAAGGCTTTTTACACTCAATAAGATACATTTACATATCAAATATGAGATCTGTACACATTTCCCACTTTGAGAAACTTCTTGCACCTAATAAGGCACACCTGCATACAAAACATGAGATCTGTTCAAGCCCCCCCCCCCCTCTTCAGATATGGTGCTTCCTAGGTTTTCACTATTTGACCCCTGTTGGCCCAAAATGACCTTTGACCTCCACCAAAAAACAAAAGGCTCCTTGTAGTTATGAGGTACACCCACATACCATATATGAGATCCGTGCAAGCTTCCTTTCTTGAGATCTGCACAAGCTTCTGTTCTTGAGATATCGTATTTACAAGGTAGACATCACAAACATACATACACACATACACCCACATGATTACAAAGATTACAACTGTCAAAACCTAAAAGTATTCATCATGACATCATATTACTCGGCCAAGATTACTATTGACATATTGACAGCTGTGCTAGCTGTTCAGCTACCACTGAAAGAAACAAGATATTGAACATATCAAAATATAACCAAACAAAGACTGTTATTAGGTCTCAGAATCTTTCTCAGTGACAAAGAATTTGCATGACGTTTAATGGAGTGCCGAATACATAATTGAACATCTTTTGCTCATGTGAGTAACGCACATCAATTGCACGCAATTGTTTGGTGAACAATTGCCTGCAGAATTTGCAGAATTCTCTGGGTCCGTATCTGCAACAAATATGAGAAAATTCTACAGGACATCGACTTAGAGATTCTATTCCATGCATGATCCTGTATCTTAATGAAATTGGAGCCAGTCCACAGAATGAAAATCTTGTCTGGATGACTGTGAGCAAATCCGAGTATTAAAATTATCGCTGGATGACTATATAAACTGATGGCAGTTTGATACATTTTCAAGCTCTCACCACACAGTTTGTAAAGCAAACAAAAACTATATCCTCTTTTACAGGAATTAACGATATGCAACACAGAATGTGATTAAATCCCGTCCCTCATGTGAGAGATGGATATCAAAGTTTTAATTGTTTTCTCTAAGCATAGTTTCAAGAAACATCTAAAACATTTTATTTTTTCAAATGTGCATAATTTTGTAAAGAAATGAATGTTAAGTAATTGTCCTTCGCATGTATTTGATATTCTTTCTGTTCTGTTTCTTATCATTTTAGATGTTTATATTGTTTTCAGCACGACCGTGCACCCCTTGTTGTTGAGGAAGAGGCTGTGCTTGATCCTTTAATTTATTCATTCATTCTTTCAATACTAGTAATTAATGGTATTTGTAGTTTTATTATTATATTCAGTCAAAAGTCAGAAGTGTGAAAAATCTGCAATTCACTTGCCAAAACAATTGGATCAATTTAAGTTGTATCAACTTTTTGATCATGAGGGTCAGACATAAATGAAAATGAAGGTATTGGTATTATTCTACATTTTGTGAAATTGTACTGAAATTTGATATAACTTTAAAATTAAGCAAGTAAGAAAGAGCAATGACAGCCCCTATAAAGTATGGCCTATGAGCAAGAACTTCCTCACATTTATGTAACTGAGAGGAGAGCATAGGATATGCATGGGATATGCACATGAGGGGACAGAAGAAATGAGACTAAATTTGAAATCAGCAAAGTGATCAAAATTTCACTTTAGGAAGAGTAGGCCAATCCATTTGGGTGTTATTGAAATTCATGCATGACTTATTTCAATCAACAACCTTTCTGTGAACATTCCTACGGCTATTGACATCGTGAGGAACAGATATTTCAACAGAATTCAAATGGTGCAAGGGACAGACAGTGTCCATCCGTCACAATTTCAATGTTTAATGTTTCCTTTCAAATTCATTTGACAAATATTTGCTAAGTTTCAGGGGATATGCTGTTGCAGCTATGGCACCTTATAGAAACTTTCAGGTATGTAGCATTTCTTGGTAAGACTATGACATACATATTAATCCTTCCCCCCCCCTCCCCCTCCTCCATTTAGTAAATTATTAATCATCAAACTGCTATGGTAACAACAAAATTTTAGAAACATGGCTTACTTTTTTTTACCATAAAGACATTAGAAAGAATATGTAATATAACATAAATGGATGCACAGTCAAGTGACTTAAGTGACTGATACAAAACATACAAGACAAGAAATCACTGAGGCCATCTTATGTAATTAAAGTCAGGCAGGGCAGATAGAAAAAGCATGGAACAACTTTCCTTAACACTTACATGCATTTTTGGGTGCAAATGTCCCACTTTACTTTTCGACTAATTCACTAACATTGAACATCCATGATGAGTCCCACATACATACAGCTTGCAACATAGTAAAGCATATGACCATCCTCACAAATTCTGAGTTGTGCTTGTTTCATGAACCAATATGTTATTGTACTGCAGGTTTGAAATTTTGACGAGTATATCAAAGGACAAAATTGGCGTTCACACAGTCAACAGCGTGAAAAGTAATGACATATTTAAAAAGTACAGATACGCACACACACTTGTGAAAGTCTTGGTTGGGTTAAGTCAGCTGAGCACTTTTAATACTTGCGACAAATTGATGTGTATTTCATGAACTTTGTGCAAATCACTCTCAGGAAAGTTACTCAAACAGGTCCGTATCCAGGGGGGCTCAGGGGGTTAGGACGAACCCCCATAAGATCTCGAGTGCCGCTCAGCTTATGATAGTAGGCCTACGTTAACAACATGTACAATGAGTTTTAAGTTGTTGGTCACGGTTATCGGGAAAATGTTCCACTTAAGGTAAAATCGAACCCCCCACTGAAAAAGCTGCATATGGGCCTGTCAAAGAAGACTTAATTGGTTGGTGAGCAAGTTTAGACGTGACTGTACAGCAAATGCAAACTTAGTGGCAGAATGCTACACTCAGGAAACAAACAAAACAATGCATGCATTTACTATGCAACTACACTAGCTAGATGAAGTTCTATGTAAATCCCATTAAAGTTAGAAATAGAAATTATTTACATGCAAAGTCTATGTTGGAATCAATTCTAAGTAGATTCCTTCATTGTTGGAGTCAATTCTGTGTCATTATTTGTTGTGATAATTTTAAACTCATGACATGACAATTAATTTGATCTTTTGGACTTAAATGAGTGGTTGAAATGAGTGAGTGATAGTATATGGATGTGGTAATGTGTTTGTAAAGGGTCAACTATACACAAACTTTACCTTCATAGCTATGTCGGCAATATGTATTTGTCCAACGGCTCCAAGCCGGTAATCTTACACAATCAGTGCAGAAATTATTTCTGCTTCAAAGGAATGCCACCACATGATGTTATGGTTTTCAAGTGTCTGGAGTATGCTAATATTCTCTCCAGGGTTCCTTGTTTGTCATCATCATCACATCTTCACTTTGAAGGGCAAAGCTGTATTAAAAGATTCTCAAGAGAATATAAAGGGAGGGGACAAAATATGCTCAATGTGGAAGCACACTACACTTCACTGCCTTACACTCTTATCAAACTCTACTTCGATAATCTTTCATGCATCTCAAACAGGATTGCATGCAAGTCGAAAGACTGACCACGATGATGCAAGTTTCGAAGAAGAAACAGATTGCGTCTTTGGACGCTAAAAATTTGCCCTGTCGATAAAATTTACAGCTGGCTCAAAAAACTTGCAGCGTGAAACTCATCAAGAGTGTGCCCAGAAACCATTCATAATGACATCAGCAAGTCAGGTGACTTTTGAGCGCATCGCTCCATTAAGTGCCACAATCAATTTTGCAGAGCAGGTTCAGGATGAATGGAATTTGCAGTCAATGCTTTTGACACAAAACTACAAAAAGAATATTTCTAGAAGCTTGCTTTGTTCACTGTAGCATTTTAGATGTTTGCAACTTAAAGACGTGCCCTATAAATGCATCAAGCCATTTCAACTATTTCTTTGATGTAATTTCCTTTGAGCACATTATTCACAGTTAGCCGGAGACGAAAATGTTTGAGCGAGCAGGTCGAGAGAGATCCTTGCAAATCACGTGTAGAGCCATGTAGGTATACAAAGCAGCCAAGGAAACGTAGAGATGTGGATATAACGAAAGTGGTAATATATATGGATTTGAGAGTATCGATTTTAATCCGTTGATGGAATGGCATGAGCTACCTAGCTAGAGGCACACATCGGCCTCTGTGTCCACACCAGTGAGCGCATTACAGAAATGTGCATTGGGTCAATGGAATGTTGGAACTATTAAGTGCTGGTATATGATATGCCAAAGAGAATTACAATATAGTGTCATAACTGTAGGCATATACCAAAGATAAAAGAGCCAATCAAAATGGGGAGGGTTGTTTTTGTCTGAAAGATTCTGGGCGACCAGAATATCTTTGGCCAAAGTAAACTGACTAATAGTGGTCAACATTCAAATTTTTGTTGCATTACGACCTATTATTCTATTTCAAATGAACAGTAGCTCGAAATGGATACATCATGGACTTTGATTGAAAATAGTTTAACCCTTCACTTGTAAGGTTTCAAATAGATCAACTACTCTGCATTCTGTCTAGGGAATGATTAATTACATTTACACCAAAATGATATCTCATCATTTATGATATGATGATATCTCAGATATAATGATATCTCAGATACATCATTTGAGTTCCTTTTCCTTTTTTTTTTGACCAACTTAGCTGTTCCTTACATTTTGGAACAGAAATGTTCTAAAATCAAAAATTCATATCATTCATATGGAATCAATCATAACGTAATCAGACACTCTGTCGGGTAACAGACTTTTCACAAATTTCCCCTGCCAATAAGCAACACTCTACATACTGAATGGCAAATGAAATTTCATAGTTTGCAAATGCCATTTGAAAGAGTATTTACTACTCATTTATGAGTATGAACCTTTTGCCATTAGATTATCTTGTCATGAAGTTTCAACCTGAAAAAGTAACCCCTGGTTCGGAAGGAAATCTAATCAAAAAAATATCCCTATAATCCCTGGGTTGCTAATATATACTGACCTCATGGGAGATGAGTGTGTGTGTGATTATACCGGCAAAGAAGGTTGTTGACTCCTGGCTCTTTCTAGTGAAATACAAAGCTGCCTGATTGGTCAAGTAGTGAAGACAATCACAAACAATACTTGTCACCGCATGTGTAATCATAGAGAGACGTGTGTCCACATAAAACTATGTAAGCATTTCTAAAAGGAAGCCACCTGCAGCCATAGGCCTATTCTCAGGATTTGACTAATATGTAAGCTATAGCCTATGTGTATGTGTATTTCTTATCAGTTTATTTGTGTCTGAAGTAGGCAAAATGATATATGACTTCTCTGTTGCTTTCTTTTTCTTCACTCTTATTTTTCCTCTAGCAATTAAAGAAAAAAGTTGATCATTGGCAGGTACACCTGAACGTAATGGAATGGTCCAACAGCTTTACTCTCACAGCAAATTTGTACAAATTCACACACTCAAAAGCTTTGATCGGGTTGCATGCAGTATCTTTTGTTTAGTAATTTCAAGTCATTCCTTGACTAAGGTTTCAAAGCAGCATACTTGTATGATGTTATGAAACCCTAGTAAGTTAAACAAATGCCCACATTCTCTAAGTGTATGATTTTCTACAAGTACAATTGTAAGGTGAGGTAAAACAAAATGTGTGAAATGTAATACAGAAGTAAACTCCTAACAATATCTAGATACACTAGTCCCTCTTTAAAGCCATTTCTGACAAAAAAAACATACAGCTTAATTAATCTTATTTCAAACAATGAAGATCATCAAGAACAAAAATCATAGAAAGAATAAATTGCAATGCATTTTGAGCTAATTAAAGGAATTTGGTTTTTAGTTTACTGTTGGCAGTGTGCCATTACAAAATCTATAATCAGGATAAAATAGAGTGTGTCTCTCTGATCATGCTCCTTTAATACACTCCTCCATCAACCAACCACCACACCTCTATCCCATGAAAATAAATACCAACAGAGAATAGGTATGAACAGACATGATGTTAGTAAAAGATGATCAAAACATTCCATCCAAGCTATTTGATGGACATGATATGCTGAAATTATAGCACAAAGTTCTTTTCTTGTCATGGTTCAAAAACTTAATAAGCAAGTTTTTCACGATTGTGAACTATCCCAGACATCATGTGACAAACGTGACAAAGGCTATTTAAAGGGCAATTAAAATATGTGCCACTAATCTCCTCAAACATACCTTGCACCTGTGACTCTCCGTGACCTACTGATATGGTCTTGTGCTTCCAACACTGATGAAACAAGCAAGTCTTTCCAAACAAAAAAATTATCCAACTGAAACTTATTCCAAATGTATTAATCCAAAATCTTGAGCAACGATGGAAGGAAATTAGTTTTGGGGCTTCCCTCGTTACTGTATCGTATCATACAGGATTTCAGGGATGATTTTGCAGAACGTCTCTGCCAGAGCACGTGCAACCACTGTGGGACTTAATGAGTAGCTGAACCAGCGTGACACACACACATTTCACACTTGCAATGAGCGGTAACACAGCAAGCAGACGACACTTCACTTGAAAAGATGCTGTCCTGAATTCTGTCGTTAGAGATGCCGTTACGGTAAAAGTCATTCACTGTTCAGAGTAATTGAACGAATCAATATAAAAGAGTGGTATACACAGTGATCTCCAGCAAGTAATTTTAGTTAACTAGAATGAAACATCCAGGGAAGATGAATAAAATTGATCCAAAGGGTGAGGTTTAGTGAAAAGTACACAGGAAGATAAAAAAAAAAAAAGATCTAAATGAGGTCATAAACAATTGAGACATTGGATGTCTCAACCATAAATTGTTTTTGGTAAGAACAATACATCATCATAAGTTCGGTGTTCGAATGCTCAAAGGAGGACAACATTAGAAGAGTCTTGAACAGCAGACAGCAAAACAAAGATTCCAGTAGAATAGCTGACTTTTAACATTATCAAGGAGAGGATGTTAAACATTCACAAATAATTACATTTCATGTGCACTTTGCATTTATCTCTTGAGATTGCTAAATATCTAAATAAGCAGATAGGATTAATATTATAAGCAGAAAATCAAGTTCATCAGTATTTATTTGATGTTTATTGTTACTCCCTTTCTGTTGTCTTAAATTCCAACAGACTTATTTACTCTTTCCATATTACCACTCACTGTTCCTTTCAATCTAAGTATAACTGTACATGTCTCTCTGTAAGTTGTTCCTTCTTGATTTTCACTGTTGTGTCTCCTTCATTTCATAAAATCATGTTTTTGTTTATTTCGATGTCATTTATTGACATTTTCTTGCATTTTTGTTATTATGTTGATGTTATTTTCTTTTTTTTTTGTACATTTCCTTCACATTTTGTTTCCCATTCTCCTTTTTTCTTGACCTTATCTCATTGCTACATTTCGCTTTATGTTTTCATTGTAATACTTTGAAATAACTGTCATTTTTTATTTTACTTCTGATTTTCTTCATTGAAATCATCACATTTGTGTCTCCATTCATTAACATTGTACCCATTCAACGAAATCAACTTTCACACTGATTTTGTCTTTACAATATAAACATTCAGCCTCATATACGATACATGTTCCACTATATGACGATATATATGTACAAATTATATTGATAAATGCTTCATTGTGCTTGCTCCATATTCTAAGCCATAATACCATAGTCAAAAGCAAGTATTGAAATGATATCAATTTTAATCTGAACATCAGTGTTATCAGTGAAGATGAACATAACTGTTTATTACTCCACTGTCCTCTGTATTGGACCTTAATTCATATTCAGTTTGCCATGGACCATAAAGGTTCTCATATTAAAACGGTTCATACTAACTAACTGAACAACTCTTTTATTACTGAATACACAAATGTCCCTCCTACATGCCATAGCATGGAAGAAGTAGTAAATGTAAGGCTACTTGTACAGGTCATCTCTATACCCTGTCAAGTTATATGTATCAGGGAACTTTCCTAGCCCTGAAAGATTACATAATTGATTACAGCAATCAATTAAACTGCTTCTGTGTTCCCTGACTCAATCAGTCCATTAATCACTTCTCTTTATTGCCCCTACACCATGGATGTTCCATTACTTGACAATTTCTGGCATTTGTTACAAATGAATTCAGTCACCCTAGAAAAGTATTATACATACTGTATATATTTATGCAAGCTATACATTCTCATTTTTATCTACATGTAAAACTCGAAACTTCTGTAAGATGTTTCTTGATACAACATGTGAAATGCTGGGAGTGGTTTTACTCACAATTTTCATCTATTTTACTTTGATTTCACTGTGTAAATATTATCTTTTGAAGCCTCAAACACTAATCCCAAAAGACAGAAAACAGATACCCTGAGATGCACTCACCCTAGAGACAAGAAAATGACATGCCCACTTACAATTCTTCCATCATTTTCAGACCACATTGTAAACTTCCCCTGCCAGCCAAAGAAGCTGGCATTTAAGGTCTAGCATGGACTAAAAATGATACATTCAGACCTTAAATGAGCTATCCGTCTTGTTTTATCCAGGCCTATGCAGCAGTTCGACCGGCTTTGATAAACAAAATACGGCTCCACTTCCGCGACTCAGACAAATTCCCGGCGGCAATATTCTTATTCTATTTTAAGGAATGAAAGATATGTCTTCATAACACTGGTGCATCTCAGCTATTAAATGTTGTCTTGTACCCTCACATGTCCAACGCACGAAAGGTTCAAATTTAATTGAATTTCTAAGCGATAAATTTTCCTATGGATGCATGGATTGAGGCAATCTGAGGGAGAGACCTTGCCTTCCTTTAAATAGTTTTGATCCTTTACACTGTTCCATCTCACAAAGAATATGAAAGATCTGCCAAATTGGAATTGTTGGTAAATTGTGACAAAGGCATCATTTACCATGTTCCTGGCACTGGTATTTTGTGGTCAATTTGAATAATTAGTCAAGTAACCAGGGTTGGTGGGATTATCAAAAGCAGCTAGCTACTTCATATATATACTGCTACTACTGAGAGCACTTTAAAACACAGTTTAAATACACAAGGTTATTTTATCTTTTTTTTTTCAATCAACTTTCTATGATATCTCTCCATTACCTATGTGATACACTGGTGAGATAATACACACATTTGCCACTTAATTTAACATCTGATTTAGCTTATAAAGGCTTCATGGAAATGGAGAAATTAAGAGCTCGTGCTAACGAAAACTTGATCGAGAAAAACAAGGTGATCCTGGGCTTTTGTACTCAAATGCTATTCTTTCAAGTAATTACATCATTACTGTCACCATAAACCTACTCTTTTTCCTGCTGTTCCCATTACCCTGTCTGAATCCTGCAGTACCCTCTCCACACTACCTTCTCCCCTGTGATGTGAATGAGATATTTTTGAAACCAATAATGGATGTTACATGGTAACTACAGCAGTCGGTTATATTTTGAATGAAAGAATTTAGTGTTTGTCTTGTTCTATATATTGCATGCTAGAAATCAGTAGAGGGTGAATAAAAGATGGGTATAATGCAGAAGGACTAAACTGATCATAAACAACAAATGTGTGATAATCCTGTAACAATCATTTGGAATAATACAAGAAATGAAGTTTTTCATACAATAAAAATGCCATGCATACCACAAATGATATTACCACTACTACACTACAGGAAAGGGCTACTAACAGCATGCCCAATCACAAGTATTATTCAGTGTTTCAATTTTGCTAAAGATCTGAAACCACGATGAGTCTTGGCACCACACAGTAATTTGCTTTCATGCAGGCTTATCGAAATGGCTCTCTAAATTAGCTCAAACCCCTTCCATGGACGTCACCAAACAACAAAGAAGAACGCCCTCCTTGAGACAAGCAAACGAACAGTACACATACTGCAATGCTAGGCGCATTCCGATTGAAGGACAGAGATGCTGCGGGAGCACACCTGCACGTTTTAATTTTAGTAGCTTATCCTCAAGGAGGGTGCTTCACTGCAGCAATGTGATGTCAAATACAAGGGTTCTATAAGCTATTTATCAGCTGGAAATGCAAACTCTTCCATCGCCATGGGAATGTATTTTTTTTAGGTAACTCATATACAAGAAGAAAAATCCTTAATGTACACAACTGAACTTGTGGTCTTTCATGGGAACATTCATGTTTTATGTAGCAGGTTAAAATGAATACTTAATGCAAGAGATGGGACCGGTACAAATTATGGTTTGTATAATTTGATTGATCCTAAACATAAATTCCTAACATAATTACGTCTTTGAATGCGTAACTGAATCAGTGGAATATGTGAGACATAATTTTCAATTTTTCAACTATATTTATCCTAAATTTTGAACTGCACACATGATGGACAAGCTTCCATAAGCTGCATAACTGTCTGTATACACACATAAATAAAAGAAGTCAAAACTATACTGTGGATTGTTGAGAGCTCTATATGCTTCAAACTTAATATGAGATAGTTATGAAACAGAAACTCTTTGCAAACAGACACTGATTCTCGAATATAGTCAGTTCAATCCTTTTCTTACTATTCTCTTTCTTTCTCTCTAAAATTACAAATAAGTCCCAAGACCTGCAGGCCATCAACTGAATATCATACTACAAACACTGCAATGAAATGAATCAGCTGACATGCCAATTAAACCAATTCTTGAAAACATCCAGGATCCTGTAAGTAGTCCACAAAGTTAATTAAAAGTTTAAATATTTAATCATCCATAGCTTCATTAGTGGCCAAAATAAAATGGTTGTTCATTGATTTTAGCTACTTGAAGAAAAATTTAGTTCAATACTGATCATATTTACTCCAGATCTACTGTGCCCGGGCTCAAGTTGGCTGACTCAGGCTTGGTTTGCAAAAATCCAATTAATTTGACGACGACATCTACCGCCTAATGCTAATAAATCAAGGTGTCACCATCGGCAAAGTGATCTTTTACCTTCCAGTCTGCAGGAGGACATCACAAAATCCGGACGATTATTACTGACTGGAGTTCACACTTCCACCATGAACTGTGGGACCCAACTGGGAAAATCTATTAAAGGAATAAAGTATCGATTTTTGTCCCATCATAGTGATGAACAAACTAACTAGACCCAAATTTTCTTCAAACGGGGAAAGAAGAAAACGTCTCCTGTGGCATGAGGTTGTACTTACTCTCCTACATACTGCAGCTAGGGCACTTGGATATGATGCATGCTGACAATTTATCCTATCGGCATGCAATTGATGCTACTGGCATGAAGTTGATGCTGCTGCATTTAACTGATGCTATCAGCATGTAATTTACGCTACCAGCAGTGCCTACCAACAAGACAGGCCCCACCACATGGAGACTGGATGGTGTTCCTAATGGAAACTTTTGTTTGTTCAGAGTGAAGGGTCCAACTTGAAGATGGCGGAGCTGATGAAGTTCCAGGAGTCTTTCTAAAAACACATTAACCGAACTTTCGTCTTTCGTAGAATGTCAATGCAAAGTCATAGAGAACCAACCATGTTCATATTTGTCCTGTACTCTAATATTCAGCCTGCAGTGCAAAGGATGGCACCAGTATGATTTCAGTATACATGGCCTATACATAGTCTTGAGGGCTTGAGAGACTGTAGCCTCATAAGAGTCAAAACAAAGCACTTCACAGAAGTCTAAAAGTATGTTACATGGCTAAGTGTGGGAATTAGGGATCATCCAGCACCGGGCTGGCCATATTTGTGGCTCAGGGGTTTGGACAATTGTTATGGTTCATCACATGTTTCATCTAATCAATGTATAATAATACAATCTAATTTTCACCGGTGTCAAATTTCAAGATTGAATACACACTTTCAATACCAGAGGGCGACAAAGACTTTTGGCAGAAATTTACCAATGTTATGTCAGACATTAACTATGAGGATACTTGACATCTTGCTTGACCAGAACAATGTTTCTTCCTTTCTCAATAGGACTTATGAACAATTTATTGGTGAGGGGTTTGAAGCACTTGATAATTAAAGTTGATTAAGTAGTCAATGAATATTCTTCGAGGTGCAGTACATATGTCACTGGTTTACTCCATGAAAATGTAAGGCGTCATACGTTAGGCTAGCCTGACTCATATGAATTCCCTATGAAATCCAATACAAAGAGAGTAATGACAAAAAAAAAAGAATTTCTGAAACATTGAACCAATTTACCACACATCTTCTTCTGTTTCCTGCCATGACTGAACATTTTATCAGGTAAACACCAGCCTAGACAAGCAGTAAATCCATACATTATACAACCAGGGCACTCCCTGATGCAGCTAAGTTGAGTGCTCTCTAGAAAAGCTAGTAAATGTTCACTGGTTACATAAGGGTCAATAGTAACCAGTAACTACTTACGTTTGGTAGTAAAATGCCTGCTAACTCTAACAAAACTATAAATCGGGTATGTGTTCCTAACAGTAGGTGACAAATAATGACTCAAAATGCAGACAGAGTGAAGCAGAGATTTTCTTTCATGAGTCATTCATGTTGAAACAGAGACTATTTTTCCCATTTCAACGTTTTCCTCTCGGGAGCTACTACCATCGTACCAAGATCTGCAACATGAGCATTTAACTTCCAAGTTTATGCACAGGGACAAACTGGAATTAGCAGAGATGGGGAAGGATGTTAATTACTGAATATGCAAATGCTCAAACGGAAATTAATAGTTTAGTTACTAATATGCACATGTTATATATTCATATCATTTCTCTATTCATCTCTTTAATGATTTTATTAGCCATACCTGTCAAAAGAGTCACTGCATTGTCCATGTCTCCTTTCAGTGACAATTTTCCTTTATTTCAGACTTCTATTAAAGATGGTTAACATTCATCACTCACCGTATGACAAAGTGCAACGTCAATGAAGACAGACAGCTAATAACATCCCCTTCCTTCAAAAAGGTATACTTAATCATGAAACAATTAATTCATCAAATATGTAATATGATACCATCTGCCATCAAAGATACAAATTAGGGAACCTCTGGATATGAGAAACTTGTTCTAGCTTTCCATATATAACATGCTCACCTTGACATGAGAATATGGTTGTCATGTAGGGGTATCCACGCACTACACTTCACAAAAATGATATACGGAATGCTATGGACAAACCACATGAGCATGAAAAACATGAAACAATCTTTAGTGCCGATGAAACATGAACGGACCAATACACGTGTTAGATCCTAAACACAGCAACGCCGAATCCATGTTTACAAGCCTGCAGCAGCTATAATCTAGATGTCAGCATGACAACCATTACCAGGATTAAGAGGTTATGAAACTACATACAAACACACCCACACAGAAGCACCGCACACACACACACACCAATAGCTACATATTCTCTGATGTTGAGTTGGTCATGAATCAAAACGACAGTGGCAGTCATGAATTGCTCAACACACTTATACACAAACCAATCAATCTCCCGGAAGATACGCCACTGCTGCTGAAAAGAACACTGCTTGCCCCTCAAAAACAATTTGAAAATTCAATCTTTTAAAGCAGTGAATCACATGGATTTACAGTGACATAAATCACTCCTACTGATTACGTACTGCACACAACACTGTAGGCGAAGGGAGACAAAACCGTTTAATGGCCGACAGAGACCCAGCTGTCCTGTTTTTGGCTTTCTTTAAAGCTTTTCCATTTTTCAATTATAAGATACCAAAGACTCTAGCCTCAGACATGCTTCCTGGGATTATCTTATTTTGCAGTCAGTGTCAGATAAACATGGAGAGATTTCCACTGCTTGTCTGATCGAAACTGCTATGCCATGGTTATATGCCATGGCTAAGGCAAATACATCATGATTACTCAAAATATTAAGGCCCAGGCCAATCTACTCCTCCCATTACAGGCGGTTTCCACAGCTCTTGCTCGATGGGGAATGGATCCAGCTTTGTAAAATCCTATTTTGACAAAATTCTTCCGGCTGAGCACCTTCATCAAATGCTCAAACCAATGTTCAGGAATCGCACGGGGTTGCCAGGTTGATGACAATATATACAGTCTTTATCAAAATTGCCACTATTAAGGGCAATATTTGTGATGCTTGAATTTTCAAACTGCAGGTGATGCACAGCCTTAATCATGTATAGTGGGCACTTGATACCAGTTCTGCAGTGTGAGTGGTATCCCCAAAACATTTACGCTACATCTCTAGGAATTTACAAGCCACGGTGATCACTCGAGCTGCTAGATCATGTTCAATGTGGTAATGCATATGTTACATAAGGTGAGAGAGTATGTGCTGTGAATTCAAATGATGTTGCATTATGACACTCTTTTCTGTCAGTGACATCAGCTAAAACAACTTTTTCACTTTTCTTTTCAACTTTTTTTATTGAAGCCTTTAATGACTCATCCTCTGCCTGCTGACACCACTGGAAAGGCAAGCCTAACTAAGAAAAACTACTCCAAATTTTCCCTGAAAAGATGGTTTTAATGAATAGTTTTAACACTAGAAAAGAGGGATGTTATTGCTGGTCACCCTTAGGGCACGACCAATTCACCATGGGATCACTATCACCAAACTGATCAACATATTGTTCAACATATTGCATCAGGTGCTCATACAACTTGAGAATGAGTTGTTAGACCAGTCTTCACAGACAAACCATACAAATGGCAATAGTAAAAGTAGTATGAACCTAAATTTTGCATAGAACGTTGTAATTTCAACCATGAATTATGTTTTGTTTCCTCATCAGGAGTGACCACAAGTTTCCATCGCACAAACAGGTAAAGAGACTTTCATTATTTGTTTTCTTTGACAAGGGTGACATCTTCCTAAGGCCTTTATCCTGGTCAGATTCACGAGGGGGGGGGGGGCAAAATTGAAATAGGAGCAGTTCCACCAGACCAATGCTACTTTGTTCACAAAAAAAAATTCTATGGGCCCAAAAATTTTTTGGAGGAGTGGTACACTCTGCCTAGCTTCTTGGACTATGGGTTCACCTTTTTAAAATGCTGTATGGTTTCTGTATCAAACATGAGACATATCCATGACGTAAATTTTTCCTGCATATAACCCTTGCTAAAATATCACAAAAAGTGCCTCTGACATATGTCACAATATTTAAATAAGTCTAACAACTTCTGACCTTTTGTTCATGTTGTGAGAGGTGACATGCAGAGGAAACTAAATTACCGATGCTTTTATAGCTTTTGAATCCTGGCAATGAAATCAAACCCGTCAAATCAAGTTGGGTCTGTAAATGTAGAGGAGCTACAATGCAGTGGGATAAGCCTACAGGGGGAATGAAATAATATTTGAAATTGTTGTTACACATGTATGTCCACCTCAGTAGGTGTACAATACTGAAGGGTATCATGATGGCTATCTGAAATTAGTAGTACATCAAAAACACACAAGTCACCAGGCTCCGTCTTTAATAAATCGCAACAAATCTATCACATCTAAATCCCTACAGGATGCTCCAAGAGGCGTTGGACCTTCCGTCACTGACACTCAATATACAAGTCACCTCTCGCAGTGCCCCATTTGAACACCTGGGAGTACACCTAGGATGGCAGAAGCAATCAAGTGCCCTCGAGTGCCTCGAACTTATCACGACTCCAACCTGCCATCCTGAAGGATTTGAAGTTTACATGTGTATCTCAGGTAGCTTCCCTGTGCAAATTATGGCATTTACATACCGTTTTTTTTTTTTCCTGGAATAGTTTTAGCTGAATTTTATCCTTTCCAGACACATCAAGATAAGACATTGTGTAATAAATTATGTATGTGGCATGAACTGACATCGCACAAAGTTCCTTTCAGGTATGTCTTTCAATAGACACCAAAGGTACATATACATATGTAGTGCAACTATTCTCAATTTACTTCACATGCTTTTCATTCTCCATACTGAGACAGCATGGTCTCTGATCTTAGATCATACAGAAACAATATGTTGAGTAAACAACAAGAATTCCCCAATTCTTCTCCTTTGACATAATCATCAGAGAGGAGGTAAACAGTCCTTCATCAATTCATCATTATGTGATGGGCCATTCAATGAAGGTGAACATTTCTGCCATCCAGAGTCACTGATCACATCGTGCAAAATACGTCATGTGCAACGTATGTTGATTGTTAGCAGCAACATTATAAACATATTTTGATATGAAATATCAGCTTGAGAATAGATAAAATTCCCAAGACCAAAAATAAGGCTTTTCATTAGCAGCTTCAATTGTCACTAAATTTCAAAGTGAACAAGGTCATTATGTGGAAGTGGCATCTAAAGCTGACTCTTTCTGCTACTTAATTTTATGCAAATTTATTTTGACATTGTGATGATACATCAGGACAAAGAAAACACATGGAAGTCACATGAAATACAGTGTGCATGTCACATCTATTCCCTGACAACAACGTCAGAGAACTGCTGTGAAAATATCAGTGTGACAGAGAACAGCAAGTCCCTTTTCAATTAGGTGATGTACAAAATCTTTCCCACAATATTGCCTCACATCCTTGATACTAATCATCATGGACAAAATTAAACTGTCAAGTCTACTGTTTGGAAAACATTAAAGGACATGATGCATGCAAGGGGTTTATACATTTAAGTCACAGACCCATGCAAGACATTACATGAGGGTATGTAAAGGTGATGTTTGTTCAATGATTCACTGAGAGCAATGTTGCCACCTCAGAGGTTAAACAACAACTAGATATTCTAGTTGTACCTCCTGATCTATCCGCATATCCCCTCCCTCCTTCCATTTGCACACACCCATCAGACTGCCGTTTACTGATAGAGCAAAAAGGCTTTACTAGCAGCAGATAAAAGAGTTTTGAAAATTACTTGTAACACATTGCTTATTAAAAATACAAATGTAAGCAATCAGCTGATTGGAGTCAACTGACAATGAATGGCCCAAAATGGAAAGCTCCAAGAAACTGCAGGTAGCTGCAAACTTTCTTGCTTAACCATCAAATACAATTAAAAAAAAATACCTGGGAGTTGTTGCCGTAAAGATACGAAGCAAATACATCCATGGCATGCGAACCTTGTTCCTAATCTGAAGGCTTTCTGCGAAACATGCACATTGTATGGAATGCATACCCTACGTTGCTATGGCAATCGCAGTACCTATACAAAACATATCATCATCGAGAGAATCCAGATTGCACTGCACACATCCATCAGTCTTCAGTAGCTTTATGACAAAGGGAAAAGGTTTTAATAGTCAAATTGTTTTGAAAATCACCTGTGACACACTTCTTATTAAATACCCATGTAAGCAATCAGAATCTCTTTGACTGGAGTCAAATGACAATGAACGGCAAAAAAAGATGGAAAGCTCCAAGCAACAAGAGGACGTATTTATGAAAGGTGAAAAAGCAGTCTCTGCGCTGCTTGTGAGAGGTAAACTATTTGAAATTTGGACCTTAGCCAATATCTGAAAGCGTTCCTCTACTTAGCTGTTGTCACAAAGGCAATGGTTGCTATTTCGTATAAAGCACGAGGCAAAAATGTACTAAAATTGCTTATTTAAAGATTGACCATAACAGAAATCTGGGAGCTTACACCTTTAAGTTGAAGAACAAAAAGATATGATTGGTACTCACCCTGTACAATAACGAGAGAAGAGACAGACAATGTTAACATCAATACCTTCATCAAACAGAATCTGAACAATCGTAATTAATGCCACATAGACAGCAGGGGAATTTGAACAGTGTAGGTAACACTCTGGGGATGGAATAACAAATCTATATTACTTAGAAAACCTTATGATGCTTGTTACAAATCTATGTTACTTGTAAGTCCATCCTTTTTTCCTTTGAAGAGTGGCAACAGGACATGAAGGGTCCCTCTGAGGCACTTTTATGAATTTACAACAATGAGGCACATTTATATGAAAACTTTGTCATAAGGTTTGCAGAAAAACAACAATTAAATGTGGAACACCAGTCACTAGTTCTCTATTCATGACTAAATGTCGAGAGATAGTTTGATGGCACCCGAATATAATTGTCTCATGTACATGGAGGGCATATGAAATTTACAAGTCCACATTTATTGCTTTGCTAGGTGGCAATACTAGTTGGCCACATGGGATATTGCTTTGCAGCAATACCATGACAGGTTTTTATATGGGAGGCCAATTACTCAATACTACAGAGGAAAATAGAGCAAACATTTTTGGGAAGAGTTTCTGAAATTACCATGAAGTTCACTTCATCCAACTTGGGCAATTCCAGGTTCAAAATGACCACTAGTAGGCTGAACAACCTCTAGTGGTATCTCCAGTAGGTCAAAGGTTAGTTTGACGAAGCCATGCCACAGAACTTTGCGCAACTGATACTCAAACGTGATTAGTGCTTGAACTCATGGTGGTATACAATGGATATGTGCCACAGGATGAAAGAGGTTATAAACAGAATGAATGCCATGAACAGGCCTCAAAAGGTGACAAAAAAAGGAAATAGTTCATAGATGAAAACAGATGCTGTAAAAGGTACTGAAACTGGAAAGGAAAGAAATGTGGTGAAGATAAAACAACCATCCCATACCTTGGAATTAAAAGACAATGTTCTAAAATCTCTGAAGTAGCACTGGTCACTTAATTTATGCCATTCTACCTGTTCACACTGCAACTTTAAAAAGAATGCGACAGTCCCGCATTGGTATTTACATTAAAATAGAGGATCCTTGCATATTCATAGTCGCACAGAAACACACACAAAGGTGTGTGCCAGAGTGGATGGAGAGCCACAATGACTGTTGGTAAAGGGTAATCCACAAACAGCTGCAGTCTCCATTGCCAAACATTCCGCAGAAACTTGAAGAACAAAGATAGTGTCTGCTGTTATCTTACAGGGGATGTTGGTGGCAGCCAATTAGTGGAAAAGAACAGCAAGGGTCTTAATGACTTACTTCTAAAAATTAGTGATAGCTTGCAAAACATGTTGGTATCCTCAGAGTGTGCCATGAAATCCAATGAGAAACCCGCAGACCGACAATCTGCTTAACTGTATGTAGGTTAATAACATCATTCAATCAATGGATCAGGATATGCAAGCAATGTTGACAGACGAACAACATCCTGACCAATTAGTCTCCTCAACGAGATGTAAAAACGATTTCAGTTGAAACTCTGCAGCAAATACACTGACAAAAGTGCATGACATTGATTGACGAATTGCAAACAATGTTAAGGAAGTAAACTTCTCTTCTCCCTCAGAGCTCTTCAAAAATCTTCTTCCGTTGTCCAAAACACAAGCATCTAAAATGATCAAAACAGTGTCAGTGCTGAATGTTCCAAAAAGTCATGGATTAGTTGACAAAAACATGGACATCAATATCTGGGAGATGTGGCAAAAATCTGTTAAAAGATGAAAAAAACAGTAAAAGTAATATCAAAGAAACACTTTATCAAAACGAGAACAGTGAACTTACAAATAAATAGCATGAGCCACAGCAGGAATTAAAACAAGTCGATAACAAGAATGCAGAAATAGAGTTGTTACACAAAAACTGGAAAAATAAAAATGAGTTAAAAGCAAGTTCACAACACCAAGTATTAAGTGCAAAAAAAAAGTACGGTAAATGAACTGAACGACAACATTTTTGTATCTTCAAAATATCTGACTATTATCCTACAAGAATGCAGAAGGAAGTCTTCAATCGCTTAACTTATCTGAAAACTGCACGATGGAGCGATGATTGGCGAATTGCACAATTTTGCCATTGACTGGGATGGTTGAGTGTCCAAAGAAAGAGGCCATGATACCAGTGACCACTATCTACCAGTCACAATAAACTTACTTTTCTGTGTTTTTCAAACGTTGTTGGATCTTTGTGTACTAATATGGATCAAACTGGGTTGTCACTTGCGGCAGCAAGGCAAAAACGTGTTGGAATAGATGTTGATTATGAAATGTCTGGAGAGTTATTCAAACTACTTCACATTTTAGCAACCAAAGTTGTTAACTCCATTGGGACTAAGCTGCATGGGTAGAGAGATTCACAAGTTTTCAAGATTTCTTCATACAAAGGTGCATCACCTGATGAGTATGATGCAAAGGCCTTAATATGAACGAGCGGAGACGGGGAGAAGAGTTCTAAAGTGTTGTCGACTCACCCCAGCTAACTTCAAAAGACCGTCCCGAGGGCTTCAAACCAAGCTGTCAGACTGCTGTCGACTATCGCTATCTCTTTGAATTGCTCGAACGTTATTCTGAGGAGGATAGAGGGAAAAATAAGTGAGATAATAAAAATATGGAAGAGTAGCATTATCATCAAGACTGTCAAAAAGATGGAAAATAATAACTGAAAGGAAATCATACACCACGTCAGTGTACACAAACTCCTGGCAACTCTGTACATGGTGATGTCATGGACAAATGTGAATGTCAACAAAAGCAAAAGACCAAGAACATCTTGGAGAGAGATATAGATGAGCAATTATGTCCAACAAAGCACAAAGATGATCTAGAGAAACTATACAAAATTCATTTCATTTATTTGTTTATCATATCATGCAAATACAGGACATACTGCATAGAGAAAATAATACAAATCAGAAAATTACGTTTATATTATTATTTTTTCTTTCGTGTATTTGTGCAATTAACTGCTTTCCTGTTCAAACTTATGATAAAGTCCTTGAGTAAGGTCCTCATGAGAGGTAATTTGATTGACATCTGTGTACAATATGTACATGTTTTACTCTGTTCGCTGTACTGATACTTTCTCTACATTTTGTTGTACACAACGTTGAAATGGAAACAAAGCTGTTAAGGTAAGGAATCGCTTTCACTCCTTTTGGTGTCCTTATTGCATTATATATCACCCTTGAGTGAACAAGCTGCTTTTGCATCCACAGTTTATGATAACTTAAGGGTTGACGCTTGGCCCACTTGGCAATCCCTCATCCATTGCATTTACAAGATCTACAGTATAGGCTGATAAGCTGTGTAGTCTACATACAGTAGCTGTAATAATGTTAGATGCTAGGTATGCACTGACGTGATCTGTACTTCCTGTAACACATAAAAATACACCTTCACTAACTGGATCAAGTGCACCTTTCATGTGTAAGAGTAATAGCAGAGATGTTGTGTAGACTGGATGTAAACATGAAGCGCTTTGTTTGTTGATCAAGCTTGTGCTTTCAGGGTACGGAATCTCGGATTCTGTTCTCCTAATCGATCACCGCTGATTGTTGCGATTTATCACCGCAAAGTGAGGGACACTCACAGACCTATCGCCTACCTTCATCAGACAGAAAAGAAAACAAACCACTGCAGACTCTTAAAGTGTTCATCTACAAATGTCATACAGTGACAGAAACAATGTTCAGAGAGATTTATGGAGACCATTTTCATCAATTTTACACTTTACTTTACAACATCTCATAGGTAGATGTTATTCTGAATTTAAAACAAACCACAGCAAGTCCAAACATTCCCATGAAACATATCGCTGGAGAGATCGTGGAAACACAGTCGCGACAGGCTTGCTGTCACAGACAAATAAGACGTTGGTGGGGGACGTGTAAAACTAATCAGATTGTGGTGGGGACGTGGAAACTAATCAGATCTGACTGGTATTCCCATAGAAGTAAAAAAAAAAAAAGAGATGTATCGATGAGAAACGCTGTGCAGGCTCTGATAAGTGTTAACAGAGTGATACTTAACAAATTTCAAATCTGTTCGAAACAAAGTAAACTATACTCTGTAAAGCAGAAACACTTTCAGTAGAAACTTCTTAAAATAAGATTCAAAAATAGTTTTTGTTGTTTTGAAAACTTTACACTTAGTCAATCAGATTGGTGCACTGCGCAGTCATTTCAAGTTTGGATAAGTTTACCAAACCCTATAATTATAAGCAACAGTCATGTACAGTACAAGCCTTACTTCAACACAAGTCCATGGTTATGCTGTCAACTGTCAAATTCATAGACCATTACATAATAAATATCCCTATTCATACACATAACAGGTTTTTTGCCAACATCTTTTTCGCTTTCATTTGGATGTTAATAAATATCATTTTCAATCCTGTCAAATTCAATTATTCTGAACATTCACAAATTATCAATTATGCAGACAGAACAAACAAGCGAGTCGAACGGCGAGATCTACGGAAACTGACGCACGATGCACAGCAAAATTAAAATTGCATAACGCCACATATTACAGAGTTCTGTCCTCCCTGCAACAACGACAACAACAAAAATAAAAAATAAAAAGAAAAGTGACCCTGACCAGTGTCTGAAAATGAGCTGAGGGATGTACAGGGATAAAAGGGAAGGATGGTTTCCTTTCTTCCTGCCAGGGTTTGTTTTTCATTTCTGTCTCACATGCACTTCACAGAAGTGGATGTTTGTAGTATAAACTTGATTTACAAGATGATCATTCACAACATTTAATAGCTAACATGATCTTGATTCCAAACCCCTCCCCACTTCATCTTCATTTCCCCTTCATCTCTCTTGCCCCATCCCCTGAGTAGATGAAATTTACAACAGTTCCTCCAATGATGTCGTCAATGTTCAGTTAATTCTAAACATCCCTTTAGACATGGCAAACTGGAAGGGGTTGAACAACACAGATTTTTTTTTTACTCCAAGACCTCTTTAGATCAGAATTTCACTTTTGCCAATCATCCAGTTTTCATTCCCAATCCAGTTTCAATTTACAGCGCATTGCTTTTTTGTTTCCTTCCAAACACTTTGCTTTTAATGAAGTACCCCCCACTTCAGTGGCATTTCCCTGCCCCCCCCCACCCTTTATTTTGACATTGCCATCTCTCTACGCTTACTGACAGTTAAGTCTGCTTTGAATACTGCTACACATTAATACTAGGCTCTCTGCAGCAAATGTGCACTTCAATGTTTCTTGACATGCAATCAAGTATGAATTAATTCTCAATTGCCCTATCTGTTTAAAAATTCACTGCCAAAAGATGTGAATAATATGAGCTGCTTCAAAGTAATTTTGGGCGACACGGGGATCACGAGCAGATGGCAGCTGGATCTGGTGTGAAGAACGACAACGAAGGGTAAACTTAGAGGTGGAACGATTCACATTAACTTCAAACATTAAAGTGGCACAATGTTACATAATTCCACAGGGTTCATAATGTGCGCACCTTCTGTGAGAATGGCTAAATTCAATAATGCACTGTTTATATGGTGTGAAACAAAATGGCAGTTTTTAAACACTGTCTCAAAAGTGACAGATCATGAATTTTGATTCAGAGCTGATTTTTTTTTTTTTTGTCTCTTCATCCATAGATAGCTAGCCTGCTGTATGTATGCAACTGTGAGCATGTTTCAGTCAGAAATTCTAACCCATCACTCAAAAAAATAAAGGAAAACCTTCCTTTTGCTTAGGATGCAACACTTACAAGACAAAAGTGCCATACGGGAGTCTGCCGACTTTCAACCGAATGTCGTTTACTAACACCGAAATGATATGAAACTAATATGAATATTCATAAACTGTTCAAATATGAAATTATGCTGGGGCTGAATTACTTCTTACTTATTGGATATTTTATGTGTATTCTATGGCTGAAACATATTTTTGACTCACAAAAGAAGACAAACACTGTTCTCTGTTGTGTACATGAAAGTGATCATATTCAAACAATGATTTGCAAATATTTAGTGACACATGGCACACTGATGAATAGTTATTAATCTCGCATTTTGGGGAATCGAATGGATAAAGACAGGGTGATGGGTTAAAGACTCTGTATAGAATGTTTACAAAGGGTGTACTCCTGATTTCAGAGAGGGTGCCATGTACTAGAAAACTACCACAGAGTCTGCTTCGCAGGCTAAAAAAAAGGTCAGGCTTCAGCAAGAGTCTAAAAATGGGTGACTTAGAAGCAACAAATACTTTTTCCACTTTTTTTTTGACTCTTGGTGTTCCTGGGAAGGTCTTGCAATGCAAAAACTCTTTAGTTCAGAGATTATGAAAACCTCATGAATGTTTACAATCAGTAAGATACTTTTTGCTAGTGAAGCCAGTGGTGCTGCTATTGAGATGGAGAGAAAATTTAACAACTGCAAACCGAGCAAAGGTAAGCTGTCTAATCGGCTCTACGGTATTTCTATCCTTCATTCATCGGTTCCAGTTCGACTCATTTACGAGGAATGTCGTTAAGTCAACTAATCCTTAATCAATCAACTCACCCTGAACAATGCTTTGAAAGGTAGATTTATGCTGTGCCATGAAGAAACTGTGGTCTTATCACCTAGTAAGAGATTGGAACAGTACTGCAACCCCCAGTGTGAGATAAACCTCAACAGCTAATATTCAATCTAGATTTGTTGGTTCTATGTCTCAACTGATTAATTTCTAGCACCAGGCTCGTGCCTGGTATATTTACTAAAAGAATTCATTTTCCGAATTCTTTGGGATCTTTCCTGAAAATGAGAACGATCACTTGTCTACCAAAATCTTTTTAGGAGACTTGAGAAGCCGTGGAAAATTTCTTTACGAGTTCATAAGCACTTACATCGAAATGACTTCCACTATTATGTACCACTTTCTGGGTGGGGAGCATCACAGAGGGCAAGCTGTTGTTGAATGATAATACAAGTCATCCCCCCTTGACAACTTACAATAATGTATGACAATTAATGTTAGGATGTTAGAATGAGCTTATTTTAGTAAATATTTGTAGCATCAGAAATACAAAGCTGTTATAGAAGTCAGTCAGTTGAGACATTGTAGCAACAATTAAAGGTCTGTTCATTGGGGTCCTGTGTAGTATGCAGCAGTGGGTTACAGTTCTGATATCTTACTTGGTGATAAAACCTCAGTTTCAACTGGGAGTGACATAAAAACTGTTAAACACTCTTCTGAGCAAGCTAATTGTTTAGTTGACTTAAATGATAATGCTCTGTGACTGGGCATTGAACTGGAACCAATGAAAAAGCGGAAGAAATGCCTTTGAGCCCACTTTAACATCTTATCCTTCACTCGATTTGTTGGGTCTTAAAGCGTTAGTAGTGATCAAATTTTCCATCCTATCAAAATATCAATAACAGCTCCAAAACAAGAAAGCCAAGAGGCTTAGTGATTCCTTGCCACTAATACATGCACTTCCATTAATTTTTTTTCAAGTTGCAGTTTACTGTAGTAACCACAGGATATACCAGATGACGCCATTAATACTGCACACCACTTTCCAATACCTGCTGTATGCATGTAATGTAAGATAACTCTGGTGGCCAAGAATTCTCCAGCCTGCACAGTAGTAGCCTAGGTACAGTACAAATTTCCCAGGAATAAGAGATATACTCATACACAGTTGAAATGACTGCCAATTATATAAACTACATATATTCCTCCATCTACCCCTTCATATGACCAAGTGATAACTTATTTATCTCTATTGCACAATAAGACTTTTCCCTAACAGAAATCTTCGATGTGCAACTGTCTCCACTTCAGAAAACAAATCTATTCTACATTGTTTGATGACAGAAGGAGCACTGTACCTCAGATAATGATTCCTCTGGGAAAGATAAGGGTCAACCTTTCTCCCATTTTCCACAGAGGTCATAGGTCAATCACCATTTTCTGAGGAATTAAAAGCCAATTGTGGCTTTGAAAACAAGAGTAACAAATAAAAGAAGCATGATACCAAATACTGTACAACTGAATTGGGGACTATTAAAATAGGAACTCAAAGGTGTATTGTACCTGCTGAACTTCATTATAACCAAATTGGGCTTTTAGATACTTTACAGATGCTTTCAGACATACAGTATTTTATCAGAAACCAGCATGATGCCAGCTGAAGATCCATAGATGTAGAGTCATTGTTATATGTCAAAGACTTGTGAAATTAGTACAGCGACTACACTTTATTACCTAACTGACAGGTAAAAGTTTTCAAATTGGAACTTCCTAAATGTGCAAGCATTGCTAGTCTTTGCTTGGAAGGGAACTCAAATACCTTCCACCCATACGAAAAGATAGAAGGAGAGAAACATCAGCAAAGGTCTTAACACTTTGTACTAAAGGACCTCAGATGACCTTTGACCCACATCAAAACTTAAAGCAGTAATTATATTTATATACTCCATCTAAAAAGAACAACTTTAAAGTGTGAAATTGTCTCCCCTTTGTAAATATTGAAACTATCTCCTCCTTTGTAAATAGTGTGTTTACAAGTTTTTTTCATGTTACGACCTCTGATGACCCCACATGACCTCTGATCACAAGACACACCCTCACCTTATTTACTCAGAAAGTCCTACATACCCTCGAAGGTCAAAGTTTGTGCAATGTGCAGTTCATGAGGTACTGCAAACATGTTTTGTCTATAGTCTGTCTGCAGATGACCTCTGGTGACCTTTGGCATCCACCAAAATCAATCCCAGTCAAGATCTTCAAATGTCCTCCCCACACACTGACTTTGGACTCTCTTGCACATTCCCTTCAAAAGATAGTGTTCACAAGCTTTTCACATTATGACTTCTGATGACCCCAGATGACCTTTGACCTACAAGAATACCCTCACAATCTCACTTACTTACAGGGCAGTACATACCACCCAAGTTTGAAAATGATGCAACTTGTCGTTTCTGAGATACTGCAAACATAGTTTGTACACATTCTGCCTGATGGTGACCTCAGATGACCTTTGACCTTCACCGAAAACAATCCCAGCCGAGATCTTCACATGTTCTATCAACACACCAACTTTGACCCACCTTGCACTTTCCCTTCAAAAGCTAGAGTGTTCACAAGATTTTGCTCACACACATACATACACACACACACATACGCACACACGCACATACACCGAATCACCATCGCAAAGATTCCTTGCCCGCCTTCGGCAAGGAATCAATAACAGCACAAGTGAAAAGTATTTTACTAAATGTAGATATCTCAAGAGGCTTCCATAATTGTTCAACTGATCGTGAAGAGTTTTCACATCCCAAACCCTTGGTAGGAATGCAAGAAGCATTTGCTGGTCCTACTGCATACATTTCAAGCTTGCAATGAACCACAATTTGTAAAGGGGTATTTCACAACTAAAGAAACTACAGGCAAAATTGTTATTTCTAACTGATAGAACTGTAACAAATCTCATGTATAATGCTAGGTTCTCTTGTAAATGGAGAATTTCTTTTATTTGTCTCTCATCTTGCCTTGCAAAACCATCTCTGTAAAACCCAATTCCTGGATTTCTCAAAATCTGTGTACTTCCAACTGACAACTCATGGACATACTTTATTACACCAAGCATTCCATCAATACCATAAAGCTGCAGCACATTGATTGAAATACCCGTAAAATGCTGCGAAATATCAAACTGTCATTACAGGGACACAAAATGTGACCTTCGTATGACGTGAGTACCCAAGAAAATGACAAATCATCACAAAATATTTCCACTTGAATCCACTGTCTCCACTTGAATCTACACACACTCCTCACACCCGAATACTTCTCCCTCACGTTCTCAATCACATTCTTCACGTTTTATCAACTTTCATTTTCATGTTTTGTTTTTCTTCTTTAAGCAGAATTCGACGGTTCATTAAAATTTAGTATCTATCACTAACCCTGAGATGAAGGCTCCCTCCATCCCTCATACTTTAAGCAAAGGAACAAGTTCAGACAAACTCACACAATTATCGATTCAAGAATCAATACCGCAGAGCGAACTCTGAGAAGAAAATTACGATAGAACCATAAAATCCACTGAGTTCTCAAAATAGAGATAACATTACCATAAAAGTGCAACATGTTTGCGAAGGTCTTGCGCATGTCATGTTACATGTGTTGTTCAAACCAAGTACAATCCAGTTGAATTTTTTAGCATGCATGTAACCTTTTATGTGACAACTGGAAACAAATCTTGGCAGCAAAAAAGGACTGAATGGGTGCTGCTGAATTACCCCTTCCCCCATTACCCTGGGTTTGCACACATTTGATTACAGGTTAGTAAATGACAATGTGACAAAATACATACGAGTACTACCTTAAAATTGATAACTTATGTGTCAAACCATTTCCATGCTTATACACAGCCTACTCAACAAGCCAGTGACACATTAATGTGGTGTTTCAGATTTGTTTTCTGAATTTTACAATGTTTGAACACATTCATGACATGACAAACACAGAAAGAAATCATTTTTCTGGGTACAATCCAAACACAATGCAGCAGTTTAAGAGTCTACTTTCACATGACAACTGGAAGGCTATGGAAACGACATCCCTGAAATTTAACGGTCGTCCGATGGTCCTAGATGACTAAAATTGCGTCAGACAACCAGATGCTCTTCTTCTGGTTTTCTGACAGAGAAGTAAAATTTTTGAAGCAAAGTTCCCCTTTACAAAAGTGGTGAGAACTTCTTGGCATCATCCTTTATTTACATTAACAAGAGAATAATAATTTTCTATTTGGTATGCTCCATAACAACTATCAGTCTGATAATGGCGGAGTCCTCACACTGTTGTGTGCACATGCAAATACAATAATCAAATATGAAAAAAAATATCATTGCAAAAAATGTCTTCTGTTTTCTGGCTAGTTTTGCTTTCTGTGCAGACAAGCAAAGTATATTTTGGACAACCAAATATGTTTAGTGGGTTATTCAAAGAGCAACTTATAATTCATGTTAAAAAGCAGGCCTGAGAGAGAAACAGTTCTATAAGATGCCGATGGAGATGTTGTCTACTGGTACATCTAAATCCATCATTGATTCAAAGGACACAAATTTATTCCCTTACATGTGGTATGATATCACACTGGGGTAGTTCTGAAGGAATATATTTCCTTCTTTGTTTTTCCAATGTTAGAGGTGCTGGATATACTTTAGCTTCAATACATTGCATTAGTTGCACTAACTCTCTGAGATCATTTTGGGTGAATACATGTAGACGAATGTGTTCTAACCAGTAGCAATACTGTACACCCATTTGAATGCGTAAAATGGATGAAGACTGGAATAGTCAAGCCATCAGAGATTACGTTTTGGTTCTCTTGTAGCATTATTACTTACTTTGTTTCACCAAGACTGTCAAACATAATTTGATTAAAATACAAAATGATGGACTGGGATTGCAAGCATGTGTCAGTCAGAAAATTCTACCCCATCATTCAAAAAATGGAAAAAAACCTTCCTTTTGTTTAAAATGCAACACTTACGAGACAAAAGTGCAACACTGTAGTCTGCCGACTTTTAACTGAATGTCTTTTACTAACATGTATTAGATATCAGTTGAAACTACCAGACACATGCCCGGTAAAGATCTTTGGGCAACAACAAGTTGGACAGGCAGACTAAAGTTTTTGGAGATACAATTATGATGACTTCTGACAAGACTTTAAAAGGACAAAATGGTTGCACAGTGTTCACTTTTTACAACATTTAAAAGTTGGTTTCACAATTGACTTCCCAAACCAAATGTTCGTGTGAACAGGATTATAGATACCCCCTTGCATAGAATTATTTACTTTGGATGCCTTGAGAGGAGGTAAACGTGAATGTTCTTGTCAATGTGTCACGAAGCATTTGTCCCTCTGAGAAACAAACCTTTCTTTCAACAGCAAAAGACAATGCCACAGAATTAGTCCACCAGCAGCAACAAGACATAACAAGTAAAAGGACTGCAGACGACATGGTAGAAGAGACACATCATCCAACTATTTTAATTCATTTATGTATTTTAAGGTTGAACAGTACACATCCTGAAATGTTATTTTGCTTCTGCGGAAAAGGTATTGACCCAACATTTTTGACATGTCATTTTCAGACTGTACAAAAATTGTCTGCTCACAATTTTAAACGTTGGAATTGAAAGTCCTTGAAATACCATGGGAACACAAAACCAACTTTTCAAAAAAAAAATAACGATAATTCTGGTCTGGCTGGTCAATTATGATGGCTAAATCTGTAGGGTAGTTAGTATAACGCCACGTCATCTGTTAAGTCTTATTTGCAGGAGATGATCTAATTTCAATAGCATGTTATTTATACTCGCATGTAATACAAGGATCACAAAGACAGCGCAGAATTAAGGCAAGATAGCAACTCGTCCTTCAATTTCCCAATTGAGCCCAGGCTGGACACAGTAACCTGTGTCACACCAACTAAAAAAGTTCACAGAATGCAATCAAAAAAGAAAGGAAAATGACACTTTGTTATCTCAGTTAGCATGTTCCAAAGAATAATAAATAAATATATAAAAATATACTTAAAAATATTATATCTGAGAACTCAAAAACAGAGACTGTTTGTTACTGGAAAACATTACCCTCACCATAAATATTTTAAGATCTACTGTGATAGGGTTAAACTCTGAAAGTTTCCACCATAATACACGTGTGAAACACCTCATAATGTCAAAATGATTTCCAGGATGCACAAATTTGTCAACAAAACTCCTTCTGCACTTGACGAACTTGTCATCTAAACAGTGTGATGGGAAAGAGGGCAGCAAACCTAGAATAACTGGTCGTCAGATGTGTAGCTTTAACAACAGCAAAATTGTATTTCATTTGTTGAATAAGCAAGCTAAGAGGCGTGTAGCTTAAACAAGTCAATTAAACACATGACGACTATATTCGTCATGTCCCAACCTTAACGCACTGCATATGACAAATATACTAATCTTGTAATACATGCACCGAACTGCATCACATAAAGCCCAGCCAATCAATGATACACCCTTGTAAGATTGTTTACTGTGTACAGCGGACATTCTGGCCCTATCGGTTCGCTAATGCCCCCCGGACGATGTACTCATCTTCATATTCAGAACTGATCGAGTAAGTAGACCCAGGAAGTGTTCTTGAACATGCTGCGCTGTTAGCAAATTTATCCCTGCAGGGACCACATGGCTGTGTTAGTACTAAGAAATTGAACCTGGGAGGAAAATCTCAAAAAAAAAATTTTTGTGGGAGGGATTTTAGTTAACTGGTTACCAATGGTGAGTATATTTCATTTCTTTAGTGAGAGAGCATTTCAAATTGATGACTCACTAGGGGAAAAACTTTTACAATGTAGCTTGCTTAACTTTGATGTCAATACAAAAGATCTGTAAATGACAAGTAAATGACAATTGATAGTTAGATTTAAACAGGAGGTTAGTGGTAATTTCTTTCAAATTCCATACAAGCAGCACTTTGTTACTGATTTGATTTCCTTTAAAATTTTCCCTTTTTTTGCCTCATCAAAGTGCCAAAGGATATTCTTAATCTAAGTGATTCACATTGTGGGAGATATAAGCTTTAGCATTGAAAGTTCTGTAGCTCACAGTTATCTGGTCCAAATCATTGCTCATATCTACTTTACAGACAGAAATAAAGCCCCTTTGGGTGGCCTGGGGGTATACAAGCTTTGCTTCTTGCCTGGTCTCATCCATCGATGTTTTTCATTACTGCCATATCTTTTGTTTTGTGTAGGCCTATTCCCTTGTTTATATTACATTGTACATACTTTGTGTAATATGGCAGAAATAAAGTAAATTTAAACCTGAGTAATTCTTGTCACAGTTGATTCTTCAAATTGTTACATGAAACAAGGACTGTCTGATTAACAGTAACTCCATGCACACAGAGAGAGATTCTTCAACAGAGGCAAAGGATATTTGTCATAGAGCCAAAATATACAAAGGAGAGAGGAGTATCTCTTGGATGTATTACAGTTTTGTTTACTATTAAGGCAGAGCCACAGATCATTTGAACCAATCAGAGCATACTTTATGGAAAAAGATAAGGATTTAGCCAATCGCAGTCACACACCTGCCCTGATGAGATGCGGTCTGCATCCTCATGAATACTGCAAGAGCCTGTAACTAGTGATTTAACTGTAATTCTGTGTGCCGTCATTATCCTCTCCTTATCAGAAATTTTGACGTCTCACCATTGTTGATAAACTGACTAGAACAATGGTTTTTTCACTGACACATTCTGAGTACCTCTGATGGTTAAAATGCCTTTCTGTTTGCAACTCTGAACATTTTCAAATTTGCTTCAGTTTTGCAAAGTCACTCCAGTGAAAGTCAAGACAAAAAAAAAAAGGTGTCCAAGGCAACACCAGTGACACCAAAATGTAACCCAACTTTTGATTCCTGTTTTTGGCTTCCAAAGAAAAGGAATTGCCAGTGAGGTGTCTTCTGGATGACTTTCTGGATGACTTCTGGGTATAAAGGTCATATCTGCATGATTACCTATGAGTCAAAATTTACCACAAAGGAAGGGTTTCCGACAGTTAAAGATGTGAAAAGTTATTGCATTTTCCCCCGACAATGGAAGAAACTTGACAAACATAAATAACAAACTTGCCATGCTGTTTCAAACTCAGCCTTGCACACCTTCACTTTGCCACATAGTTTCTCCAAGAAATTTAGACCACCAACACTTCTCACTTTAATTATTGAACTTTTTACGTATTGAAGTCTTCATGTTGTTACTTGACAGGATGCTATGTACATGTATATGACAACTGTCACATTTATTGTGCACTCAAGTCACGCAAATCCAATGAAAGTCAGCATCGTTCAGAAGGAGAAACATGAGCCAAAAAAAAAAAACGCATAGAGCTTGTTGCATCCTCCGATGGATAGCTTTTCATTCCAAGGTATCAGGTTCTCTGACCAAATTCAGTGTCTTAATTGTTAACTTGGATTCAACCTAAGGTGAGCAGTTTTTGCCAGTTTCTTGAAAGCTTAATAGTTCCAAAAAGTCTGATGTCATGGTAAACATGAGTGCAATCCAGAATGAAACTTCTCTGCCAAAGTATTGACAAAGTTGCTCTGTAATTTCATCTTAAACTGTGTCTGCGAATGTATTTCATTAGATCAAAATGGTTTGCAGAGCCAGATCAGATATCCTTACTTTCTAAAAAAAAAGGTGTAAAGTTATCTGATGTAGGGTGATTTCAATCCTATTTTGCAGATTGGAGTACACTGTAGAGGTTGTTGTCACTCTCATCAAGAAATAACATCAATGACAAGTTGAGTCTGTGCCCTTCTCATGCAACTTGCACAAAGCATGTTATAATACATACTCAGATCCATGCTGGCACAGTCTGTTTTACTTTTTGTGACTAAAACTTACCAAATTCATACTGTATCTGTGCACCAGATGTAATGACATTGCTCTTTTTTTTGCTTCTTTTTTTTTGTCATACACCCTCTATACATCTTGGGAAAACATTCCTTACCTCCTATTTTTCATCATTTCACTGTAACAAGATGTTTCAATCGTTCAGTTTTCTTTCTTTTTTTTCCATCCACTGACAGCAGGGAATCCAGTCCAGTCTTGCAGCAATCCATTTCCATGGACCCCTTCTACCCTCCCCGTCCCAAGCACCGTGCTTGGGATGTTTGGGTAGCTACCCAAGTCTGGGTAGCCTTGGAAATTGGTATTAACAGTCTTGTCAAGATGCTAACACTCACCTTTGATCTGACATAAGCTTGGCAGCTTTGAAGACATTATCAACCATCTCCTCTATGGCATCTTGAGACATGGATTCCATGACAGGCCACATATCCTCCCTGACACAGACGGAATGAAGAATAAAAATAAATAAACAAATAAATAAATATACTAATTGTTACCTTATTGATTACTGCAGTTACTTATGTCTCTGAGCCATGTATATGACTCCATTTTGTTACACTTTGATGTTTGATTCCTTTGTCAGTTGCAAGGATTCTCTTTAACATCTGATCTACAGTGTCAGGTTCACCATCAGTGAAGCAAGCATATGAGGAGTCAATGTAACGGGTAACACCTGTGTTGCAGGTTAATAATATCACAGGTAGTTTAATCACCAGTTAAAACAACAGGTACAAAATCTGTGTAGCAGGTTTACGATCAGCTTATAGAGCAGGTACCAAATCTGTGTAGCGATTTTGCAATCAGTAAATATATCAGGTGATACCTGTAAAGCAGTCTCCCAAGTGGTGTATCAAGCCAATGTACCATATACAAGATTCATAATTGGTGAAGTAAGTTCGCAATAAGGTTAGCAAGTTTAAAATGAGGTTAGCAAAGGTTTATTATCAATGTAGTAGTAATAATACTGACCGATGGGGGTAAAATCGAGGGTATGTGATATAAATACTCAGCTACATAACCATCACCAAGACAGTGACTAAGACACCTGTCTTGAGTCAATGTTTATGACAGACAAGTGTACATTTACTTGGAACTGACAATAGCATTAAAAAAAAAACCAGACACTATATTTATACAATAAAGTGACTGTACGAGCACTTTCTGCACATCATTACCATCATTATATCACTTTTATTGACAGTCTATATCATTTTAATGTCTGTGTGCACAACAAGTTACTTCCACAAAATCAGACAGTAATTAAATTTCACAAAATAATGGTCTGAAGGTGGAGAACTTCTCTCAATGGCTGTCGTTAAGTCATTTAATGCAACTTAAAATCATGTTCTCTGGAGGAAGCTCGGAAAATTCAACCTGGCAATGGGTCACACAAACAAGCGAGAGGATGCCCGAGGTTGCAGTGACAAACATAAGATAAAAGCAGTTCCTTTGATGCATGATTTCCAACTCACAATGCATGTTGACATTAGATGGTGGCTGAATTGAATGTCGCCTTGATACACAAATAACTGGAGGGCAAAATGAAGTATGTTAATGGGGCACCTTTTATTAATTTGAGTACATTAATGGAGAGCTTGGTAGCAGTGAGTTCACAACTAACAATTTCTTTTTAAGTTTTGATACTTCCATTAACCTTAATTTCATTGAAGAAGTAACAATTGTGGTGTCACAACCTGGTAACAAAGGAACATTAATGTTAAGACAGTGATAAAAGGAAAACATTTAATAATAAGAAATTGGGTCTGTCTCTAGACGGACCTTCCAAAAATGTAGATTATACATACACTATTTTGTGCTTTGTAACCAGTGTTTCGAGGGGTTCTGGGGTTGGTGTGTGATGCCGTGTGTAGTGAGGTGTGTGTGTGGGATGTTGTGTATGCAAACCAAATGCGATGCAGTCTAATGCCATGCAATGAGGTATGATACTATAACACACCATGTGAAGCTATGTAACCTTTGTGAGGTAGTCCAATCTGGTATGATATGGTACCTCAATGGAACAATGTGCTTTGTGTTATGCCATGCAATGTGATTTAACGATAGCATTAAATGCAACTGATGTCACCGAGGGGTTGGACATCATAAGGAGAAAAACCATTGCAACTTCAAAATGCGATCCCCATGACAATGACCACGTCCATACTGGCCTTTCGAGGTACTATTGAATCACATACAGGTTAAATGCTCCGAAAGATGCGCCGTAGGCTGGATGTTAGAAAGTATCTCCTCTCATAGCTCAGATGTTGTGGATGAACAGAATGGCCTGCCGGAGTCTGTGGTGATGTCTAAGAGTGTTAATAATACCTTTAAGAGTGCAATTGATGAATATCTTTGGCAGTGAGGAAGACTCTCTCATTGTTATTGTTTTGGGTTTGGAATGTCTGCTCTTTTTATGAGGACATGGTCCTTTCTGACCCTTTACTTACTAAATGAAATGTACAATAACATCAATGCTTCCCTTCTTACCAGTCACCATCCAACCCTACCCACATAGTCTGCTTCCTTCCAATGGAAAAATGTGTCTCCGTCTTATTAATTTTGTCATCTCTCATTTAACTTATTTAAAATGTAAGTTAAACTGAGGAATATTCTTCATGCTCACGGTAGAGAGCAACATATGTCGGAAATACGTTGTTTCTGATATCGCCTGGCATTTCTCATCCTGAAATGAGAATCTGTCTGTATGATAAGTTACATGATACCGCTCCAACATCCCAAAAACAGATTCAGATAGAAGTCGATGATTTCAAACCTTGATTTGATGCATACACCACCTCTTGGCACATTAAAAATTAATGATCCTTCCAGAATCAAATAAAAACAAAAAAAAAATTTGGTTTCTTTCTTATCAGTTGGCAGCGGGTGTGAATGTACACAGAAAAAAAAAAGGGAATGTATAGAAAGAGTAATAATTCAATTTTCTGTAGCTCCTTTTTGAGGACTGGTAAGTTATCCTTTCTGTATGTGACATTCAATGATGTAACACCAGTCACTTCATCCACAGACAGACAGACAGCAGTAAAATAATGACATGAGGTGAGACAACTTTCTGGCAGATGCGGTGTGATATTACAGTAATCAATCAGCTCCTTAGAAAGGCATTGAACCTCCCAGAGCAATGATCATGTCACTTTTGGAGACACTCAATGTAAAATTGAAATGGAAATTAAAACATTTTCTTTAGCATTCCTCCCGCAAAGGTCATATATACATACTGAGTGCATCATTTCTGTGTGCATTTTCCTCTCTTGTGTACACTTGGATTTCACTGTATTTACCAGAAAACGAAGGTGGTTACATGAAAGCGAGCAGTTTCCGTGAAGAGAGGGGGTTTTCACAGGTAAAATATCAACACTACAGCATATTTGATCAAGTGTGCACATTTCTAAAATTCGATGACTGTCTTGCATGTCAGGCATGGGATATGCTTGTACCCAATCAGACCCTCTCAGAGCTGTCTTCATTATCCCTAACATATGAATGTTGTTCTCTACATATACCATGCAAAATTGGAAGTAAAAAAGTACATGCATTGGAAGTATAAAAGTACATTCTAAAAGTACATTCCCCAGAAAGTGTGTATGGGGCTAAAACAACAGTACTTTGTAAATTTGACTGGGAAATGCTGTCAACTGTGATATTCTCTGGATGCATAGAAAAGGTGATAAAATCGAAAAGAGCTTTGTAAGTGGCAGTTTGGAGAGGGTGTATGGGCTAGTAGTTTCAAAAAATGCAAAAAAATGAGACCAAAGACTATTTAGCAGTAAAATCTGCTACTAAACATCTAACTGTTGGCAAGTTTTTCAATGTGAAAAAAATATGCATTTATTTCTTAATATGAGCAACAGTCACCTCCGCATACCTTCAGATTCAGGACATGTAAAACTTTCAAAGTATCACATGCTGGACTTTTTAAAATGTAAGTTCTGGTGACCTCAATGACAAACAGTGTGGATCATCTACTCACAGTGGACTACCAACATACCACTTTGAAGCACCATTCCTTTCTAGAGATTTTTTTAAATGTTGAAAATGTTTCACCACAGGTAGCTCATTTTTCACCCGTGTGTTTCAGCTAAAAAAATTTCCAATCATGTTCTGCATCACTAAGTGATGCAGATGCACTTTAACTTGAGTTCAACTGCTTACCTCAAACTTTCATTACTCACAATGGACTACGAACACAACGACTTTAGACTTTGAGCACCTCTCCGTTCTTGAGACATTGTGTTTACAAGCCACAGCGTCACATATGCACATATACATACACACACACATGCCATCACCATCCCATAGATTCCTTGTCTGCCTTTGTCAAGGGATCAAAATGCAGAGCAAGGCAATTCAGCTTCTACCTCTAATATTACAATTTTCACAGCTGAGCTTGTTGCATAATATTTCTCCACTCAAGTAGATCTTAAAAGATAAGTACCTTGTTCCTTTACTTCCTGGTATGGGCACCTTTCCATTTTCAACTACCTGAGTCCCCGTTTCAGCTGGAATAGGAGCGCTGAAGTACGACGATACCGGTCGGCCTTGCATGTCATCAAAGTTTGCAATCTGGAGAGGAATAAGATTGAAACCCAACATTTCAATTTTCATCATTAAAAGCCCACACCAAGAACTGTCGGTGCCTCCTGTATTATCAAAATCTACAAACTGTCTCAATAACACAAAGCCCTGTAATAAGTATGGAACACCTTTTGACAAGTTGGTAACACCTATTTCAGAGGAATATAAAAAGAGCAACCCCATTTCATGCTTTTCATTATCAGAGCCATTGAACCTTGGAGTCATTGGCCGATAAATGTAATCTTGGTGAGAGATCAGGCTGGACTTGACAGAGTTTGAAATGAAATTAAAGGAAAACCATTGTACAGCCTCCCAGATAGTCCTGATGCTTCAAACATACTTTTTCAAACAGCAATACGCCATTTGGTAGTACAATAAATTAACGTCCAAGAAAATATGAAGTTTTTATAAATATCCATTTTATCCACTTGCAAGTCGCCATTTTGTTGCGAAATAACACGATTCGTGACGTCACACATGCACCTGTGCAAGTCACCTAGTATTGGCGGTGCATGTGATACGTCATGCATTTCCAAAATGGCGATACACTGTTCAACAACTGCGGAAAGTTTGAAGTTTTATTACGAAAATAAAACCAATACTGTTGTGACTGTTGTAACTGTAGGTTGAAATTGATACACCCACTACGGTTCCTTTTTAAAGGCCATTTATCAAGAAAATGGGAAGTTGTGAGACTTTGTTCTTGGAGGCCATGCAAAGGTGATACATACAGTAGATGGTACTTTCATTACGCAGAACAATGGCTACCAAGCTTTGCATTTCCCATATCTCTAATTTTTAAGCACTATCTCCTTGTGCCTTTTTCATGCATCATGAGAAAAATTAAGAACCAACTCATGACCCATAAGTACCCACTAACTACCCACAAAATAACAATTAATAATTTAAAGTTTTCACTCACCCTTGATTACAATACAGTAACTATACATGTAAATCATATTTGTAATACAAATTTTAATTTTTAATTTTTTTTTTTCAAATTGTCTGTGTCGTTTGCTAATACCCAAAGGGAGAACTAGCACCATCAGTTGTGAACCTAGGACCTGGAGAGAAAGACTGGGAAATTCAATTTTAAACAACAATATGCTCCTATCCCTAAGAGAGAGATGCTGCTGCTGCTGCTGCAAATGAATATATATGAATAATGAATATGTATATATATTTATATATATTATATATATATATACATTTGACAGAGAACTATGTCTCTTTGTAGACATTTCCAGGACTTTTTCAGGCCTTCAAACGATTTCTTTGAATTTTGCCAGACATTGAAATAATTTTAAACAATTTTCATGACTTTCTTCCACATTTGCCTGCTATATTTCAACTTTTGGTAAATGAAATGTGAATGGACTTTCAGACAATTTGTCCAAATGACATCATACTTTCCACAATTTCTGGAACTCCTCAAGTAAGCAATGCAATCAGGATGTAGGTATCACCTAAAAGTGCAGAAAATTCCCGCAACACAAATAGTCAACATAGGTCAACAAAAAATCCTTCTTCTTACAAAAAAATTGTAACTACTGACACAAGCTGCAAACACATTTTCAAGCTAAACTATGGGGAGAAAACCACATTATTCAGCATCTTGAGGCAACCTTAAATCACATTTCTTGGTGTCTGCTCCAAACTTTGGCTGTTTGCAAAGTGTGACTCAAAAGTGAAGTGCAAAACAGACATATCACAGTTGGAGAGACCTCAGTTACATAAAGCATTCCATTTTTGTGGAGTATGGCCAAATGTGTCCAAATTATTGGAATACAGACGTTCTTTTTTCAGAGAGTCAAAAGTATTGTCATTTAAGCACATGTCTCAGCGTTAACATCAATGTGTAAACAATAGTATTTTTTTAAAATTGCAATGTGCAAAACTTCATTCATAATGATACTACCATTCACGATAAATGCAGTTTTGTACTAAGCAGTGTATGTACAAGACAAAAAGCAACCGTCTGCTTTCAACGCGACTTATATACGGACAATACCCTTGTGGCTCACAATCCATACCACAATGCTGTCACTATGAACAAGCTTGCTGCATGTGCCACATGAGAAGCCACGTGAACCTTTGACCTATGATATCATCAATTCGGTGAACACTACATCACTTGCCTATCAATACTCCCACAATATTTTTAGTTCATTGCACTTATCATCTAGGAGACACTGTGACATGCAGATAACGCTTAACGAAGTAAGCAACCACACCCTCTTCCTTTATCCTCCATTTTCAAAGAATGAAACATTTGATAGGTTGTTCACGTCACTACTGGCTGGTATTATCAACTCCCCACAGACTTTTAAAGCTTTAGGGATAAGTTTTAATACTTTACATACTTGTTTTCGAGGCATTGCTTTTTCAGAAAACTGTTTGTCTTGAACATTTTAAACCATATCAAAAATTCATAAATCAGATTAAAAAAAAAAATTAAGAAGCAAAAACTGCAAGATTCAAAGTATTCCAAACAGGGGGTGGTACATTTGCTTACCATTTCCTCTTCACAAGCTCTGACAACATCCTTGACTAAGGCTATGGTTATCTGGAAATAAGCCCTAAACATCTGTCGGAGATTATCTCTGCTAATGCTTTGAAGCTTGTCTAAGTCATAGCCTTGGAAAGCATCTGAGAGAAAGAAAACAGGAAATCAAAATCTCCATTTAATAACATTCGAAGAAGGGCAGGTTTCCAGTCACAAGGATCTAGTCACGAAGGCATGCTCAGTCCAGAGCACAGCATCCACAACCAAACAGTGTTCATCCTTCGTAGTTCTTATTCTAATTCCGATGTTTCTGCAATATGCTCAGGAAGGGTGTAGCTGGGAAATGCAGCAAAGTTATTACCGATCAAACTAATCTACATCAATGGACAAAACACAAAAACAAACTTAAGGATTGTGCACAAACTTTGTTCAGACCACTGGAACTGGTTTTGTTGGCCTGTCTCTATACAGCACTGGGAAAAAAGGGATACACTTCCCCAAAGTTGAGAGCCTCTGAAACAAAAGTGGACAACCTGCGCCCGGAGGACAAATGTGGCTGGTGGTAAGGCAACGTGTAGCCACCAGTCCCTTCAGTACAGAAGTAAAAATTAAGAAAACCCAGAAGGCCAAACCACTTTGTAATTCCTTGGCAATATTCATAAAAAATTATGGAAAATACCAATTTTAATGTTCAAACACCGAACCATTTTAGAGATATTGTGTCTATAATGTTCAAAAGTATTATCTCACATTAAAAAAATCATAGATGTTATACACTCATCAACAGCTACCAACATTTACAGTTTGAAGTTTCAGCAGCAATCAGTTACTGAAATAGCTTCCTCAATATGTTTTCATACTTTATGAACTTTGACCAAAATGAAAAAAAAAAAAACAGAGATCGTCTTCTCACCAATGATTAAAAGTCCAGTGCAATGTTCCCTTATTGAGGTACTGTGTTAAAAAAATTTTCAGACTATGGCCACTACTAATCTTATTTCACATTTGACCTCCACAAAAAAAAATGACAGATATCACCTACTCATCAAGAGCCCCAACCCCACTAAGTTTGCAGTTCCTGCAACATTCAGTTCTTAAGATATCTCTCTTTCATATTTGAAAGGAAGAAAGGTGAACAGCAGACTGTTGATAAGTGAACCAGGTCAGGAATTATATATGCTCGGGGGGAGCTATTTTTCATACAGAAAGGTGAAAAAAGCCTCCATGAATGTGGTCACTTGAAGCTTTCTGGCTCAGAAGAGAAAAGTTGCTACTCTCAAATGATGAGCAAATGTTTCTGACTTGTACAGAGAGATTCAGTTTTTTATGTTATGGCATCTTTAAAAAGCAAAACCAAATGTCAAGGGTGCATGGTAATAGGTTACACGTGGCAAAAAGGCAATTGTTGTAAAATGATTGATAAAAATGTTTGAGGAAAATGATTGATGTGATTTTTACCCCAAAACCTGGTAAAAGACTTACAACTTTCTTCAAACTTTTCCCATGAGTCTGTAAACTTTGGTTTACTGGTCATATGCAGTTTAGTGGTTAGGCATTGCAGTATTTGCAGAGGAAAATCTTACATAGAAGAACAGTATCAATATAAACACTTTTGCATAAATCTGCTTGATAATCTCACACCGAGGGATGATCATCCCTCGATACTTGGCGTCTCTTTGGGGCGTCTCTTTGGGGCGTCTCTTTGGGGCGTCTCTTTGGGGCGTCTCTTTGGGGCGTCTCTTTGGGGCGTCTCTTTGGGGCGTCTCTTTGGGGCGTCTCTTTGGGGCGTCTCTTTGGGGCGTCTCTTTGGGGCGTCTCTTTGGGGCGTCTCTTTGGGGCGTCTCTTTGGGGCGTCTCTTTGGGGCGTCTCTTTGGGGCGTCTCTTTGGGGCGTCTCTTTGGGGCGTCTCTTTGGGGCGTCTCTTTGGGGCGTCTCTTTGGGGCGTCTCTTTGGGGCGTCTCTTTGGGGCGTCTCTTTGGGGCGTCTCTTTGGGGCGTCTCTTTGGGGCGTCTCTTTGGGGCGTCTCTTTGGGGCGTCTCTTTGGGGCGTCTCTTTGGGGCGTCTCTTTGGGGCGTCTCTTTGGGGCGTCTCTTTGGGGCGTCTCTTTGGGGCGTCTCTTTGGGGCGTCTCTTTGGGGCGTCTCTTTGAGGCGTCTCTTTGGCGTCGATGCTCAAAGAGACGCCAATTTTTAAACAAGGCAACAATTTCAACAGCATAAAAACATCTCCATTTTAAAATAAGACATTGGAGCTTCACCTAACAGTGAATGAACAAGTTTGTTTGTTTGTATTTAAACCATGTTGTACAACTTGAAGCTGAAAGGGTGACTAATTGTGATTACAGAGAGCTGCTGTTCACTTGATGAAGTGGTAAGTTCAGTTCTCTTTCCTCTTTCCTTTTGGTTTTCTCTGTTCATCTCTCATTTTCCTTTTTTTCTTATTTCAAAGTGTTTCTCTCCATGATGTGGTTAGCCTTCCTTTTTCTCTGTCTGAAGGCTATCACTTCACTGAAAAACCAATTATTTTTTCTTTCTCTGAACTGTTTTAAACAACTTACTAAGTACTACTCAATCAATTTTACAAAACAAAAAATGACTGGACAAGAATACTACGTATGGCCTATTACATAACTAACTCATTGCATTTATAACTGAACAAGTGCTTGACTTCAGAACAGCTGTAATTATAATATTCAAGGTAACCTTAAAACTTATTACAAACATTTTTGATTATTCAAAATTAAAACTCATTTGGTGTCTGCATCTAATTGAATTTTGATATATAAAAGAGCAATTGAGGGACAAAAGTGTGCTGCACAGAGTCAACTTACGTAAAACTTTTTCTTCCCAAGTACCTTTGACTCTGATGGAAAGCCCTGCTATAAACTCATGAAAATCAATCACACCATCGGCATTTGCATCATAGAACTGGTGAAGGCAGAACAAAAAAAAAAACAAATACATCAAGAGCTAGTATTAAATATTTAGCAAATTATAAAATACATCACAGACAGGAACACCTAAAGTACTGACGTTTGACAGACGTGGTAATGACAGCACCACAGGTAAAACAGGCACATGAAAGTCTAAGATTTTTAAGAATACATGTCAAAAGGCTGTCAGCACACTGTGTAATTATGTATAATGCCTATGTGGGAGGCTCTTCAGTGGATGAGTCAGCCAATGTTTATTAAAGCAGGAAAGGGATAAGTGGTGGACCTCATGGAAACTGTTGTTGTCTGGAGGGGTGGGTTGTTGAGGTGGCTATCCTTGAGAATAGCAACAATTGACTGTTCATGTTGTTGAATGTTTTCTCTTCAAATTTAGCCCCCCTCCCTCCAGTCCGTACATTACGTGTACAAGTTCGCCTCCAGCAGGATGTTCTAACACCAAAATATAAGACAAAGCTATTAAGAACCTTTCATTTATGGAACTTATGGAGGAAAAGCAAGAATTCCAAATTTACGAGTATATCTCAAAATTACACTAAAGATCCAAATCACTCAACCTCAAAAAGGAAAGGATATGCCGGCTTTGTCGGGACCCAAAACATAATTTTGTTGTAAATACTATTAATGCCTTTCTTTTCTTCAACATTGTTACCATGAACAATTTCCAGTGCAAACCTTACACATACAGTGAACAACAGTCCTTGTGTGAATCTTTTCCAGTAAAATATTCCCAAATTCTATTCCATCTATCCATCCACATCGGCTAAACGATCAGATCAAAAGTTTATAGCCTTCTTTGAGATGCCTCAAATGCATCATTGCTCTGAAGTCTTCCCTAATGTTCAATGCTACTCCAATATTCTACATAAGACATCTGCAAAAAACAAACTCTTTAAGGTATCAAGATGCCATTTACAAGTCCTTGAAATTCAATATATCGAGTTCAGCAGAAACTTGTCTCTTCAGACATTGCCACCAAAGTGCATCAGAATATTAAAGTAAACAATTATCCATTCCAGAGCACGTCCCAAACACAAAATCCATCATCATCTATTCCAATGGCCAAAGTATGCAAACATGTCAAGTTCAAATAACAAACTGCACTCTAGACGATTCACTACGCAACTCAAAAATTCAAGCGTTGGCAAGAACTTTACAGACTAGGTTGTGTAAATTTGTTCAGATTCATTTCAAGGAAGAAAGTTACACCAAAGGCTGGTAAAAGGGAGAGGCAGGCAACAGAAAGAGAGAGAGAGAGAGAGGGAAGAAGATTGTAAAAACTGTCTCCATGGCAACATCCTATTTACCATGTATATAATTTTAATATCTCATTCTGTACACATGAGAAGGTTCTAGCATCTTTTAAAATGTGTCCTCAATGTGACTTAATTTATAATTCGTAATCAGGTACTGTATTCTTGATCACAAAGAGTTCATACTATGCAACTGCAACTTTAATACCTCTGCCTCTTCACTGCTGACTACTTTTAGTCAAGATTTCTGCTACTAGCTGATTGTAAAATATCACCAACAACCGAGAAAATAAGGTCAGTGAAGTCAGACCTATGTGCACTTCACTGAGATTTTGCAGAGTATTAATTGTCAGTCTTCTGATTTGGATTATAATACTGACAATGAATGTAGCAGCAACCACTGATATTTTTGTCAAATTCTTCGATTCACCTTTTGTGAGTAAAATGAAAGTTAACATGCAACCATCACACTAGCTGAGAAAAGGGGTAACAAACCTTAAACAGGCTATCAACGACTAAGTTTTTCTCCAACCCAAGAGGACCTAGGCATTGGTCATACACAGAGCGAGTCAGGCCCTCTCCTGAGGTACTTAATGTGTGAAACTGCTCATAGAGACCCTCTATCTCAGCTTGGTCAACTGCAAAATATACAAGAGAGACAAACAAGTGGAAAGTAGTAATTACAACACTAGCAATAATACAAAACTATGTTTGAGAGGCAATCTACACCATAATCATTCCTATCTGATTTAGGCAGGTTTTTCAAGTAGGTGATGAAAGGGGCAAGATGGTAGAAGGCATTGCAAATGCTTTACCCTCTGGAGAAATAATATTACCAATACTTGTTGTTTGACAGATTCACCTTTCAGTGAAAATATTTTGACAAACAAGAAGGTTGAATGCCCTCTGATACTAAAAAGAGAAATTCAGTGATAAATTAATTTGTACATCTAAAATGCCATTTTGCTTTTTCTTTCCTTTTTTTCCTTTTTGTTATGCTATGCTGCTCTGTGACCGGTTTAGTGAGCTTCACACAAATTTGAGGAAACCATAAAGAGAGACACAACATGGAACTAGGAGAAATGGCAACGTCCAGACATTTGCAACTCTGATTACAAGACTGCAGCAAAACAACTATTATTTTCATCCACATGACATTAGCAACTCTATTTTACACATGTGAACTATTTCTGCATTCAGATCTACAATTCACTAACATGTTTTTCAACATCTATAAGTGCGTGAACCACTACACACTTCATCGAATTCAATAGCATTCAATAGACATTTAATGTCCTTGTTTACTAGTGAAGTGTCCAGTGCACTCAGGGAGAAGGTTTAGTTGTAGTCTTGGCATCAAAAAGGCCCAACAAATTATAAAGGATCACTGTATTACTAGACAAGGTTGTCTTTCAGATAACCAAGGGAACTCTCAGAACTGACAACTTACAGATCTAACCCAAGATCATCTTAGAGCAAGCCAATCCCTAACCCTTGTAAGGAGAGTGGCAACTAGGCAGTAATGAGTCATGCACACATCAGTACACATCTCCTGGCCTCACAGAGTAAATGTACAGACTACGCACTCAAGCATATGGGTTATACAGAATCCATAATGAGCAGTAGGGTGAAGTATTGTGGACCTAAGATGATTAGATTTGTAAGTCTTTCCCAAATCAGTTATGCAGATTTTATTTACAATTTCTGATATCCAAATATTGACATCTGTCCATAAATTTTCATCTTCAACTGCACAATGCAAGTGTGGCTATGTACGAAAGCCATCAAATAAAGTTAACAATAATAACAAGATGACTCTTAGAATGACAACTCAAACTTGGAAGAGACAAACAAATTTCACGTTAGTCGTCCATCAAACAACCAGCTGTGAAAATTCCTCAAATTTCAATGCTAGAATTTCTGTGACTGTTCACATATGCAACCCAGATACATTTACATATATCAGTTAGCTCAGGCATGTAGCAAAGAATCTCTAGCTACGTGCTGATATAATTCACTGTACTCCAAACCAGCGACAAGTAAAGACAAGATAAAACAATCTTGTGAAGTTCTCAGGCCATTAAACAAGTCAGTGAAGAAATCAATCAATGAATCAACACTTACAGTGTGTACTGGTCTTCAGGTTGTTGATTTCATCCCAAGTAAGCTTTGAATGTGGATGATCCTTACCTGTGAGGATGAAAAGAACTTGGATTTTATATACTTACCTACTTATGCATATTTTCAAGGAGTTTTCAAGATCATGCTAAGAGTAAAAGAAAGGGTAATGGATATAAACACAATTCCAACATACTTTCAGTCAGGGTGTCACTCTGCAACTTTTGCATACAGTCAACCATTTTTTTTGTGTGTGTCATACAACCTTTAACCTCATACAGTACCTGGGTAAAGAGGTTTAAAGAGAGCGCTCCGTGGACTGGCTAGAGGTGGAATTGGCCTGCGTATCTGCACAAAGACATGTGTCTTGTCATGATTCACCACAGGTTCACATCTTTCGCAAACATCGAAATCGATGCAGTTGGCACACTGTTGTATGGGGACAAAAAAAGGGAGAGTGTTAGTTATGTTAACTGGTGGGTGATGCTTTCAATTAAAATTAAACATTTGGATATTAGTGTTGTGTGAAGAGAACTTTTCTTGTGTTGGAGAATGGCCTGACATCAAGATATTCCATTTCATTAAGTGCACAGGATTGTTTACATCTTCATATAAAGTTTTTGTGACATATGCAAAAGGAAAATTCTATTTTTGCAATATTATCTATACTTTAAAAAACTAAATTAAAGGAGGGTAGCTTTTGAGATCACAAACTTATGCTCTTTTAATGCATAGAATAATTCATCACAGGACAGGCTCACATTCATGGTGCTCCTAAAGTGTGAGCAAGCACCTTTTCCCTAATGAACTGATGACACTGTTGGACTAAATGAATTGCATGTATACAGTTTTTTCTTGCTAGAGAAAAACCAAACAGCAAGATGTTTAATTTCATGAAGCTTGCAGGAGGACCATTTCTGATAGCTATACCCATTACATGACTTTTGCAAAGAATATTTACTCCAACAAAATAAAAACACAAAGAATATAAAAGCTGCCCTCATCTCTTTAGTTTTTCATAAAACAATTTACCACAAGCAGACCCATTTTCATGATGTAGCCCACCCCCCCCCACTTCCCCTCAGTGTGATAACAGCATATGGTTATCATTCCACAAGGAAAAGGTTTTTCTTAGATGATGACATTCCCAGAGATCTTTTTCAATTTAAAAGTTCATTACGAAAGCCAGATTTATTGTGACAATTGCAAGAAGCGTTCTTTGATTTATCACTAATAAGCATGCAGTGATATTTTCCTGCTTTACATTCACAGGGCACACGCAGTCCAAAAAGCGTGTCAAAACAAACCAAGAATGAGATTTCATCCCTGCGGCTCTACAACTACTGAGGGAGCCATAGTCGACAAATGAGAGAGAACATGAGGAAGAACAAGACAATTGAAAGCTACAAACAATCAACAGCAGAAAAACACTAAAGAAATTTTGTCATAAATTGCTTGGGCTCCTAAGATTAATATCATGAAGCCCTGAAAAAAAGAGAATTAAGGAAGCCACATTCAGAGGATTTAGTGCTGGAACAAATGCAAGCTGGTTCTTAATACACAGAGAGCAAATAGTGGAAAAGCCTATGGTTTTTATTGCTCTTTCCAATTTAATTTTTAACCGGGACTGTACCACAAGAGGCTTTAGTAAGATGGTAATTTGGAAGATAGTTTCAACCTGGGTGATATTTAAAATCATTTTAAATCAATGATGAGAACAATCATCAGCCGCTTGAATGCAAACAGATCTATCAAGGAGAATGATTTTAACAACGAAGTCCTGTGGGCATGCCATGTCAGCTGTGGTATCCATTTAACAAAAATTTGCTACGAGTGTGCTACAAGTTAGCTTACCATATATCTGAGGCCACAGACTGGGCTGGTCCTGCAGACGTTGCAGGTTATGTTTCTGTGTACGAAGCCTTCTGTGAAAGAAGATGAGGACACGGCGAAAAGTTGTAGTTGAAAATGATAAGAAAGCGTCAGTGATGCCAAAACAGAGTGTGAGAATGTACCAAACAAAACTGAGAAAGTCCAATGACAGAAAAATATAATGCCCTCACACAAATTTGTGAGTAACATCAATCTACTAACTACCACTGGTGGAAAGTGCGCTGGTCCTCTTCCTCTAGGCTAACTGCTACACAGGGATTAGGTGCCCTTGCCTGTCATGCATAATTGCATATGCGGGGGGGTGTACAAAGTAAATTGCAGAACAGTAAAAGACTAGAGGCATACTTCAGGTGTTATATTTATGACTGAATAAATTAGGGAAAGGATAAAGATAAGGAGATGATAAGATGACAATTAAGTTAAAAGCAATATATGGGCAATACAGCAATATATATGCATATATATATAAATATATATATATATATTCAAATTTTATACAACAAAGTATTTCCAAGTTTAATTCAGAAGGTTCAGCTAATTTGTACAAACAGAAAAAACTAGAGAAAATATTAAAAATTCTGCATCAGTCTCACTGGTTCACAAGAGTGCTCCCCTAATTATTCCTGAGGTTGTCTCTTGTTTCACATTTCCTTTTACCGAGACTCATTTCATGGACTAAGCATCATGACTTTTTTAAAGGAGGATGAGCAATTGTGAGAAAGACTGCATAACTTTCTGCAAAGTCATAAACGTTAACTACCCAGAGATTAAAGTAATTGTAGAAGAGTAGAAACAGACAAATGTGCTGCCATTTTGATAAAAAAAAATGGGACACACCAAGGAACACACCATTTTTAACTATATGGAGTGGAGATAATTTTGTGTAAATTGAGCAAGCATCAAAAGTATATTCCAAAACGTAAAGACGAATTACTCAACCTTACAGGTCAAAATAAATTCAAGCAACAAAGTCAATGAAAAACTAAGTCACAAAACGCAAACATCGTCTTGGTTCGATACCTCTTTGGGCCTGGTCTTCTGCAATCTGAAAGAGTAGATGTAAGAGGCTCTGATGGTCCTGTCTGACACCTCTGGTTTGGCTGGTCAGTTCTTCATCAAGAACAGCTGGTCTCTGATCTGAAGTTTGAACAGCCAACAGTGCATGCTGCTCTCCTGGGAAAAAAAAAATATAGGTGAAGCTGCCCTCACTAGTATTGCAAAGCCTTTTTCATTTACTGTAGTTTTCTTTGGCACTATTGCAATTCATGTAGATTTCACAATATTCATACCTGCGAAGGTGACCTGCACAAACAGGAGTCTGCTGAGAGGTTCAATTGACATTCCTGTTTGATGCAGAGAAAGTGTAATGTACTACAACAAAAGGTCAGTGAGGTATGTGACAGGGAGAAGAAAAAAGTACAGCAAAACACTTGACAAGTAAAGTACTTTTGGTACAATCGGAAGACAGGAAATGGTTACACGGCACAACTTTAAAAAAGGGACAAACAAGTCTAAAGAGGAAAGGATACTACATAAACCATGAAAATGGCAGAATCACAATTTCAGTCATCTAGTCCTTTTGTGGTGGTGAACCGAGAACCTTCAAATCCAGATCAGTCTATTGGGGAGGTTTGAGAAGAGTTACAGCATGCCAGTCACCATTTGCAAAGGTAGAGAAGATGCAACAGTTGCATGGAAGCAGGAGGGTAAGGAATAAAGTAAAGCAAGTGGTTTTCCAACTCAATGCTGCAGACTTTATTAACAGTGAAGTTGAGATCACTTCCACATGCATGTGTCTTGTCATCGATACTGGAGCATAAGAAATTTGTAGTGTCTTCATTCTTAATATTGTTAAACGCTTTTATGAGACACACTGAATAAAGCTGTAAACATTTGTAAACGTGAAATACCTTGAAAAATAGTACTGAAACAAGGCAGCCCCCTGACAGCCCTGTTTGAATGAGCACTGTTTCAAACAGGAAGAGGCAAGGGGAAGGCAGGGCAGAGGAAATGGCAATAAAATATTGCCAGTAATACATTGCAAGTCATGAATGCAGACAATACTGTACATATTAATTACACTGATCAAGAGGAATTCAAAGTTGCTATACAGTAGCAGTAATAAACCAGCCTCTAAAGTACCTGTCTGTATTGGCGTTAAACCTTCAATTCCACCATCTGCTGTCAAAGATCCCAGTCTATTGTCCGATAATCTCGCATCTGTGCTTACACTCGATGACAGGATATGTCTTCTTGAGGCATCCCTCCGAATATCGATGGAATTTTCTAAGGGGTGTGAGAGTGAAATGCACAGAATCAAAGGGTGCATGCAGGTGACCAAATCGACCAGCGTGAATATCACAAGCAATGATTTGTACTTCCAGAGACTTTTCTAACATACAGTACAGTACTGTCATGGACAATGCTAATGTCTTGGAAATGATGCATAAGATATTCCACTACATAAAAATCTGTCCCAAAAGTTTTATTTTTTTTAATACGCCTTGTTTACAAGAATTTTGGCTCTCCTGCTGAATTGATGCCACTAAAATCCTATTTTTCGTGCCACGTGACCAAAGATAAGTGTAGTATATCTTGCTATACAACTCATTGTCAATTTTACCTTCAGACGAAGATTCTACCCCACTCAGGTAGCTAACAAGGACACCATCAATTAGACATCAAATGTCTACGTTCTCTTGAGCTGTATTTCACTTTGGGGACTTTGTCATTGTCATCTGGTAAAAATGTGTCACTGGGAAGAGGAGATGGGTTTCTGACTAATTTAGTGAGAAAACAGGATTTTTTAGCAGCTTCGATTCATCATGTGCAGGCCCAAAATGACCTCTGAACCATCCAAAACAAAGTGGAATCTTGCACCAAATATGCGTAGTTAATATGCCATGATTTAACCTTTTTGAAAACAGATAACCTCCAAAAAGGTAGCATCCTAGTAATAACAGAAAGTTCATCTAGAGTATTATGCTGGAAAATTGCTCCTTGGTTTTCCTTCTTAATGCAGTGCTATATCTTTGACAATGCGTTATCTGCACCTTGGTTTGTCTGCAAGAACATCTATTAGAAAAACAGCACCTCAGTGGAATGACACTCTATTGCAGAGCACTTCTCCAATCCTTTCCTTTAATACATGATCCAACCACAGCATGAAAAAAATGATGCAGTCTTTCCATGGCAACAAAACACGACAACTGCCCTGCTGGTGCAGTGGTCATATACAGATCATACCAACAGGAATTTTGATTTTTCATTTTTATGAGGCCAAGCACCCCTCAGACTTCTGCCACTTCAGTCAACATAATCCATTGAACAACTTAATCTTTTTTTTTTCTATCACAATCCACTGATCCTTTGTCAAAAAATAAATTATGTAGGAATCTCAGCTGATCGAAATCATTGTACTTTAAACCTGAAAACTTTAAAGAGGTTACCAAGCCTCGGAGGACTTTATCTAGTGTAGTATAGCTATAGCCTTAGCATCTGCAACTCAACAACAGGAGAAAGTAATCAACAGTATTCAATAACAAATGTTCATACATACTTGGGAAGAATCATTAAACTACTACTGGCCCATTACAGTCAAGTGACTGTGCATTATCCAAAAGAAAAACACGGTCAATCAAAGAGTAAAATCACCTGCTGATTAATTCAATAAAAACACAGACAGACAGCGTTACTACAATGACAACGCAGACAGACAGCGTTTCGTCATCTGCTATCTTGTAACACAAAACGATGGTGGCACTTCGTCTATCGAGGACAAACATTGTTGATATGTTAATAGTCACAGTTTCCTTTTTCCCGGAGTTTGTTTTAAATAAAATTGTGGTTAATTACGAACCCAAAATTCATCTTCTTTTATCAAAATCTTGTTTTGCATGTACGAACTTTCTATCGATGGATGCACTCAGGTTGCGACCTCACGCATCTTTGGCATTAACCCCTAGTCGTGCATTATCCTACAGTCAATGCACGGTCCAGTGTTGATTAACCTTTCATTCAATAAAATCTATTACCTTCAAACGTACAAAAGTGTACAAAGACAGATTGCAGTGTGTAAGGTCAACCACCTCCTGCTAGTCCTGCCGGCAGGTACTAGAGCTCTGTAGGACCTTGAGCTTATGGCCTTGATTACCAAAAACCAAGCTCACAACCACCTCCATCCACACAAACAATACTTCCTCTTTCTAGCTGGGGAATAATTCTTTTTTCCACAATCTGAAATAAATTTCCTATTTTTTTCCACGTGCCACTCTGCGGAGTCCGCAAGTATCTGCCGCACCTTCCTAAAAGCATAATTCTATTTATAAACTGGAGCCAGTTCAAGGATTGCGACTGATTTTAAATCACCATGCATTAAGCGGTATCACCAAGCTATCATCTAAGCAAGTTAGAAGCAGTTGCAGGTGATACGCATTAAGTACAGATGACTGCCTACAATGCTTGCAAAATACCAAAGGTTGTGATCAGTGAGACAGTAAACTTTCACCATGTGAGGTGACTTACTCTGCCACTAGAGCTCATATACACAGAAATGAACGGCTCATTGAGAAGTATTACGGAGATAAGGTATTGTAGAGCATTGACACATTTACATTCATTAATTCTCTTTGTCAGTTTTTCTTACACAGTACATTGAACCAACTTATTTCTGTGTGTGTTCTTGCACTGAAATATTTACACCACTGATTCATCATGGCACCTGCCATCATCAAGGAAAATTGCCTTTTAAGGTAAATAATATCATGGATGACATTTTTTTTTTTTTGGTTTCTTTTTCATGGTGGTGGTGGTGGTACATGTTCATCTACAAAATTTACCATACAAACATTCAATGGCATTCTCTGGAGAATCTTCATCGGGACCCCTGGATGACAAAAATGCCTGCAAACTACAAATCTGACTGTTACAATATTATGTAAATCTGACTTGAACAATGATTTTGCCAGACTGGAAAGAAGAAAAGGGAAGGACAAATGGAGAATCACCAGTATACCCTTTGCACTGCTCACTCTGGAATAGAGTATAAATAATGTTGAGGTATACCCACTGTGTATGGTATTGGAAAATTGCACTTTTTACTTCAAACTCTTGACCTCACACGATTACCTTTGAATTCAACAGAAACGATGTTTTATTGTCAATTGACGCAAAAAGCCTGATGCCAAAACTGAATGTGCTAAGCTACAATTACCAGCCTTGAGATACGGTGCGCAAACTGGACGATTTACAAAAAAACTTCAGCCGACCTGTCTTGTCGTGTGGTCTGCTACACATTTGTACAGTTCTTACATTACTTCACTGAACTGCCCTGCACATTCAAGCTTACTGAACAAATTAGCGCGCTAAACCCTTAAAGGTTCAATTTTTGGAGATCTACAATTTCTGAGATGAATATTTTGACAGCTGCTGACAGTTTCTTAGAATTGATAAAAAGTTCCTTCCAGGCAACATTGGTAAACTCAGCAGAAAAAGATTTTATTAAATTCCATACATGTGCTAATTACAAAAATATAAAGCAGATGTTCAAATCACAGGAACAAAACCAGTGTGACAAGCACACTGTAGGATAAAAGAAAATCTGTCATAATTTAGTTATTGGTGGGATCAAGTTATCCTAAACGGAAAGGTATAACACTGTATGTACACAACAAAACAGTCTACAAGTAGTCTAGCACAGTTCAGCACAGCCCAGTACAGTCCTATACAGTGCAGTATAATCCAGTAGAGTATAGTCCCAGTGCAGGACATTCCAGAACAATACAGACCAATCTAGTACAGTACAAAATAATTCAGTTTAGTCCAGTCTAGGACATTCCAGTATGGAGAGACATATTTGAGAGGTCAACCATCCCTTTCTGCCTACCTAGAATGTCAGTTTTTATATTTTTGTAGTGTACCCCTTGGCCACCTCCATCCATGAGCTCAGTGGGTTAAATTTGGCACTGAAGGGATGCTTTCGAGGTCTGAGGGCCGCACCCTACTGGTACCAGCTGGCACCCATTTCCAGACTCACAGTCATGTTCTAAGTACAGTACATTTCAGTAGTAAAACCTTTTGGGGTCAGTGGCATAAGCCAAGATGTCACAGGCTCCTGGTCTAATCACAGATGGCTTATGGGAAGGTGCAAGAGTTACTAAATTTAATACTGGCATTAACCTTAGCTGTGACAGTCACCGGGTTGCTATGCCTATTTTGTACTGTTGCTAAGGTTGAGGTAATTGGATTACATAACATTGCAATGCACATGGCAGATTGTCCTTGGAGCTCACCAAGAAAGAGAAAAAATTCAACATTTTAAATCATTCGAATCTCACAATTTACAGCAAAGTATCTCCTACAACTCACTCAGAACATTGGGAACACATGATCCAAGAGTATGGCCCAATATCACTCCAAGTGAGATAAATCGCACAAATATTAGATCCAAATGAAGGTTGCACACCTCAACACACTCGCGAAAATTTTCCCTCTTGATCGCCGAAGAAAATGTCGAAAATATCGAACAATGGAAATCTCCAACGTTATCATACTTCACATTCACAAAGGTAGTTGAGTTTTCCACATGAAAATGACAAAAATGATTACAGAGGTGCCGTGATGCACTTTCATGAGAAGTTTTAAAAACTTTCTCTGGTTGCTAGGCCTACACTGTTTCTTTTCTACTGCATATACCGGTATATCATATGCGCTGTACACGTAAGTACTGATACGTAGGCCTACATGCAAGACACATGCTACCCACAATGCAATTCTGTAAACTTGTTTGGACTTACTCGGATTTTGACATCAAGTGACGTGTTCGTTTACATGTTATTATCATATGACGAAACAAGGAGTTGGCGTGGTTTGTATAGAGCAACCAACTGCGAAGGAAAGTGAAAGTGATGGGAGTTGTTGGGTATGTAAATATCACTAAAATGTCTTTCGAACAAGGTGAGATTATAACCGTATACGGAAACAAGTTTCATGACTGACATGGAGTAACTTTGGAGATTGACGGAGTGGTGATGCGGTTCCCTGACATGTTTTACTGAAGGTTGTTGAAGGCCTGGTCAAAACCTAAAATCATTGATATCTCTACCAGATGATCGTGTATGGTTGCAAAATTTGGAAGGAGAGTTGGGGAGTGTACAGAGTGTGTGCTGTGAAAACATTAGCATAATCGAATGCACAGGGGTGAAGATATCGTTTGAAAATTTGACCGCGCAATTGCATAAGCTGGGCAACCATAGCATCTTCAAGGTCACTTTTCAAATAGAACTGTGTGAAGCGTCGTGGTTAATTGCATAGCAACCCGGTGACTGGTGAATATAACAGTTATGCCTTCATTAAGAGTATGCACAGCTCCCTCTAAACAGTTTACACATATGTAGTCGTCAGAGCTATGAACATGGTGCAAGACAATCCCATCCAGCAGTTTATCACTTCAGTCATCAACACAAAATAAAATTTTCTCTTTAGAAGTGCAAGACAATACACTCAAATGCCCATCACTTTTGTTAACACACCACTGACTTGACAGATACAGTATGATTTGAAAGTAGCTATCACGGCTAGTATAAAACCATTTATCTTTTAAACTGCCCACTGGTTTGTACTCTACCTGCTTCAATGTCCTCTGAATTCTCCCTTTCAGCTAATATTTGCATCAACTGGTGTATCGCAACGACTCCCACTGTAGTTGTAACAAGTCCTGAGCCAAATCCGATCAGAAAGGCTTTCCAAGAAGGCCATGATAAGCTGTTTTCTGACATGTTCATATGTTCAAGAAGAGGATGGTGTCAACAATATACTCCACAGCTGACAGTCAGATGTTACGCGTAAGATCACACCTCCAACTAAACTTGTTTCACTATTCAGCAAACACCTGCATGAGAAATCAATACACAAAATTTCAGTCTCTCCGGAATCTCCAGTCACAATTCTTCAAAAATGTAAATGTCATCCAAGACTGTGCTAAACATGCCGCTCCTCCTGTATAGTTAAAAGTAACATTGTACACATACAGCAAAAATAAACTTCAATCAAGCCACGTTTCAACAACTTCAAAAAGATCAACAATATGAGAAATATTTCACTTGGACTAGACAGTCCAATGTTAAGTTTATCCCATTGTATAGTTTAATTTAGATTAAAAAAGGATCAGGAGGGACAATCAAGTCCCCATCAAGGACCCTGAAAGAAAAAAAGAAGATTCAAAAATCAAACCCGGTCACAACACCTATAAAGTACTTGTCCAGTGCATTCGTAAACCCATTTACAAGTTTCTTGCCATCACTACATCCTCAGGCAACCCATTCCACTCATTCACTACCCTCTGAGAAAAGAAGTAATGACGAATACTGATCCTACTTTGAACCTTCTGGAGTTTAAGACAATTACCTCTAGTAATTTTACTATAAGCAAACTTGAAAAAATCAGAAAATGATAAATTATCAACTCCATGAACAATCTTATAGACTTGTATCAAATCCCCACGTAATCTTCTAGGCTCAAGTGAAGTGAGATTTAAGAGACGTAACCTGCTGTTATAGGGGACACCCTTGAAAGCCCTAATCAATCTAGTAGTCCTGCGCTGGACTTTCTCAAGTAACTCCTTATCTTTAGAAGAATATGGGTTCCAAGCTGGAACAGCATACTCTAAATGAGGTCAAACAAACTGCTTACAGAGTCTAACAACAATGTCTTGATTAAGGAAACGAAACTTTCTCTTAACAATACCGAAAATCTAATTTGCTTTTTCAGCTGCTTCAACACACTGCTTAGCTGGCTGTAAAGAAGAATCTATGTGAACCTAAGTCCCTTTCAACAGAAACCTCTTGCAGTGACTGTCCATTCAAAGTGTACGAATACCTAGGATTATTATTACCAATATGCATTACCTTGCATTCATCAATATTAAACAGCATTTGCCACACCTGAGACCATGTAGAAACCCTGTCTAAGGTGAAAACTTTTTTAATCACCTTCAGAGGAGATCTCAGAATACAGTTTGGTGTCATCAGCAAACTTCTTGGCTCTACACACTATATCAGCATCAATGTCATTAATGAAAGCAATAAACAGGACAGGACCCAACACAGACCCCTGGGGGACCCCACTAGTAACATCCTGCCAAGAAGAAGCGCAACCATTTAAAACCACCCTGTTTCCTATTACACAACCAGATACCCATACTCTTTAATTAAGCAAAAGACATGGGTGGGGAACCTTATCAAAAGCTTTCTGAAAATCCAGAAAAACAACATCAACATACTTCTGCCTATCCAATGAACTAGTAACGTCTCCCATGAACTCCAAAATATTGGTGAGGCACGACCTTTGCTGACAAAAGCCATGTTGAGACATTTCAATTAAAGAATAACTACTGAAGAAAGTAACCATAGGCTTTTTGACAATAGATTGGATGATCTTACAAACAACACTAGTGAGACTGACAGGCCTGTACTTACAGGGCTGTGACTTATTTCCCTTCTTAAAAATTGGGGAGATGTAGCACACCTCCAGTCCTCAGGAACATAACCTTTAACTATAAATTTATTAAAGACCAGTGACAGTGGAACACAGAAATGATGAGCAAATGACCTCAACAAAATTGGATAGATTTTTTTCCTGGCCAGGGGCTTTACGAATATTGAGAGAAAGCAACTCTTTTAAAACTATCTCACTAGGCAGATTTGACAAATCTTCTTACAAGTGTAAAAACTGACACAAAATCATTGTTAAGCAGTTTTGCAAGATCTTCATTGTCAGTAACTACATATTAGGATCCCTAAGAGAAACAACACTTTCCTTAACCTTCTGCTTAGACCTAACATGCCTTCGGGTTGTCCTTAACATTATCAGCTATACGCTGCTCAAAATTCAGTTTAGCTTTAGAGATTAACCCTTTCACTTTAAGTTGGTGAATGTTAAACTTATAAAGGTCAGAAACAGAGTTACTCATCCTATAACGCCTCCACATTTTCCGCTTTTGTCTAATGGCACACCTGAAAACAATTGTCACGTTTTTTTTTTCCTTTTTACCCTTTTTGTCATTAACTTACTTGTTTGTGCAAAGCAGGGGATATTGAGTACACTTTAAAGTCATTCACTGCCATCACTGCCAGCAGAGCACAGCACTTACATCAACACTCTGACACGACTTTGAGCAGTAAGTGCAGGGATCTTTCACTGTTTGTGAATGGTAAACATTACAAAGTCACCAATTTTGTCACCAAAGTCACCAATTTCACTATGGAACTGCAATTATGGTGAGAGTCCTGAGAACAATGGGACTTGCTTAATCCAGTATACTAGTGCAACATTGGGAAATTAAATGTACTTTTCATGATGCTGCAGTTAGCACAGTCAAAATCTTTTACCTTACAGATTTTACCAGAGGGCTACGTGGCGTAAGGCTCTCCAAGAGGATGCCACTTGGACCAACAAGGTCCCTTGACTCCTGTCACTTTGGGCAATGGCTGAAAAATCATGTCCTTGCCTGTCTAAAATGTTCAAGATTAAGTTGAACTAGTTACAGCATTCTGAATCATAATCAGACATACTTAAAAGTCCTTTACTAAGTTCAATGCAGGACAAAGGCAATGACTGCCATGGTCAGCCTTTGAGAACCTTCCTCAAAGTTTCAATTAGATTCAGCCTAACACATCCAAGTTGCTATACCTAGAAGTGGGTGAAACAATACATTTCTAATGATACTTGGTGGATGGAAATAAATCTCCTTGTTGGGGAAGCCTTGAAGGGAGTAACCCTAACCTGAACCAAGTGAGTCTTAAAAATGAGAAACTACTGTAAACAGGTCCCCCAACTGTAAAAAGTAAGATTGACAGCTGGTTACATACATTGTACAACCTGAAATTCCTTTATGTACTACATATCTCAGCAACAGCACACAGAGACCAGGGTTTAATTACACTAGGATAAATTTTTCTGGATGCATATCTATTGGACCTATTTCACAGATGTACATGAACACAATCTTGAGAATGATTCAAAATTATGTTTGTTAACTTTGCAAACTGTACCATCTGTACTTTCTTCTACTTTACCATCTAAGCAACCACACCAAAATCGCACACAAAACATTTTAATAACAATCAACTTGAAGACCTCTGAATGTCAATGTCACCAAAACACAATATGAAGTCTGAATTTTGCAGAAATTAGTGTCTATAGAGGGTCCAAAATTTGGACCCCGGGTACTCAAAGTCCATAGTTGGTTGGGTGTCCAAAAATGTTACTTTCATTAGGCTATGAGTTTGTTGCAAGGTGATAATAAGACATTTTGCTTTGAACACTAATATAACACCATGTATCATATATGTGCATGACAATGAAGTCTTCTTAGTTGGAAAAAAGCAGCATTTTTTTTTTTTTTTTTATGTCACACGTGTAATGTGTACAGTACACGTATAACATTGATGTTGTGGATCCATGAAGCAATTCAGAACTGGGTCCTGAAATCTTCAGTCAGGCACCTGGTGCCAATGGCCAATGCTACAGTAAAGATACTTTGAAAATCCAAATTTTACAACACATAACTTGTGTACATTATTGTAAAATATTCTATGGTAACGCACTATAATCCATTACCTTGCATGCCATTCATTATATTTAAGATGAAGTAAATGCAGTTGTGAAATGGCTACTGCATTGCAAAGCTGATTAGATTATTGAATATACACAAAATACAGTAATGGCCACAATGATTCCACTCCAGTGCACATGGTAGCTGTATCTTTTTATACATTTTGGTGTACTGCAGCCTTCACTGCATGCCCACCCTGTATCAATTAATAAAGTCTACAGCGTCTTCCATGGTGGATCATGTAAAACAACATTATAGGGGGCACTGCGGTTGTGTACCCACGTTTTTTAGACAATGGGACAATTGTGGGAAGACTTAGCAGAGAGCCACCATCAGTTGGAATGCAGAGTAATTGAAAATTTTGAGTAAAAATACCCCCAGATTGCAAGAAATTGCCCTTCCCATTTTCGGCAACTTGAAGCACCTGGAAATGGTACTGTCAGTATTTTGTTGGATGGAAAGTCCTAGAAGTTTGTAGTATTGAAAGTTTCAAAATTTGCAGAGTGGATCACTTATTTACGACCGAGAAATTCTTAAGTCAGATGATCTGGTTACTGTACTGTACATGACTTACAAATCATTTTGTCACATAAAATTATTGAAAGTTGCCTTGTTTCGTTGAAACTTACAGTACTGCAGAAATACAAACAAATTCGCTGCTCATACATGCAAACAAAGTAACTTTCACGATGCAAGCACACAACTGTATGTGCATCGTACAGTACTTTTGTCTCTCGAAGCGAGCAAGTCACTGTAATATTTCAACAGCAAACTTTCACCTGTTGTGCGGCACTTCAGTTCAAAGCTAAGCAAGCTGCCTATGCCCCACCCCAAAGACCCAATGTAGAATGACTGACAGCCTTGAAGTCAATGATATTGTGTACAAGTTCGTACAGTAGATGGATTCGTTGACTTTACTTCCAGTGATTTTCGACAGCCAATCATGAGTTTAAAATGCAAGTGGCAGGTAGGACTTACTTTCATGATTAGATGCAAGGCCAGGAAATTTTCATTACTAATGGCATCAATTCAGTGATGTAAAAGTACCATTTGGTGCAATTCAGAGCAAAATTAGAGCAGGAAATCTTTTCTTCCACTGAGTGTGCCTGCCTGCCTATTGCTGTAGTCAGGCCTACTCTTCATTTACAGTGAGTTAGTGTTAATAACAATGTTGGCAATATGTAAAGGCCTACCCTAGATGCCATTTGCATTACAATAAACCGCCACTGTGTACCAGTTAACCACAATGGTTTGCGGTGATGAATTCATTTACTTTCAGAGGCCTTGAGGTTTCTCTTTTGTGAAATATTAATATGAGAAGTTTGGAATTTATTTTTGGTCCATTTTGATGTTGATATATAAGTATCAACACTACATTTGAAAAAGCAAATTTTTGTTAGTTTCTAGGTACCAGGAATTCCCACGGTACTGCGAGGTATTCAGAAGTACCAGTACTCACAGAAACAGATTCTGCCACCAGTACTGTGAGTACCAGGATACCACGTAACCCTAGCAGTGAAGCATATTCGCTATACATTAAAACATAATTATTGTAAATTACCAGGCGGCTTTGCACAATCTTTCTTTCTTTTTTTTTAACCAGACCTCTTGGTACATCTAAACTTTAAAAATGCAGTAGTTGGTGTACATGAAAACATGCAACATTTTGTTGAGAGTTTTAGGTTTGAAGCAACACTGAGTGATTTATTTTGATCAAATTTTGGCTAGCTTGAACTGGTTGTTATCGTACACTACACAGTTCATCAAAAAAATTTTTTATTGCCGCTTGCTTTTGATGATCTACGTTACACACAGAAAAATTCTCACAAGAGTGACAGAAGATTACAGAAACTTGCAAATTACTGTTTTTGTCTGAAATGGAAATTCATGAAAATCAGAAAGTGAAAAACAGAAAAAAAGCAGACTTGAAAACACACGAGTGGAAAACACACTTTCCAATGAATGCAGAACATCAGAAGAACTACAGTACTACCATGTCCCCACAGGTGGTCCTAGCGTTAAAGACAAACTCATCACCCCAGACAGTTTCAATTCTCCCAACCACGTACCTTTAGTCCCTCCCTCAGCCTGTCTTAAATTCCTCCACACGTGTAATCAAAACAATGGATCCCTGTGTACGCTGTGTTATACGAGCTGCTCTGCATCTTTTGAATTTGATGTCAATCTAAGAGTACTGTAACTTAGAACCAGTTGAGAATTTTGCTTTCCGGGAGGTAAAAATATAGCTTAGGGTGATGCAATACAGCCTTTAAGTATACACTATTAGCTACACCTATATTATATATATATATATAGGTGTAGTTAATAGTGTATACTTAACGCTAGGACCACCTGTGCATGTACCTAGCCTCTAGGCACTAGCCTATGTATAGAATGTCACTTGCAAGCCAACATCTATGATGTAGGATAATGTTAGCCCAGGCTACAATCACAGTAGGTCTATGTCAAATTTATCTTAATTTTACAAAATGCAAAGACTGTATTAATTATTGCAACGAACAGTGAAAAACATTCTTTGCCTCGCCTACTTTCAATTGCACAAGTTCAGCCAGGTTAGGCTATTTAGCCTACCTAGGCCTAATGCTAGGTCTGCAATTACCCCTAACTGGAATTACGATCTGACAGTGATGGCAAGGGCTGTCTAGGCCTGACGTTAGGTTGATGCTGCAGTCAAGCCTGAAAGGAGGCCTTCTGCTAGATCCTCTACCTAACATTACTTAGGCTAGTAACACTAACAGTAACAAGTAACATAACGGTCAGGCCAATAAACATGTCATAAGGCCAAAATAGCCACTCTTCTAACACCAGTAACACTAACAGACTATATTTCAACCAGACGAAACCTAAGCTTTAGCTGGGATTTTTCAGATTTCATAAGTACAAGCAATGACGCAGTCCAGTATTAATCAAAAAGGCATGAAAACGTACCAAAAGTCATCAATTATATGTTAATTAGGTCAGGAACTTTAACAGCGCTGCACCAACTAGTACTTGGCAAAGTTTCCTGGAGGTTAGAGAACGTTTTCCGGCCAGCCCAATACAGTATATTTATGTACGACATCGCGGAAATGCTACAGTCCAGGCAGACTAAGTCATCTAAACCGATTTTTTTTTTTTAAGCACAGTTTAGACTGAATGCCATTTGAGCCAAAATTTGTTGTAGAATGGTGACACCTAGAATTATGCACCAAAGTCAGTTTGATCAAGGAATATGAAGTCAGTGAAATCCCAAATACTCATTTAAATGGGGTTTTAGTACAAAACTATAGGCTTCCCAACAAATGTATTAGTATCAAAAGGTTCACTGTTCTGTACAATTACAACAAGTATGAACACTCGATCTAAAAATATAAGAGTGAAATTCACTCCAAAATGAGGGTACAGGGGATGAGAGTAAAATTTTACCCGTAGGCTACTACAAGTGGTCCCCTTGTAGGCCTACATTCTTGTTGCACTCTTTTGTTTTTAGAGTGAAGATGTCTGCTGCTGAATTTTTATACACCAGTAAATTCAAAATTGACACATGTAACTTTGGTGAAGTCGTAAGCAACCTGAAAGTCAAATGACAGAGCAGCAGGGCAATGAGGTAGGCTATATCATGTAACTAGTGGTGCTTAGCAAGTGGATCAGGCCTATTTTAGAGACGTGATGTTAAGTCGAGGTCTACGTTAGATCCAGTTTTCTTGAATAAGGATATGAACATAGCCTTACTCGATCGATGAACCGGAAATGCGACAGCCTGCAGACACCTGCAACGGACTTAGTATTTTCAGTAATTATGTCACTCTGCTCTTATAATGAAACAGCCTGGTAGTAAATTGTCCTATAAGCAGCTTTTGTTATCGCTAGGGATGTCTTGATTCTAGGAAAGCGACTCTTGGTATACACATTACTGTTACATAATTATTGCAGACTGAGTGGCATTTTTTCCAGTATTTCATTGACACGCTATCAAGATGAACTGAAAAAACCGGGAAGGCACAGTTCAATCAATCAACGTGCTGAAACACCTAATATAAACCGAGGAACTTCCATCAGTTTACAACTACACATATAAATGCAATTAGGCTATTCTCCTCGATCATGATCTAGTGGCACATGTACACTTGACCTGAATGTAAATTTCCCATTGAAGTGACCGCGGTGTATTTTGATCTACCAATGGTAGATCAAAATCAAATAACGTTTGGATAATGTGATAATGATGAAGCTTTTGCAGATGTTTATTGGTGAGACTGAATGGCTTACGCGGATTTAAGCTATTTTCTTTGTAGGCCTATGCCATCTTGGTATCATCTAAACGCCCTATTTCCCTTTAAACAGCTACAAGATGATTCAGCAACAGGATACTCCGATTTGGTGAAGAAACTTTCAAGTCAATTCAGATTTCAAATTTTATCGATGACAAGCCTGTGATGGATCCAGCACAATGTCTGGCATAGATGGCGAATAGCCTTCAGCAACACGTACGTGAATGACAGTAGGCCTATAGCCTATATTCAGTGTTGTACGCACGATCTTGTTTTGCAATAGAATCTTTAGTTTTTTTTTTCTATGTTTCCAAGGCGCACGCAAATGCCTTATTACAGAGTCTTCAGCACGTTTGAGCCATCTTTCGTGCCACTGTTTCTATGTGATCAAGTATTTTTTTCAGATGGGAGTGATTGTATACTGTTTAGAGCAGGTTTTCACGAAGTTGAGGCGGTATTTAAGTCGATGCTGGTGCTTTGCGAATCAAATGAGAGCATTTTGATTTTATTCAATATTTTGTCAAAAGGAAGGCATAATTTTGAATTCAAACGTATACCATCAACGAACAGTACAAAATTCAAAGATCACACGGAACAAAGCCCATACTCCACGACATCTAACATCACATCAAAAGATAAGAGATATAAATTCAAACACCTTCTTTTACAGCCTGGATGTCTTTTCATTTAATCTCATAACAAGCTTTGCTGACTTGAACAAAGTAGTTTAATATTCTCGACCCACTCAACTTCAACTTTTCTGACAACAGTGATACTGAGCACCTTGAAGTTCAGCAGAATTTTACGTTGACGAAGTGATGCGGTAGATGAGTTCATATTGTAACGTGGGGCCTTTCGATGGCGTTTCTCGTGGGTTCTGATTTGCAAGTCTATTAGGGCGTTGTTCATAAATATAGTCTATATGCGGAGGAAATAGAACTTAGGCGAACTTATCAGAGTGGTAACACATTTACAAGAAAATGAAAGAGGCACGATGGGTTACGTGCATTGCTTGTATTGACGATGTACTCCAACTAAAATCCAACAACAGAATGACTTCTAAGTCCTCTACAATTTACAAGGCCAACTCAGCTAATTAACATAAAATTGACGGACATAACACACGCATACATACAGCTGCAAACACACAGCTGGCTTAATACAAAAAGAAATAGTTACGCTTGCAACAACGATACTTAGCATACTTATACTCTTACAATATCTTTCAGAAAGGTGTACCACAATGCAGTATATATTTGTTTCAAGTGGAAAGCCCGTGCGCATGAATGATGTTCCAAGTTTTACTATTGCCAATGACATGCATACTACTTTTCAAAATCCGTCACTTATGCACAAACCTTACCAGTGAGCAGTGCCTTTTCTGAAACAGAAAACGTGGTATAAAACCTTTCAAGAGCGTTTCTGTGTTATCACTAGCTTTCAATAGCATCTGGTGACCTGATTTGAAATTTTGTTAGTAGATCGTACTTGTTTAACAAAACAAAGTGTAGGTATGGAAACAAAAGATTGAGTTCATGTAGCTAGACATGAATCTTCATGATTATGGTATGATGGTAAACTGAAAGGGACCATGAAGGGTCACTTTGTACACTATATCGTTTAGCAATGGTTACGGTAGCTTGTATTGACAATGTTTTGCAGGATATAATTTCTCTTTGAAATTCGTGAATAAAGAAATTATCGGTCGGGTAATGAGGGGTTCGCTAACTTTACAACACACTCTTCTCGTATGAAATCTGACAATGGAGCCGTTCATATTTGTTTTCCTTTAGAGATTTGTGTACTATGGTCGTCGACTTTTTTGAGCTAAAAGAGCTTTATAATAGGATCTTAATTTTTATCCTTTTAACTTCAATCAATTTAGTGTTAGTTTTAATGGCAAGAGGATATAATCTAAAAAAAAAAACCTTTACTTTTGACTCTGTTTGCCTTCATTTGTTTTCCTGTGGCACTTGTTTCACTGTTGGTAAGTTTCTATTTAATTGAGGGGGCAGCTGGCTATTTTCGTCCTCCTTTTACAATCAACACACAATGAAACCATGATAATAATCACCTATTGTTATCAGCTTTCCCCTTTCCCCCTTAAGAAGCTTATATCAGAACTTCAATTGATAAAATCTTTCAGACGTCGATATAGTTTGGAATATTCCTTGGAAACAACTTTCTACCAACAACAGCTGATTTGAAAACCTATGTTTTAGAAACAATATCACTTTGTGGACAAGCTGAAAAATTTTCAACGTTCGTGCTCAGCCTCTCTGACTGAAACATGTGTGATATAGAGACTATTGCACTGGGTAAAGGGCTGAAATTTATTGCCACAACGGTAAAACCGAAACGTAGCAAAATTGCCCACTAAAGACCTAAAGAGATGCCCGGAAACGGCACTTTCCTGGTGTACTAGGCTGCATGTACCCAGCTATTAAATACGGAGCTAATGTTTGTAATTTTGAGATAACGAGGAAAAAAATCGAATTACATAATTGATAGTAATCTATATGAGATGAGTTGAGATGATACATGAATCGTATGTTGAATTATGCATCTTCTTGCATTTATATCTGAAGTACTTGGCAAATATTGCTGGCTGAATATACCCCTCCCCCCTCTTCGTTCCGCTGCCACTAGCGTAAGCAGACTGAGGAAATTTTCGAAGTGGGGGAACAGTAATGACTCCAAGGTCGTATGCTGTCTCCACATGGACTTCATCAAAGCGGAGAGCTACCATTGATTAGTTTGTGGTGTACCGAGACGATTTTGTTTCTAAAAATACCTCCCAGATTGCAGAAAGTGGCCCTTCCCAATCTCTCTGGCCACTGCTAAAGTTTATTTTGTAGAACACAAGTAAGAAAATTTACAACTTCTGTACGATTTATATACATATTTTTTAAACATCAGATTACAAAAAGGGGGTAAGTGCCCCGTCCTCTCTGCCAAGTGGGGTGGGGATGTGTCCTGTCTCCCCCAAATCTCCCCATGGCTACGTGATTGAACAGTCTGCTAACAATCCTCATTTTCAATACACTTGTGTAATAGTTTAGCAGTTTTTGGTTACGTAAAAATTATAAAAACCCGATTACTACAATTGCATTAGCCACCAATTACATTTGCAACAGTGAAAAACAGGAAACAAAAACTTATACGAAGTGCATGCACGTATTAGGTTGGAACTTAACCTGCAATTGCTTATAAGGGTATCTTGTTGTGTAAATTAAACTCGTGGTCAGAGGTTCAGTTTTAGTAACATTCTTCAAAATAAACTCCATAAAATCCAACCTTATTGCATGGTGTATTTATCTCAGTGACTGACTCTAAAAGACACAAAAAAGCTTGTTTTAATGCACGTACAAGCCTACGTCACTGATACTTTAACCTCGTACTTACGTCAATCCTGTCGTAAATAAGTTCGATACTGAAATCTCATGTCTGTTTAATTTGTTATATTCTTGATTTAGTTCCCCGGTCTCTGAAATCATTTTAACCTCTTCTTTAAAAGTTAATTAACGAGGTGTATTACACGATGACTATTTTTATCCAGCACTGAGAACGATCTGAGATCACTGGCTTTTTTGTATTTATTTTTTTGTTTGCATGTTTGGTTTACTTCTAGTGTTTTCTTTTGTACTTTCAGTTGTTTTTAGCCAGCATTATAGGTCAACAGGTGTCTAATTTACCACGCCTCATGGTGTACGGTTATTGTTCAGTCGAATGCTAAAGATTGTAATAGAAACGATGCCTAACAGTGATAGGATTATGAGTCTCCTTGATTTCATCTACTTTCTTTATTTTCTTACTAATATTATCTGTCACGGGTTAAACTGGAGCTCAACATATATAGAAACCAACGCTGTCAATAATCAAATAATGCTTTTAATTAATAGTGCTTGAATTTGCAAACATATGTACAGTGGTCACGTAGAAACGAATTAGGGTAAATCAATAAAGGTGAAATAAGGAAAAACTGATTCCAATCAATAGTGTCCTGTGTCCGGTTTTCAAAAGGACAAAAAAAAAAACTTTCCGACGAATGCTCTGTTCTTTACGAAATAAAACTGAAAATAATTCTTCGACAAACTGTTCTCTTCCAAAATGAAATACTGTCACCCTCTTGTTGGTGAACTTATAGTTGGGCACGAGCCCCTCTTTCGAAACGTTATTTCTCTGGCCAAAGATATAGGCTACTTCCCCCTTACTGCCTTCTGGTTTACTTCCAAATGTGAGAGCTTGTCACTTAGCCATTAAATCTCTCCTGTCACATGAGCCATCTGAAACAATTAAAAACGTATAATTATTTTCTACTTTCAGCAGCAATAATTTCGACAAAATCCCTTTAATTAAGCACATCCCCAGGAACTTACATTAACCCTTAGATTATTCTGCCACATACGTCAATCTGCCTGAAAAAAGTGACATATACACAATAGTTACTCCCACACCATAACCTAACCAACAGATTACTCTACATCACATACCCCCTGTTAGTTCTACATATCACTTCAGCATGTAAAACTGGACAAATTAAGCAAGACAATCCTAAATTTATCCCCAATAGAACAAAATAACTCACACTTATATTCCTGAATTGGCAGAACCAGTGTTGCCTCTATCCGCCCTGGTGGTCCGCATAGGGTTTGTTGTGACCTGTAACTTGCCACACCTAGCTCCAATTTGCACCTAAAGGTACCTGTACAGGCTTCAGTTGGCCTGACCTTCACTTGAGCAGAAGTGATTCTCTGCTGTTCACAAAAAACCCATCAGTGTGACCGAACACCCATCTGCTATACAAACAAAATATGTGATTGCATAGCATGCATACTGTCCACTAATTGATTGCATTGTTTGCCAAATACCATCTAAATTATATGCAAGATGCCATGCATCTCATGCACATTGCCACCAATACCATGAGGAATGGTCCATTTACTCCACAGGTAAGTAATTACAAAACACATATAGACACAATGAAAACACCATCGTGACATTATCCTTTTTTACAATTGCTACCTTTTTTCTGTTATCTTTCTTTGTGTCATTTTGTGACTACAAGGTAAACGTGGAACAACATCCTTTTAAAGTGCATGCTCTATGCTGGCTTGCAGTTCACAGTCACCATTATGCAAGTTTTCTTCATGTTATCATTACATATGTTTCTTTTACCTCACTACGCTGTTCGCAATACAAAATTGCCTATTTTCAGCCCCGATTTCTTCATAAGTGTCTGGGCACCCAATAATTTGTTAAATTAAATGAACATTATTGATCCACCTCTATTTTTCATTTTGTAACATAAGTGAAGAAAACTCTGACTTTTTTTGTGAGCATTCATATTATTAAGTTTTTTAAAGATGTTTTTGTGCACCTTGCAAAAAATAATGATCACTTTTCTAATAGGTACATCTGATTCGGCTACTCTGAAGATATTAATATCCGATTATTTTTTTGCTATACTCTGTGCTAAAAAAAATATTACTCCATGTAAGTCAGTTTTTACTGTAATTCCATTTTGAACAAATGTCAACTATTTTACTTTGAAGAGGAATGATCAAACTCATCAAATTTCAATCTTATTCAAATTTCAATCTTATTCAAATTTCAATCTTATTTACGTATGGCGTTCTTTCGAGTCACCAGCATGAAGAACCAAATCTTGTATTTTGTAGTTTGGTTCATCTATAAAAGTGGGGAAAAACATGTCATCCGTATCCACATGTGTTGTCAGTAAATCAGAAAAATGTATGTAATACCGCTACGTTCTTCGAATATATATTGTGTACGCACCGAGACTTAATGGCCTGGAATCTACAATATCTGCAGGAAAATAAGGAGGACGGGAAGGACGCTGTTTCAAGTTTTACCACGTTATTTAATCAAATCGCGCAATACCCACTGCATTTACGAAAAAAAAAAAGCCTGCCAACAATCCCAGGAAAAAAAAGAACCTGCAACTGCAGACAAAAAGACAGCTGCCCCCCCTCCTCCAAGAAACTGCCTTTCTCAATCACATCGTTTACATGCATAGCCGCAACCCCCCCCCCCCCCCACATGCAGGTGAAAACAGCCGTCTATAACCAGTGGACTATTCAATGCGATATATATAGAACACACAACTATTTCCAGTCACTAGCGCTATGGCGCAATGGGAAGGAAACCGAATCTCAAAGTGTATTCGAACTCTAAAAGATGAACCAGAAAGTAGAATGTTTTCGTGATTTTTTTTCTAATAGGCATAAAAAAAACCAGAGGTAATAACCAAATTTGACGTTCCAGCAACTTTCACTTATTGAGATACCATGTTTAAATGTTTAAACGGTTTTCAAACCTATGACCGCTATTGATCCATGTGACATTTGACCTCCATAGAAATGGCAGAGATCATCTACTCATCAAATACTACCAAGGGTAACTGTTTGGCGTTCCTGCAGCATTCAGTTGTTGAGATATCTTTCTGAACAGGTTTTTATACTTTAAGCTCTGGTGACCTCAAACGGACCGGAACGGCCAACCTGGCTAAACCGCAGGTCATAACGTGTAAATCTTTAAGCGTAAAGAATGACAATGACGTCTTAGGGAAATGACCAATCACAATTCTTTAAAGGCATTTCTTAACGCGTAGAGAAAGCTTGCAACTCTTTACGCGTAAAGTAATCTTGACATTTCTTTACGCGTAAAGAAATTGCAACCTTTCTTTACGCGTAAAGAAAGGTTGAAATTCTTTACGCGTAAAGAAATGTCAAAATTTCTTTACGCGTAAAGAAAATTCATTTCGATTAGATTAGATCAGATTCCACTTTATTTCTCCGTAAAGGAAATTCAAATACTCGCACTGACATTACACAAGAAAAAAATGTCATAAGAAAGTAAAATAACTGAAATAAAAGTTAAGACGAGAAACAAAAGGAATATAAATCTTAACAACGAACCACCTATAACACCCGGCAAAAAGACCCCATCGGCTCCCACCCACTGCACAATGTAAACGAAGAACAAAAACAAAAACCATTAAGACAATGCATAAAAACATAAACCACAATAAACGATAAAATGGATAAGAAAGCATAAAACTAGAAACCGTAAAAACCCCAACAAATCATTAACGATGAACATTCTGATTAAAAACCATAATTGCACTTGGGATGAAAGAATTCTTATAGCGATTAGTGGTTATTGATGGAAGAGACAGTCTACCAGTGTCTCTTTGTGAACGTTTATCCGCAAGTTGATTATGGAGTGGGTGACTACCATCCTCCAAAATAAAGTTGAGTTTGCTCATTAAAATATGCTGGTAGAGCGGATCAACTTTACTCAGGGGCACCCCTACCACTGCCGCAGCTTTCTCAATAATACGATCAATGCGATCCTTTTCTTTCTTACAAACATTCCCACCCCAACAAATTAAACAATACCTCCAAACACTTCAAATAGAAGCGTCATAAAATATCTTTAAAATTTCAGAACGTACATTACAAGTAGATAACTTTCTTAAACAATACAGCCTGGAATGCAATTTCTTAACTATAACATCAACATAATCATCCCAAGTCAGATTATTATTGATAACCACCCCAAGATATTTACATGAAGAAATTCTTTCGACTTCACTACCTTTAATAATTACTGGTGGTGGCAGAACAGAATTTTTACGGAAATCGATGACCATTTCTTTCGTCTTTTTAACATTTAAATCAAGAAAGTTAGAGTGACAATAGTTAACAAACGCATCGAGCTGGTGGAGATAAGAACTGTCATCATCACCGACAATAAGACCTGCCATAGCAGTATCATCGGCGAATTTGACGAGATAGCAATCCTCCTCTGTAAATTTGCAATCGGAGGTATATAAGGTGAAAAGAAACGGTGCCAGTACTAGTGCCCTGAGGAGCCCCCGTATTAGATTGAATAACACCTGATCGGCAAGAATGGCTAAGTCTAACATACTGCGACCTGTTTGTGAGGTAATCTAAAATCCAACGGACAAACCCAGCAGGTACCATCATATTTAAAAGTTTCGCAGCTAAAACATGGGGCTGAATAGTGTTAAAAGCGGACGAAAAATAAAAAAACATAACGCGAGCAGAGTTCCCGTGCCTAGTTCGCTCTAAGTGTGAATATAACTTATCCAGGAAAACAAGTATCGCATCTTCACAACTACGTCCACTTTGATAAGCAAATTGCAACGGGTCTAAAAAAGGGTCCAGGTAAGGCTTGAAATACTGAAGAAATATCCGTTCACGTACTTTCATTGGAACTGCCGTTAGGGCAACAGGGCGAAGATCATTTAAACAAGAGACCACAGATTTCTTAGGCACAGGCACAATACACGATTGTTTCCATAAGGCGGGAACTGACTGATGCTTAAAAGAAAGATTAAAAATAATGGTAAAAATTTTGGCTAATTGATTTGCACACAATTTTAGAACACGGGAGGAAAGCTTATCTGGCCCGGCGGCCTTTGATGGGTGGAGTCCAGCAAAACTCCGCCTGACATCATCTACATTAACGATTACATCACAATCAGACTTTTGTAATGATTTAAGCAGGTTTTCCCGGTCAGTTAAAAAGTCAAATTTGTCAAAACGATTAAAAAAGGAATTCAACTCATTTGAATAATCTTCATTAGTCTGTCGTAAAGGAATACTGTTAGAACCACCAGAATACCCACTCATTGAACGTATACCCTCCCAAACTTTTTTCATATTGTTGCCAACAAAGTTTCGTTCAAGTTTTTGCCTGTAAGTAGCTTTTTCCTCCTGGATTACCCTTTTCAGTTCTTTTTGAACGCATTTCAACCCATCTTGATCACCTTTACCAAAAAGACCTTTCTTTTTGTTAATTACATCTTTTACTCTTTTTGTGATCCATGGTTTATTATTCGGGAAAACTTTGACCTGTTTTGTGGGAATAGTAACTTCAACACAGAAATTGATGTAGTCACTGACAGTTTGTGTGAGTTCATCCAGGTTATCTATATTATTTACAAATACATCCCAGTCTGTACAATCCAAAGCTCCTCTTAGTTGCTCCATAGCATCATCGTCCCACTGCTGAATAGTGACCCTGGATGGCTTTAGCCTCTTTGCAATAGGTTTATACCTCGGTACCAGGTGAACCAAATTGTGGTCCGCTTTTCCAAGTCTCGGCATTTGTAAGGAGAAATATGCGTCTTTAACGCTAGAGTAGAGTAAGTCTAAAATAGCCTCTCCCCGAGTTGGACAATTTACATGCTGATAATAGTGCACACTACTCTTTCGTAGGCTGCAATGGTTCAAATCACCGCTAACAATAGTGAGTGCATCTGGGGCACTTGATTCAAATTCATGAATAACATTAGAAAGCTCCAGGGTAGCAGCCTTTGCAGATGTACGATTTGGTACGTATACAGTATGAACAATCACATGGGAAAATTCTCGAGGTAAATAGTGTGGCCGTAGACTGACAGTCAAAACTTCAATGTTAGTCGAACATGAGTAACGTTTTATGATAGAATTATTATGATGACACCATTGTTCGTTGACATAAACACAAACCGCTCCTCCTCGCTCTTTGCCAGAGTCAATTGTTCTATCACCTCGTAATAATTTAAAGCCATTGATAGCCACATGAGCATCGCTGTGATGGTCCTTTAACCAAGTTTCGGTAAATAACAACAAGCTAGCGTTCAGAAACTTATGAAAATATTTAACGTTGGCACATAATTCGTCAATTTTACTGCACAAAGATTGCACGTTACCCATAATAATTGCTGGTAAATAAGGTTTTGCTGTAAGGAAACGCATCCTCTTTTTAATACCATCAGCCTTACCAGTTTTCCTTTAAGTATTTCCTTCGGAAAAGTTGAAAAATCAAGACGGGATGGGCCATTGCCTGTTCCTAATGGCCGACCACGTAGTGCATGGAGCTGGTTAGACGTGTAGGATAGTCTTACCCTCGGCGAAACACTTGAGTTATCAATTTCTTCAAAACAAAAACAGGTTGAAATCAACAGGAGGCAAAGTCCAACCAACAAAAGCTTATTACGCATTCCAACAAAACTTGTTACAAGAAAACAGTAAAAGGGTAAGAAAAAACGAGAAAACTTAGAGTGCGAGTTGCGTCGCCACTAGTGCAGCGCCATTTAACCTGGCCAAGACAGTCATAACGTGTGTACTTAATTAGATGTATCAAGATGATGGAAAACTCTGTAAGTAACGATGTTATGGTTCTCTCAATCATGATCCCTTCTCTTATGTTTAATATTACTTCTCTGTAATGTGGAAGTCTAATTTACGCGTAAAGTTTTACACGTTATGACCGTCTCGGCCAGGTGAAGTGTATTGCTTTACGCGTAAAGAAAGGTTGCAATTCTTTACCCGTAAAGAAATGTCAAGATTTCTTGTACGCGTAAAGATTTAGACGTTATGACCGGAATGGCCAATCATAGTTCACATTTAAATCGGCGATTGACCGATTTGTCCAATTTCCAGGCATCGGTCGCCTTTTGCAGATCGGAGAAAAATCGGCTAATAAGCCTCACACGGTCACATTAAAAAGGGGCCGGGTGGTTACCGGTCAGTGATTTTTCTGGGTATGTATGCCCAATTCCATGTAAGATTCCCGAACCGTCTCCAGTGGCCGGTACTTGTCCGACACTAGACCGACTCTCATCAGACGGTATTCGTTAGGACCGCTGATCGACTCTTGAAGACCAGACCTTATCCAGATGGGCATTGGTAATTCACCTGATGATTCACCGAGCAGACGACCTTAATCAGGTTGGCATGGGTCAGGTTGTGCATGTGAGATATCATTACACCCAAAAATTCCTCATGACTCCAAAGGAGTCCATGAGAATAAGCGAGAGGAAAATGGCGTGTCCATTCCACCAAAAGCCCCGGGTATTGCGCTGAAAATTATACTGGGCTCTTGGCTCGCGAGTACTTCGTAACAGGTATCGTTACAGCTTTAGTGACAGCAGGAGAGGCACAGTCGCAAAGAAAGACCCAAACCCAGAGGAGTTAGCAGCAGCCCGTGCCTAGCTGATTAAGCGGCCCTTGGGAAAGACTGGGGACCAGGCACGACCCTAGCTGAAAGAGACTTCGTGCTTTCTTTGAGCAAGTCCAATAGTGATGATGACAGTGTACATTCATGGCAACCGTGAGCAATTGCGTAATAGCGTATCATTGCATTGTAAATGTTGTACATATCAAATGTAAAGGATGAAAGGAGAGGTGAAAGGACAGTTGCTGGCACCGACGCGACGATGCTCGTGTTAAGTGTATTTAAATGTGTCAATACATTACAGTATAACCGAGCTTGTGGGATATCTCTTGAAAACAGGAAATAAAATACAGCCTTCCAGTAGAAAACAAGATTTCAATAGTAATGGCCAAAATGAAGTTAGAAATGACTGCTTTGGTAAAAATGAAACTCGGTATCAACGACTTTGTTTGTCATTTTGTAAAGTAGTGAAGGCGTGAAATGAAATATTTACAAAAAGATTATAAAAAGAGAGCAAATGAAATCTCTAACTCTAGCAAAGAAGAAACTGAACGTGGACAGAATTTTCCTTATTCATTTGGAATTTATTTACTCTCTATTTCATCTGTAACTTTAACAAAGAGGAAACCGAACATGGACAGAATTTTCCTTATTCATTTGGAATTTATTTACTCTCTATTTGTTACTCTTTGAACTCTTTTCTTTTTTTTTTCTCATTGCCTCCTTCCTTTTCACCATGTAGCACAGATTTAGCGTTACAGTGTTTAGAATTACAAGACGAAATTGTCTGTGAAGCAGTTGTATTCACCCAAGTGTGACAGCAACTTTAATACGGAAGCCCATTCTCAGGTGGAGAGCCGATCATTGGCCTGTAGCAAGCCTATTTCGAGCCGATTAAGACCAATCTCCAGGGTAGTCGGCTAACAGCCTTGCGGTTCCCGTTACCCGTACCGAGCCAGACCGGTAGATATATTGACCGATAAATTCAAAAAGACATTGACCCTGTCGACGTCAGAACGATATGCCAAATGTCCCCCAATTCTAAGTAGTTTATATGCAAACTGTGGGACTATATTTTATTTATATATATACGTTTATACTCTGGGATTACAGTTCTCTTTACTTGGATAATATTTTAATCTCTAAAGCGGGAGCCTGTTGGTTTGTTTTTTAGTTGGTAAATCACCAACGAAGACGTCAAGACGGTTATATGGAAGACGTAAGTTCCTGTTATAGTTATTGAAGCAAATTCAGTTCCGATTTATCTCTTTAAAAATCCACGTCTCGGCATTCTTCCTTTTATTTCGTTATTCTCTACTTGTTTGTGCAACTACCAAAAGTAAGAAAATGTCAACATCTTCATATTTCATTCCCCGTTCTTTTGTCTTTCCTTATTTTTTTAGAATAACTTACAAGTATCCAGCTATGATTATACCACGACCTACTTTCTTGGACCTCCGGTTGGTCTACTTCATGTGTCGAAAATCTTAGTTACGTCATCAAGTTTCTTTCATCTAGATTTGTTGGGTTTTTTTTTTTTTGTTTCTTTTTGCGTCGTCGTCATTGTATCTACATATTTCATTTATAATCATGGTTTTTATTTTGTTTTAAAAACATGAAAACGACCCTTTCTGCTATTGATTTATTGATGAGGAAATAATATGATTTATGAGGAAATGATATAGCCTATGTAAGAATAACCCGTAGGGTATATAAGGCATTCCATTTTGTGGTAGACATAGCACAGAGGTTTCACTGTGGGGAGGGGGAAGGGGAAGGGAATTGGGAGCATATATTCAGTCAAGTGGGACATGTAAAGGGAATTATTAGAAGTTAAGTCGTCATGGAAACGAAAAACCCGTCGAAGAGTGGTGATAGGAATCGGGAAACAGACAAGGGCTGGTCAACCTGCCACCGGCTGCACAAATGAAATTACATCATGAGGCCGAAAATCCCATTTTGAACAGAAATAAAAAACAATGACAAAAAAAATAAAGGGGAAAGTAATACAGATATTATCCATATAAAATTTGTGATAATTTTTGTTTGCTTGTCAATTCTTACACTCACTACATATGCCGAAAGTGCTTCTTCTTCATTTTTCACTGGCACTGCCAAAGACATTTCTGCATGTGTACTGCTGTTTCATATACTTCTATTGTTTCAGTGCAACGTGTTAGACGTTTCCGGGTGTGAAACGTGGTGTGTATTTTTATTTATTTTTGTCAGTGTAAAGAAAAGGATGATAAAATGGTGGACTGGAAACCTTTTGCGATCTGACATGGGTGTTCAAAGGTGGCAATCGGTGCCCCCTTGAGTGAAAATTTGGTCACCTCTGGCATGGATCCTTGTTAGACCACTCTGCCCTTTACAAAGGCAGAGTCAGTCTGCGTGCCTTATCTATATATAATGTTTTACGCAAACCTGAAGTCAAAGAATATGTTTCCTTATTTTCTTGTTAAAAAATGTGGATGTTTATGTGACTATTTAAAAGGTTGTGTAACACGCATCTAGAAATGAGCTGGCTTCATTTAGAAGTTGAAAAGTAAAAAAGTATGATTTCTGTGAAAGTGTTCAATTGGTCACAGCAGTAATACTTTATCTATGGGACTTCATTCTAGCACCTCCCTGATTCAACATTACCCAGCTGATATCTGTAAATCTGCAGTGACTCTTGTTTGTGCTTTTGGAACGTTTGGCATGGGACTTTTGCCAGTTGCAAGCACAAACGTTTAACTCAAAATTAACACATAGAGGGATAGGTGAAGTGGTCTGACTGTCAGCTGGTGGCAAGATTTGAGCTACACCCTGACCCACAGACTTACTTTCAGATCGAGTCTTCCTGTCCAAATTAAGCTACTCGAGATCTTAAAAACTGACGCACAGGCTTTTTAAACCTGCTACCGTTTGTACCACCCCCTCCCCTACTTTTCATCTACCATGTGAGTCGTGAGTAACTGCAAACCGTGATGAATGAGTTTTAGGTAGTGTTTCCTGCAACGATTGTCATAAGGAAGATTTCGGTGTGATTAGGCTATGTCACTTTGTCACTACTTACCACCGTACCTAGGATGTCACAGCCTTCGACACTTCTTGAAAGACCATTTCGTCCGTGGTGTCAATAACTCAACAAAATACACGTGGGTTATCAGGGAATACTACCATAGTTACCAAATGCAAATGACAGAAACCTACATGCGCTAAGCAGAGGTAACTATACATAGTTAACAAATATCCTTTGAAAGTGCAATCATATTGCACTGCAATCATAAGGTCCAGGTAAAAGCAGATGGCCATGGAATTGACTATTTAACGTTGTTATTTAAGGCAACAAAAACATGTCAATGTGAAACATTGTAATAAAAGTCACATATTTGAACAGAACAAACATGAGATACCGTAAAAGTCGACCTACTTTGAGAATAGCAGCACTCACCTCCTTGCGACTAAATGTCCATATCTGCCTGATTCCGAAAAAAAAAATCTCTACGATGGTACCAGACTGTTACAATAGTTAAAAATATATTTACTGTTACAAAAGTAAAGTAAATATTGGTAGTTTGGGACCAGTGAAGTAACACTTTTGTTGGAGAAATTTTCAGATTGACAATATTAGACTTCTCTCGTCTTAACGGTCCACCGCTACGATTATTACGTCATTTAGACGTACAAATCGAAAGCTCCCTAATGTTTTACTGTTACGACGTCCTTCGTTCATATATTTAGATAATTAATCCCTCATAGATTAATTATTAGGCACGATAAAATATCGTTTCCGTATTTTAACAAAATAGAACGCATTAATGTAAATGGTAACAATATGTTTATTGTTTTGTAATCGACGAAAGAAAATGATACCGTGGCTTCGACAGCATTGCATAAGTCTGTGAGGAATCCCTATAAAGAAGGAAAGGATATTGCTGTTTGGACTTATATTTTTACGGATGAATTTCTTCCACAGTCTACATTAAAACAACAACTAAGAACAGCACAACTGCTGTATAGGGATGAATTACCGATAAGTTCTAGAACGACCATTGTCCGAAGTCCGACGCCTAATGTTTAGTGCACGCATACATGCCTGTTTTCGTGCCTCCACCACTTTTAACTAATGTCACTGTTGCTTTTCTTCCACTTGATGGATATTTTATTTTGATTTTTCATGATGAGCCCACGTTATACAAGAGGCTGCTTACAATACATAAAATAGTCAATGAATCAAGTTTCGTTTGCGATTGTTCTAATCGGCGGTGTTATCTGAGGATTGGCGGACTGTCGCAATGACTGCCATCCCTGAAATGCAAATTACAGGCATAGGAGTCCACGGAAAAAATTCAAATGGGTGGACAAAAATCTCAATTGATCAGATACTAGGGGGAATCCTCTGCTCCAAATGACAAATGTGTAATGACAAATGACTAATTGTTATTACCAATTATTAATTTGTTGTTAAAAATTATCAATTATCACGAATTACTAATTTGTTATTACAAATTGTTAATTATCGCAAAGTAATATCATCTTGTATCACAAATTATTAATTATCACAAATATTATTTTTGTCACTACAAATTTGTAAATTCGTAATAACGAACAAGTTTTTCTTATTGACATTGCACTCGTAGGATTTCGTAGTTTACTCCCGGAAGCAATTAACAGTGGGCTATACTGGCATAGGGTTTGTGTCACTGTTTTTACTTTTACTTTTTTTGGTTTTTGGTTTTTTTGGTTTTTTTGGTCGTTCGTGTTTGATCGATTATCAGTATTCGGTGTCGGATGATAGTCTTTTCTTTATTTTTTCTACTGTTACAGAGGTTTCAGAATTGGGATAATAGGGGCACGCGCCCACCATATTTTCAATACGGTGGACCGACTATTACCTAAAGATATGAGTTCCTGGATACTGGTATCTATTTCATTCAAATCTAGCATCAAACTTGCCCCACCAGTTTGTTTCTGGTCTACCCTATAGAAGCAAAATTGTTCCAAATTGGAGTTGAGGATCATTCATTAGCTCTATTATATTAGAATTCCCACCCATATACTGGCTTAGACTGTAACTTTCCTCAATGACATTTTCCCCCGCAGGACAGCGGGGACCGGGGAGGGAACTGGCATGCAGGAACAAAAAATTGTCAAAGAGACGGGAGTAAAAAAATCTGAAATACCAGTTGGATTCTTTCATATCTCAGTCTAGGACATTTTGTAGTATCAAATGATGCCAAATCTCGCACGCACCAGATTGTGTCTAAGGGTACCTGGTCATTGGTTTTTTTTTCAAGAAATCTGAAATACCATTTGAATTTCTGACATTTCAGTTTTGGAGCGAACATAGTGCTCCTAATAGTTTTTCTAAAAGTTTCCATATCTCGGTTTAGCACATTTTATGACTTCAAAAGACGAACTTGAAAATATGGTACTAGATTGCATCTAACGTTACCTATAGTAGGTGAAAATTTATCAACAAGGGGATGGAGGACATCGCCTTACTAAGGACCCTCTCCCAGACCAACAATCACACATTCCATGCTTTGCCCTACCTATAAGAATACTATCAAAGGATCCTCTCCCAGACCAATCACACGTCACATGCTTTGCCCTAACTGTAAGAATACTATCAAAGGACTAGATCTTCTTTGTCTTGCGCTCATTCAAAAGAGGATGCGTAATTCATTATGACTTTTGTATATACTAAACCAATCTGATATATATAGTAAGACGGTTAAAGGGAAAAATTCCCGTATAATCCTGACTGTTTGTTAAAAAGCAAGGAAAAATTTGAAAAAGTGTTGTTTCTTACCCCAACAAATATCAGTTCTGGTTATAACAATGCCATTTTGATTGCATCAGAAAAAAAATTTCTGTTTCGGATAAAGAAAAACTAGCTAAATGCATTTTAATATTTTAGTTGTGTGCTACCTCCTTCATGTCCTTTACAACATAGCAAAATTGTAGATGAACTATTATTGTACCTTCAGTCAGAGCTAAGCATGGAAATATGATCACAGCAGTAGTGGTTTGTGGCACATATGATATTTCAGTGTGGACCTGCAGTGCGTTAGGTTACCCTAAGAGTAGCCTAACAAGGTTGACAGATATAATTATAACATTAGGCCTGTGTTCTTTTTACCCCATTTCCATACCCGAAACAATAAGATTGTTAACAGAGAAAGGGAAATAGTGGTGATAAGTAGACCATTGAATAACATAGATATGTCTTTAGGAATAAAAGCAAAACAAAAATAAACTTTCTACATCTTACATAGCAAAAAGTTTCCGACAAGGTACGTAACCTTCAATATAGGTGAGATCAAAAGGAGTCCTGGCCTTTGTTTTGGACACATGGTGTTCGGCTGAAAAGTTACCTACAGTTCTACAATTTTTGTTGAAATTATATACATAGAAAAATAAGGATAAAATATGCAAAATAAAATAGTTAAGGGGGTACATCGATTACAGCTTGGGTTTGTTACTGTTAATACCTCAACTATTCCGTTGTTTCTTTTTACCTTGTTTTACTATATAACCATTATTCATAGATTTATTTTCTCCACATGAATTGAGAAATTACAGACATGAGATCCTACTTCAAAGCTTGGTACATGCAGGGAGTTGTTGGTGTATGAAGCCCATGTACGGGATAGTGCAGTTTCCCGACATTAGGAGGGTTGGAAAAACCGAATTTCCATGCGCTCTCAGGGCCAACTATGATGGCGCTTGCCTTAGATTGTTCTGTCATTATTTTACCCCAGTGCCCATGTTGTAAGTGGCATTTTTGGCAATGAAAACGGCTCCATGAAGTACGGTATCCCTTCCCTGTATAACAGGTATGGAAATGAGACGGGAAGTAATACAAGTTAAATACAGTATACGCTACTGGCGGTGATGGGCTACCCCAACGGAAGGTAACCGAAGGTTAAAGGTGATCTTCCGTAGAAAGAACTCAAATATCTTGCCATAATAACTGAATAGGAAGGGGAGGGAAAAAGAAAGTTATGTAGTCTTTCACGTACCTTAACCATTGCATCTTTACCTTTTGTGCAGCGATGACTGGCAAACCAATGAACGCATACTTCTCTCTAAATTGGATCGTTTCTCGTATTGCATCAAGGAGTCACTATTAAGGACTACAAAAGTTATCTCGCCAACGACAAACTCCGTCTTCTCTTTGTGGTCTCTAGCGTTTTTGAGTGATCATTAAAAGAAAGACCCTCCTAAAATAACTTTAATATTAACGGACGATGCTTCCCAAGACTCATGTAAACTACATTATTTAGATTCGAGATTATAGTTTCTAATTGCCGGTTCGCCGTAGACGTAGGCTACTTTTTGTCCTCTCAAAAAGGAAATTGTTTCGCAATTCCATCTCAACCGTTTCCTTCCACCAATCAGACGTCTTTAATATTCCACACATGTGGAGAGTTACGGTGTCGTCGTTATTTCATTAGTCACATTTTCTTACTGCGCCATCAGACCTTGGTTTGTCACGACGGTGGCATTATATCACCAGAAGTCTTGACGGAGGATGCGTATATTTTAGATCATCAGAAGAAAATGAATCGGCTCCAACTGTTCATTATCACTGTTGAAGTCAAAGAGACATTTTCAAATCAACAGTCCGAGTCTAAACCACGAAGTGAGACTGGTTTTGATGGAAAATCATAATTTCAAACACCAGGGACTAGTTCAATCAAATTGCATGTATTATGCTGGCCAACCTTTAACTTACGTATCACTAATCTTTACTCAACATTTTACGGATAATATATCCACTTGTTAATACAGGTTAAAGCAGTGGTTTTCAGAGTTATAAGTGACAAGCAAACAAAAATTGCTTGCAAAGAATTAACTCTTCCTGGAAAAAAAAAATGTCTCAATCAGTGACCAAGAGAAGGGTGCTTAACATCCAACCAGGAGGACACTGAGGCCAGATGGAGAAGAAAGGTGTTGAGTATTGACTATGGAATCTTTCGTTAATGGTGATGGCTTAACGTGGGAAAGAGCTCAAAGAACTTCTCTCAACGGATCTAGTTTTCATGAGAAGGAAGAAATTGTTCCCTGCAGCAATCAAGGGTACGAATCGTATTTGTGGATATCGTTGACGTTTGTTGCCATGTCGATTCCTGTCGGAATTGCGGGAAACTTGATGGTGTTTACCAGCGTCTATTCGAACCGATCCCTCCGTAACGCAAATAATGCGTTATTGGTGAATTTAGCAGCTGCTGATTTGATGACCTGTTCGATATCGGCACCTATCTCATGGGTGGTCATCTTCGTAACGGCCATGATGGGTCAAAGTACCTGGAGAATACCTACAGTTTTGTGTTCCGTTCAAGTGCACTTTCATATCATGAGTTACTCTGTGCAGTTGTTCACCCTGGCTTTAATAGGGTTGGAGAGGCACGCGGCTATTACACACCCGTTTGAGAAGAAAAAGAAAAGGAGGAGGGTTATAATAGGAATAATAACTGGTTGGATTCTAGGACTTTTATTTGGAATTATTAGTACCGTCTGTCTACCATCCACTCCTGTGTACGTCCTTTGTTCTTGTATTGCAAATGACTCAGAAAGAAGTGAGACCGAATTTCATAATTCTGCTCACCTTTATATTCTGACACCTCTTGGAATTTCGTGCTTTGTAATCGTCGTATATTACTACTTCAAAATTTACCTCATTGTCCGAAAACACGTGAAGGAACGTGATATAAGTTTAGGAGGAAGAGGAGGGGGTCTTCATGGCCAACCAAGCAGAGCACTTGCACAGTTCATAACTTTCTTGAGGACACCATTTTGTCGCAACTGCAGGCCCAATCGAGTGGCACCAAAGAATGGTTTGCCAACTTTTGAAACACAACAAGCAACACATACCGAAGAAGAGGAGCCGGTACCGTCCATGAAATCTGTTGATATGACGGTACCGCCTCATCTCCCTAACATGGAGGCACAGACTGGCAGTTCGCAAGAATCGATGTTGAAACAAGTGAGTGAAAAATCGAGTTTTGTCAGTCAACACGATTTATCGTCTTGCCTAAGTTCTTCTTCAAATATGGACAGAGGGGATGGAATGCTGAGGACTTCGGACATCTATTCAAACACAACGGTGAGTAGATTATTTCAGTCTGGCATCTCTTCTAGCAGACTGTTTATTAGTAGGAAATCCCTCCCATACGATCTCAGTAACGTATCGGGTGCATACGACTCGTGTGCTGGAAATATAGGTTTTATTTTATCTGGAAATCAGTTAGCTATTTACGACCAGATTCATGATGGAAATTCTTCATCCAGCTTCTCATCTGGATTAGATTTTCGAAAATGGTCGAATGATTCCATCAGCAGAGCACCACGGAGAATTGCTGTAGAACCACTAACTGTATCGGGACAAGTACGTAGCTCAATATCGTTGCCAAATCTACGACCTGCTGGTATTTCGCCTATCTTTCAAAATGACATGCCAATTATCGGACGGACGGATAATTCTGAGACCAGCAGTAAGGCAATCGAGGACCAGGATCCTCATTTCGACAGAGAGGACCTATCTGGCCAAACCACCACATTGATGAACGACCTCTCCGGCAACCAGAAAAAGATGCTCAAAGTCGCACCTTTATCAGTATTAGATGGCAATTGCCTGGACTTCAATACGAGCAACGGAACTGATGTTGATAAGGGTGAGAACGCCGCGACGGAATCGCAAATCCATGACGTCGCTCCATCAGCAAATGTAGTCGGTTCCGTCTGCGTCTTCAATCCAAAGAACAGAGAAAGAGGGCGTCGAAACATAGAAGCTGGGACGGCAAAACGTGCCTCTTACATTATCGTCGTATTTTCCTTGTGTTGGCTGCCTCTGTTTATAGTGACTATACTCCATGCCTCCTCATTAATCGTTACACCACTCTACATGTTGGTATTTTTTTCCTGTACAGTCTTGGTTAGTTCTGCTATCAACCCTATCGTTTATACAGTCGTGAATCGAAGTTTTCGACAGGAATTTAAGAAAATAGTACGCCAGCCTATCAAATGCCTTCCATGTTAATATGAAAAAAAATTACCTTATTAATATACATAAGTCACTTGAAATCTCACGTTAGAAGTACTGGTTGAGATGCCACAGGTTGCTTTGTTAACATAAATTTTGCGTTCACGAATCATTTACAAATGTTTCATATTATATATGTAAAGCGCATGTAACAGAAATAAGGACCTTTACCACAGAAACGTTTGAAAAGAACCAGTTGTCCGGGATTTGTCTCTAAAAATCTTTCTTTATGCGCACAGGTGCTATTGATGAAAGCATAACAGTACTGCCTTTGTTGTGTTCCATAATGGATACTTAGTGAGACTGCAATAGTCATTTCATTTCCTTTTTTTTTTTTTTGGGGGGGGGGGGAAGAACATGCTGGTTCTCTGACAGATCAACCATCAGTATGTAGACCACCACCACAGTATGCAGACACATGGCTAAGAGTAAAGACTATTTACATTTCATGAAATGGTTACATCTTTCTACAGCAATTTCAACTTCGTAATTATGCATGGTTTGGAAAGTTTTGCTGAACGGATTTAATTGTAATTGAAATGCCATTTTCCTCATGTCATATTTTTCTCCTTCATTATAAAGGGGCAGAAAGGGGTACGTGCGTCATACAGCTTTAAATGGATATGAAATCTGTTATCACTGGTATGCTGTTGCTAGTTACATCGTACTGATATTATTGAAAGGTCATAGTCGCAAAGAGACCTCTCACAGGCTTACCCATCAGTCTTAGACTTTCGGAGATCCATATGTGAAAGACACAATACAATGTGTCCGTCTGTCGATAGCGTAGTTTGCAGAGATTGTGCAAGACGGTAAAAAATAGAAATAAAAGATGATAGCGAACATGAAATGCTATTATTATATCATCGAATGAACCCATTATGTCTCGTTTGGTTGTTGACTTTGAGGACAACACAAAGGTACGCTATACTGCAATAGCTTTTGAGTGGGGAGGGAGACGGGAGGCCACATATTAAACACAGCAAATTCAAACGGTCATTTGAAAGTTTACTAGTGATAGTGATTACTGGTAGTTCATCACTTGAATAAAAAATTATAAGTAATCATTCCATAAACCTATTATGACGGAACAGGCTGAAATTACTGAGAAGTACACGTTTTGACCAATTAAAATCCAAACCACTTGTCATTATGTCACACGTGATATCTGGAGACGCACTTGACTAGTATAATAATTCGCCTGCACCGAGATTACACATCACTGAGGTGTTGATTAAAACAATATATACAGCCAAAAAAGTTTCTCTTTGTTTGCATTTTATCTCTGTGTAAGCGTTTTTCATCAGGTGCTCACACTATATTCCTCCCCTTATCTCGTCTGACATATTTGGAGGAAAAAAATGGTAATTGTCAAATGTCTTTGATAGCAAAGCTTACAAAATCACAAAATTTACTACTTGGAGCATTTACATACATTAGGCAGTTGAGCATGCGCCGGGCATTTGTTACAAACGTCACGTTTGTGTTTACATTAAGTGTTGACGAAATGTACAATGATAAAAAAACGTTCGGAGTAAATCTAGCTTTTTGTCGCTTCAGCGAGGAGATTATCTTCTGTTAAAATCATAAAAAAAGGCCTTCACACCTGTATATGATAAATGGGTCATGTGGAAAATTATACACTTACGGTTAATACGCTCGTGCATGGATGTATGATTCATCAGGGTCAATAGCACAAAAATACAAGGAGCAGCATATAACGTCGAAGGTATTGTTGAATTCCTATGACAAACATACATAAATACGTACATAAACAAGTACTTGTTACGACTACCTCCCCCCCCCCCTTTTTTTTTTCTTGTTTTTGCCTCACGAAAGTCAAGATAAATTCTAAACTTAAACTTACTCTTTTAAATTTAGATTTTCTATGGCTGGTATTTTCGTCGCAACCGTTTAAAGAGCACTTTTTTAATTTTAGTTGTTTCTTGTCAGTCTCTTTCCAAGACATGGAGCACAGAAAATAGAACGAAACTATACATTTTGGCATTTGAAATATAAATTAGAATGTAATCTGCCGTTTTGAACCACGAAACAGTTTTATATCCCTTTGAGGTGATTCGTAATCTGCGGGAGCAGCAACGACATCACGTATGATTAACTTAATGTTATTCCTAGTGCAAAATGTAAATGACTTATGGAAAGTAGGGAGGAGGATTAAAAAAAATCACTCTGTATTAAGTTAATGGAAATCACTTTTGCAATTCTTGATTTGCATCTAGGCTTCAGCGTTGCTACGATCCTTTTTAGGTAAGAATCAAGGCTAAAAATATCGGCACTGTTTTGTTTGCCTTTCTACGTGGAATGTACTATTGATGGCAATGAATGTTATATGGAGGAAAGACACATCTCAATGCAAATAGCAGATTACACCGAAATGAAGGGAGAGATCATAGTTAGATCGAAATGCTTGCTAAAAAAGTGCCTGTTTAAGTTTTTAAATAGTGCACGCCTTGGATTATAATCTAAGCAGGGGAGCCGTTATTTAGACAGCTTCCCTGGTCTAAGCATTTGAGAGGTCGCTGTGACCTTTTGAATCGAAGGGACCAGGGAAGAAGATTACAATTATGCAAACAAGAAAATGCACAAACGGATTTTGCTGAGCAAAATCCGATCATTTTAAGCATTGTTGTTTAATGATTCACATAGGGAGGTATGTTGTACTTGTCATAAGACCAGTACCGTAACCCAACATGTACAATCTTACTTGCTCCGATTATAACCAATGGATAACATTTATTGTTTTCCTACCGCCACACACAGCCTCGACAATGTAGACTGTAGACAGGCAAGAGCAGTTACCACACTGACAAAGAGCCTCAAACTGCGTGAAACAGCTTTCAGGTTGATTTGTGTAGAATGTGGTCACATTTCATGACCGTGGACAGTTTATAGTGCAACCACGAAACTCCTCCAGTCAAATCATGCTAACGATGGGGCCAATACAGCAGGTCTTGATGTTAAAATAATGGATTTGAGTAAATTACGTCTACTACAGTAAACAATTCCTAAGTAAGTATTCTTCCCAAGGAAAATGGAGCAATGTTAATGATTCCTATATGAAAAAAGACGCAAGATGATGATCAGGTTAGGATAAGAATTAAAGAGAGATATGGCAAACATTGCTATTTTCTCACTTTCTTCCTTGGGAAAAACATTTACATCATACCTCCGCCCCACCCGCCAGATGGTACCAATTTTAGTAGTCAAGAGCCGACATCAACTTTGGTATCTCAACAGACTGAGAACAGAGTTAAGTCATTCACGATGTAGTTTTGGTTCTAAGCATATGGAAATGTTCAGACTAACGAAAATATCCTATAGACTCACATATCTGAAATATCTGGTCTGCGAAAGAAGTCAATGATTTAGATGTGTACGTCATCTTGACAGGTGTTATCTTCAACCATTGACCTTGTTTTGAATTCCTGTAGTACAACAAGAAATCTTTAAAAAGCTTCATGACATGGAAACCGATCAGAACTCGCGGGTTTTAAGGAAGGTATTATTATTCTGCATTGATGGTGTATGTACTATATTCCCCAGTTTTTCACGATATCACGAAACAGAGGCAAAACACGCTCACTGTTTTGAGATGGATCATTGGTTTTAACCTGCCCGTGTGTGTACGATCACCGTGCCAAAATCGAATGACATTTTTCAAACCAGCAGCGTTTTTAATGTATAAAATCTAATCACATCACAATATCCCTGAGGAAATTCAATTGATTAGTGGGTAATTGTGTGCACGTAATACAGGCGCTTCCAAACAGTTGTTCCTGTAATTTTCTGTTATTCAATTTATTCTCTGTGTCCTAAAGTTGGATGACATCTGGACAGCACTATTTGACTTTCAAGAACATAAACGGGAATTTCTCGATGACGTCTCCCCACCCCCTCCCCTCTCTCATCATTCATTTTCCTTAAAACAAATATCTAATCTCTCAACTCAACTGGTTCAATCCAGTTACAAAAGAGACAACTCTTATAGCAATCTAACTTCAAATGAATACATACATAGCCAAAGACGTTATTTGTCATCATCAACAACAACATCATTAAAGTTAACTTTGATTTAAAATCGCATGAATGCTTAAAGAAATCTCCTGTATGACTCACATTGACGTTTTCTTTTCTTGGTATATAGTCGTTTTAAAATTACAAAAAGACGATTAGATTTATATTTCCTTATTGACAAGGGTACGGTTCTCTCCACATTAATTATTCTTTACGTTCTTTTCGACATCGTCTTACCTATTGAGGAAATCTAAATCGAAAATGCATTTGCCATTCGAGTTCACTTGGCACTTAACAATTCATCCAGAATGAATGACGAATGATCTTCAGTCAGCTTTACCGATAATATTCCATTGAAGTCATTATGTATCTCTTCTTCTGAGTAAAGTAGTAATAGTACTTACTATCGGTTACAGATTTACTCGACTTAAAGGGTGTATACAAAGTTACAGAATGTTGTGATGACACTAAAACCTATTCCACAAAAACGACATTTTTTATAGAAACCTATAAAGCCCGTTTCTTCGTATCTGCAAAACTATGCCTTTTAAGCATAACAGCATGACTGATAGTGAGGTGTAAGTGTTTCCTTCGTTTCTTTAATTGGCTAGTAATCCCTTCAGAAAATATGGCCACTTTTCTTAGAAAGATATTTTCTTAAAACAAAATATTCATAACAATAAGCTCGTTGATGGTGACTTAGCAATGTTTCGTAACGTACGTTATGTCAACAATCGGCTTTTCAATGTAGGCAACCTGACATGCAATTTCCTTCCGTCCTCTGAAAACAAGTCCTTAAACGTCGTTGAAAGTGACGTCACTGTTTTGTCATGGCCTTTAATGTTTAACTGGTATTGATTGAGCAGGCTTAGAAAAAAATACTCGAAGACCAAACAAAGTTAATTCAAACTCTGAACGTTCTTGACTTTGTTTTGAAAACCTCGTAGGTTGTCGTAATGTTACTCTTTAATGAGAGACTTTGATTGTAAAATGGCAATTTGCTGAAAGCATTATGAACATGAATTGAACAGAGAGAGGCCTTTTGACGCTGAACCTGTGTTGACGTAAACTTCGTGGGAGTATATTTATATACACACTATACTATGAGAAAAAGGGCATGCAAGAAATTACACAAGTCTTACATTTTCCAACCTTTCTTCTGTTAACCTATCGTTTGAAGAGACGCATATTCATATAAACTTCTCAAGTACCCCTAAAATATTTACTTGAGGCGAGGGGAGTGGCTAGGCGAATGAGTGGAGAGATGCTACTGCATCGCACAATTATATAAAGTAGGAGTTTCGAAGTACTCCAGATCGCAATATAGTTTATGTATCGTTTTACATAACAGATAGTTCTATTCACGTACGAGTGGCCAATAAATATGTCATGTTTTTAGTATATTTAATGCATCATAGAGGTGGAAGTTTACTTGGCTTGCAAAAAAAATATATATATATGCTCATTAAAAGGTAGAAAAATGCGGTGACTTGTAAACTTGTGACTTTTTCTTTGTCTTATCAGTACTTTTTTTTTCATTTATGGCAGTTGCCAAACTTGATGGTCATTAGTTCTCATAACAGCATATTAATTCATTTTAAAAATTCGGTAAGAAACTTTTTTGATTACTTAAATATGTATCGTTCTCATCCATCTATTCCCACAACGTAATCACTGTAAGAATTAAGAATGGTGAAAGCGCGCTGCACCAGTGATAAATACAAAGCAGCTAATAGGCCTACCTATGTAATAATGTTACGTAAGTCTAAAGGAAAGAACGCCCCAATGATTGGTCTAGTGACCTTTAATGTAAAAGCACTTGCAATGGAAAAGTCGCTCGCCTATTGTGAAAATAGTTCCTCCATTTTCCTGCAATTAGTAATGAAGACGACAAGTACCACTCCGTAAGCATATAGTACCTCTAAGCTTCCGAAATTGGTAAATATATACTGTGAAAATTGAAAAAGACGACATTACATGGAAGTCAGGGCAAACGAATTTAAAAAATCAATTGGAAAAGCAATTTCCCATGTCACCCCTTCTCCATTCGGATTAGTTCCACGAAATATATTTTCAACATGGTTGGCATATCATGGCGCTATACTGCATGGTCATACAGTCAGTCATTTAACCAGCTGTGCAAATCCTGTTCACCTGATGCTCACAGAGCCAGTATATCTTTTTTTTTTTTTGGGGGGGGGGGCAGTGGCTTTCTTTCCTTTTTCTTCTGATTGTTTAAACTCACGTGCACAAGAATAAACTGAAGGTAAAAACAATTGTTGAATAATTTAAAGGCCACAGATCGTCTCCTGAATAGAGGGCGTCACATTTCGTTACGTCACAGCAGCATTGTATGAATTGCTCATTGCAATCGGTGGAGTTGTCACTGATAGCTGACTCAAGCGACTCAAACAACGTACATGCCATACGTGTAACTACACAGTGCATGCCGCAGTGGAAAGAGCTAAGATCAGGCGCTCGTGCGATTTTTCACGGAGACATCCGTTGTCTTCATATGCCTTCTTTTTTTTTTTTTTATTACAGTTGAAATTTCATTTCAATTGCCGTGACTCCGTCAACCAAGATGCATTTTAACATAAAAAGCAGACACCGATATCGACACGAATTGAAATTTATGGAGAACAAATCGTGATTGAGAAGCGTTTTTAGATATCAGTACGTTTCAGTCACGGGGAATGTACTGAGAAAGAAGATGGTCAATAGACGATTGGATTCGGTATGAAAGTTTTATAACTAACGAAATTCTGGACATTCTGGGGATTTTTTCCATGCATCCGTTGATGTTTTCTCGGTAATGTCGTACCGTTTCATGTTCGAGATGAGATTCCTGGAACCGCTTCTACCGGAAGAATATTACAAAGCAACGTCACAAACTGGTCCTTATTTTAAAAAAGTGAGATTAGCACCTGCCATCAAAAAAGAGAGCATGTTTTCACACTCTACCTCAAACTCTGTATCAAACGTGATGCTAATCTTGGTATCTAAACAAGATTTTCAGAGTAAAGATAAGAAAATCATGAGTGCATTCTGCACAGATTCAACTTTTTATCTGACAAAAGTGTACCACCAATTTTATTTGCAACTTCATGGTGTACAATCTCTACATATAAAAGAGTTAACGTTTAGGTTATACAATTGCGCAGAGAGAGTAAATACACGAATGTCATAGTATTGAACAAAGCGACAAACCTACGAAATTATGCCACTTGATAAGATTGGTTGCAATATCACAGTACAACACAGATCCCTGCACGCGACGATGGTAGGATAGCACACAAACCTAAATCGCAGGTTCCCAAATCCAACGCCTTCACGTATAATGAAACATTGTAAAGACTGAGACTCTCTTTTTCAGATTTTTATATTGAAACTATTAAAAGGGATTAATAATCATTCGCACTACATCGAAGGCACGAATATCAATATTAAACTCATAGCCTATTTGATTATTTTGTCATAAAACGACTTCGTACACTATTTTAAATATTATCAATACATACTTGGGAAGAATAATCAACCCCTATTGGTCCATTTCAGTCAGGTGACCGTGCATTATCCTCCAGAAAAAACTCCGTCGATTAAAGGGTAAAATCAGGCGGATGAATACAATGATAAGGTAGGTTGACAGTGTTTTGCCATCTGCCAATAGTGGTACTTTGTTTGTCGGGCGCAAACGAATTGTTGACATTTTGTGAATCTTGTTAAAGTTTTCTCGGGGTTTGTTTTCAATAAAAGTGCAGTTATTTACAAATCCAAATTTTCTTTCGTTAATGCACTCTCGGCGGCCAATGCTGTTTGCTGGATGCGCTCGGGCTAAGTCCTCGCGAATCCCTTTCATGAAACCCCGATCGTGCATTGTCCTACAGTTAATGCAATCTCATAAATAAACATCTGCAAAAGTTTCATCTCCTCAAAGCGTTACGCATAAGGTGAGTTAAGGAAAATGCTTCATTTTAATTTTCTAGACAGAAAGCATCAAAGAATTAGATTTCTGCAAGTGAAAAGAAGACCAAAGTCCTTGCTTATTTTGAATAATATATCCCGTGTCAATAAATATTGGCTTTAAAAACTAGGATTTTTTCTTCTGTTAAACAAACGCCTTATTTGTTTAAAAAAGTTTAAAAATTCTAAAGTATGGTTCAGAAGAGAACGTTAAAATGCATTATGCAGCATGCTGGTGTATGTCTTCTGCTGAACTGAGAGCTCAACAGTGATACCAGCAATTATCAAGTTTTTAGGTAAAGTCTTAACACATTGATTATGTATATGTCACGTGTCTCCCATGTCATTCTTCTCTATAATTAAAAGATATATATATAAAGTAACGGAAGTTAATTAAGATTCAAAGTTGAAAACAACACAATTTTTTCTGCCTAGTGTCTCTATTTATAGGTGAAAATGCACATGTAAAACAAAATGATCTTTATGATCTATTGATCACAATCCATTTATATGACCTATATATCAACCACACCCCCCCCCCTCCCACCACACCACCACCACCACCACCACCAACGTCCTTTTCAAACTTACATATCTTATTCTCTTGTTTTCAGAACGAGGACGTCCCCCAGTGAAAGTACATTAATCGCAAAATGAGAACCTCCTCTAGAGGACGCAATTAAATAAATTCATTAATCGATTATTATTGTTCGTGATCTAATGAATGCTTTCACCGAAAATGCCCATATTGGTTGAAATCTCTACTGTCCTTGAAATATTTCAAGGACACGTTACATAATCCAAATTACGGGCTTCTGTAAAATGTGGGTACAAAACACTTTTCTGTAAAGGGTGAGTGGCATCAGATTCAGAATAATGCAATTACCTCAACAATTCCTTTCACGACAACTGAGAATGAGATGGAGCAAAGATATTTTCAAAAAATTCTTTCTACACGCTTTTCTTTTGTCACCGTTATAAGACCTCAACAAGCTGAGCTATGTATCTGTAAAGCTCACATTTGAAACACCTGTTTCTCTGAGTTTCATTTCGCATGCCCTTTAACTAATATTAGGTACCGTAAGATTTGTCTGTCTATGTTGTCTTAAGTTACGGTATTATTTATTATTTATTAAAATTCTGTTTACGTCCTTGCTTTCTTTCACAGACCCACTGACGTAAGTGGATGTTTACTTCCTGAGAAGAGGTTCCAATGATGAATTTAAAAACATCCGTCCACCTAAAATAACGTTCCTGTAAAAAAAAAAATTACAGCTTTCACGTGCTTCGTGTACAGAAAGAAGGTTTACTGAGTAAATTTGTTCACTGGCTCAAACATAGATTTCGAACATATTCTTTTATCGTTAATAATATTACCAAACATGAGGAGACAAAGCTCGCGTGGCATAGCATGCGGTGAAACTGAATGCCTGAATGATTTGAGAACCCCTGGATACTGACACTATATATTTTTATCGATTTTAGGGATAGGATGTTTTTTTCTCATGAATAGACTGTCCTCATTTCGTAGTAATAGGATTATATTTCATCAACAGCAAAGTGACATTTCTATTTATTCCTATCGTCTGTAAGTTGCAAACGTAGACAAGTCTAGTCTGCATGAGGACACCTATCGGGTTGTCTGTATATACCTTTGGGAAAAAACAGAATTTTGTAACAAATACGCGAAGTATATCAATAAAAATATCTTCGAATGCCTCTTAATTCAGTTCATGTATAAACAGGATCAGCGGGAATACTTCAGGTCATCTTTTTCTTCTAGCTGTGTATTCGCGTAAACATGCAGGTTGTCTTGTATAGGGGGATCTTTTGGTACTTCAGTGTTTGCAAACATCTCTATTAATGCCATTTAAAGTTAAATTTCAATATATACTCCTCATTAGCACACGTACACAGTTCTAATGAAACAAAAATGCTCACACACAGCATCCGGAAACACTGCCATCTTGCGATACCTATCAACGATGAAATCCTAATTGGCATTTCACGTATAGGACTGCCCTGTGTAGTCGCCACCACCGTTGAGTAACATTCAATGACATTAAATTGTAACTTCTTACATTTTTACGGACGTAATTCAGTAAAGGACTTTAACGGAACAGGATCTTGAATCAAGTTGCTGTAAAGTTACTTCAGATTATACCCCAGGCATCGAAAAGTAGTTGACAGTGCTTCCTAAAGGGCTTATTTTTACTTCATTAGCTTTCTCTCTTTCATGCTATTAGTTCAACAGGAAGCACTTTTACTACCTCCCCCCCCCCCCTTGGGTGATTTAAGTTTAGTTTTAATTAAAGATGAAACGTCAAGACCAAAAGACACTTGTTATGATAAATATTTCCAAGAAATCGTTGTCGTTTAAAATCTTTATCACTATCATTAATGACTCTTTCTTAAGAGTATATGGGTAGGAAATGATAAAACTCCATGACACCAAGCAGCGTATTATTTAAGATCCTTAGGAGACTTGGGGAGTTATAAATATGCCAATTATCTTTCATGTACTACCAGTCATATACATCATGAAGTAACATTAAACTATTCCTGTTATCAAGGTTGGTTCACTGATATTTCATCGAATGAAGAAAACAATACATATATAATATGTATATATAATATGTCGAAGCTTTACATGTAATGATAGACTTACAAAAAACTTTTTTATGAAAAGGAAACTTAAAGACATGTCTCAGATCATGAGAGAGAAAAGAGAAACGTTTTCAAAAATACAACATTTCAAATCAACTACAAATCCAAGCTTTGACTTGAAAGTTGACAGTGTTCTCTCGAGGGAGCAATTGGAAAGCCAAAGTTTGAAACATTGTGACTACATAAACCACTTGCTGAATTTACAAACAATGTAAATTGTGAAGTCAGCCATGAAGTGAAATTGTCCCCGAACTGCTATGCCACAAATTACACTTGATTATGAGTTATAGTTCATCGTCATTAAGACGCCGAGGTTACCAAATACTTGGTCTTACTTTGATCAATTTCAAACGATGGCACTGTGTGTGTCTTTTATAAATGTAATTTTATCCATTTGTAGTCGAATGACAAAACACGGATTGTTTACATAGTGCAATCACTTCGTCAGAGAGATAGATAGATGGGTTTCACAACCGATAATGTAAAAAAAAAATAAAAATGTAAAAGAAACCGATAACGTAGCAAATAAATTAGCAGATAATGTAAAACAAACCGATAATGTAGTAAAAAAGTAACCGATAAGATAAGTCGAACAATAAAACAGAATGCACAAATGAATTGTGGTTTCGATGATCCGATTATGGGCATTTTTTTTTAATCTGACATTATGCATTAGTTGGTGTCAAAGGCTATCTATGCTTTATATGAAATATGAGATCTGTACAAGCTTTCTTTCTTGAGATCATGTATACAAGGTTTTCACAATTTCACCCTTACTGACATCGAATCACCTTTGAACTCCATTAAGGACCAAATGGTTCTTGTACTCTATAGGATACAACTACATAGTGAATATGACTTTTGTCAAAGTTTTCCTTCTTGAGAAGTAATGTTTACAAGAATTTCATATTTTTTGTTGACCTCAAAAAACCTTAGGCATTCACCAAAGATAATGGAATTCGTGCATACTCAATGAGATATACCTACACTCTTAATGGGAGGTCTGCCCAACTTTTCCTTCTTGAGATATCATTTTTACAACATTTTCACAATTTGACCCCTGTCGACCTTAAATGACCTCTGACCTCAACCAAAGTCAAGAAGGATCTTATACTGAATGTGGTACACCAACATACTCCATACGACATTTGTCGAAGCTTTCAATTTTGAGATATCGTGTTTACACGGTTTTGACAATTCGACCCCTGTTGACCCCAAATGACCTATGACCTCCACCAAAAACGATAGGGTTCTTATTCTCAATGTGGTACATCTACGTACTAAATATGACACCTGTCCAAACTTCCTTTCTTGAGATATTATGTTTACAACTTTCGAAATTTTTGACCCCAGTTGACCTCAAATGACCTTTGAGCTCCACCAAAATCAATTGAGATGTTTACTTGATATGGTTCACCAACACTAAATATGAGATATTCCAAGTTTCCTTTCTTGAGATATTGTGCTTACAAGGTTTCCACAATTTGACCCATGTTGACCCCAAATGACCTTTGACCTCTACCAAAAACAATAGGGTTCTTGCACGCAATATTGTTCACCTATGCACTAAATATGAGATCTGTCCGAGCTTCTCTTCTGGACATATCGTGTTTACACCGCCCCTTGATTACATAGGTTACGATTTCATCGAAACCAAAAACCGATAATGTCATAACCGCTAATGTAGTAAAAAAAAATTACCGATAATGTAGTAATCGATAATGTAGTAAAAAAATAACCAACAAAAAAATAGTAATGACAGACCTGTAACTTTATAGCTAATGTAACTAAGTGTAACTATGTAATAAAATCAGAACACATCGTGCAAATGCTATATCATAATATCAAAGAGGCAAATTGTCAGGAGGACACTTGCTTGAGAGTCAAGTGTATAACTTGATATTCGGTAGTTAATGTTTCATCGGTGGCAAAATATTACATGAATGAACTAGTTTGATATTTCGTATTAGCATTGTTATCGTAATGTTGCCGGGACGTAGACGAAGTGCCTTGTTCCAACGCAAAGTGTTGCTTTAAAGAATATGTGTGTCATGGTCAAGAGCTTCGCTCCTTGTGTCTTTCAGTAGCGTATTTTGAATCTATCCTTGTGTCACTTTTAATGAGACGTTGTCAATCGGGTGGAGAAAGGACGAGGTAGTGAACGTGACTTAAGCGGTCTTTACTCTCCATAAGTTGCAAAACGTGATTATTGAAAAGGGAACTGACAAACAAAGAAATCATCTGACACTGCCTATATGAATTGTCAATAAATAAAGATAATTTCCTCTTTTTATAGAAAGTGATTTCCCTTTTATCAGAGATTGAAGTATTCTTCTCTTCTAAGAGTAAAATATTGCATATCCACGATTTTAGCAATGAGTATGCCTAGTAACGGTTACACTTGGTGTGTGGTGGGTTTGAATATTATTGAAGTAATATCATAGTAATTTTAAACTAGTAACAGGGGAACACAAATCACAGACCAAGCTAAAGTCAGAACCACAGAGGCTTAATGGGGTTTTTTTTATTCTTCTGTACGCTTCAGTCACTGTTATAAATACACGGTAGCTAAAGAGTTAACTGACGTAAGTTAATTACGTTGTTGTTGACGGTGCATAGTGAACGACCGGTGTTAATGAAATGTGTGGGTGGTTATAATAGTGGCGATGATGTTGTTTATGAAAGTCAAGCCATGACGATAAAAAATACACGTTATGTTCCACTCCTTTAATTCTTTCCTTTGAAAAAGTTCAGCGTCATTAACATACAAGTACTGATATTGTTTATTTCTTTCTCTAACCTGCTTTCTATACTCTGTACGAAATGTCTAGATAACATCGGGAGCACTCTCATGAAAAAGTGTGTGTGTGCGTGTGTGTGTCTGTGTGTGGGTGTGGGCATGTGTGTGAGTATAGATATAAAAGTTTAGGCATATATGTGTTACATAATTGTCATGGCAACATTTGGCGTTGCAATCATATTGCCTGGATATGTGTTTGAATAAGGCTCATGGCTGGCTGAGACCTACAAACAAACTAAGAGATTATTTAACTAAATATAATATTTAATTAAGTAAAGCTATCACGTCGTGTCCTCAAGAAAAGAGGAAGGAAGATGAATTAAACAATAACTTTGACTCCGAGGAGAGTTGATCGATTCATCTCAAACAGTCACTTATAAAACGAGATCATACCTTGGGATGATATTAGTGGTAGGCTAATCCCTGGAAACCGGTGGTAAAATCTTATTAACCTTTGAAGAGAACCGACTTGATTTATCGGTCTCATTAACAGATTGGGGAGAGATAATGATTGAACTTAGAGGAAAATGCTCAGAACTGTTTACTCCGTCCAATCGAATTCGAACAAAACGGCCCTCTCTGATGATGAACGATAAGTGATTACAATCAAGGCATGCCGATAACTTTGCAAGTAAAGTAATAGAAAGGCGATGTTGATGGGAATGTAGGGGGGGGGGGGGGTATTTGATCGACTGGTAGTTGCGTATTTGATGGACTGGTAGTTGAGCAAATATGAATGGCCCAACAGGGGCGATACGATTGAACGGCAAAAGCAAAAGAAGAAGAAAGATGACTATGCGTTTGCCGGTACAACTCCGATATTCCAGCTTTAAAGCAGGTCGTTGAACAATAGGACCCTAGCCTAGCACCATTTCCTCGTTCACACACATTGTACTGCATGTACGTGCACCTGTTTGTAACTATAACCGACGAGACACGTGGAAGGATTTGCTGTGAATGAATCTATTTTTAGCATCACTCATCATTAGAATACTATCACATCAGTAATTGATCGAATATGAAACAGTGGTTGCAACTTGCATTTGATATATTTCAAAAAGTAAATTGGTCCTTGGACATTTACTTGAGAATCAAGTGTATGCCTTAATTACTCAAGTATACTATGCCTTACTTACATTGGTGTCAGTAAAGAACGTTTGTAGCTACAGGAATCACTTTGCCGCATCAACAAGCAACGTCACAGCTCACCACTTTTGTCACAACCACTTTTGTCAAAACAGAGGTCATCACTTTTGTCACAATACTGCCCAACTTTGTCACAAATGACTAGATCGCTACTTTTGTCCCCGTTAGTATTGTATTTGTGACCTACCTAGTGACACGCTAACTTGTGATGTCTGGGCCAATGATATGCAAGATGACTAGATGGAATGTAGCGAAACAAAGACATCCCATTCAACAGCACCCTGCATATTTCCAAATCAATCAATTTTTACACACTTATTTTTTTGCTATTAAAATTTTATTAAAACTTAGATGGTGATGGAGATATAGATATAGAGACAGACCCACATAGGGAACATTGACTAACGGGATGGGGGAGGGGGTAGTTCGTTTAGTATCCCACCCAGAATACATTTTTTGTCCCTATGTCTTACACGTTCCATAACACTGTTTTCTTAATAGTAGATTTTGGCACACTTAAACTGTAAATAATAAAACGGTGATGTATGCAGCTTGATACGAAAACAAAAGAAAATATTCGTAATTACCTCATGAAAATAATGGACTTGGAGTATCTCATAATTATGACTAACTGTCTCATAATTATGATAATAAACCCTGACGAAGGGTAGAGTCAATACAATACGATATTATCCACTAACATCCTCAAAAGGCAAATACGTTGTTACATTGTCTGAAGGAGAAGGGAAGTAAAGATGAAACAAGGGCTAGTCGTTGTAACAAAAGTGGTGACCTCTGTTGTAACAAGTGGTGAGACATAAGTGTGGTGAACAGTGGCAAAAATGGGGAGATGGTTGTGACAAAAGTGGTTGCTGCAAACGTTCGATAGTGGAAAAAAGTAGCGAACGTCTTAGTTTGACTGGTCCGTATCAACATTGTATGACAAACTGTAAAAATGGCCGTGAAATGGCCCTGAAATAAGTGTTCCAAAGGAAGTACTGCACGATCCAACCCTACGACCAAGTCAAGGCTTTAATATATACAAAACAAGTTGGAGATGATCTGTAACTTTAAAGTCATAAAGACAAAGGCAATTGAACTGTGATTAGCATAATCACCCATCACCACAACAATCGTTGAAAATCCAAATGTACAAAAATCTATACAAAGAAATTATGCAAGTACCATGGAGTCGTTTAACTTTAGCACTTAAACACAGTAATTAAGAAAAGGAACTCTTAATTAACATCAGCATGCAGTGCATGCGTGTCCATAGTATGTAGGCATATTATGTGTGGACCTGACGTTTACCTATATGTGATGCGTAACAGCTCTCATAAAACTAAAAGTAATTGCCATCACTTTTCACCGTTTACATTTTGCTGTAACGCCAAAAATCCCAAATGCCCTTGAGGCTATCAAGATAGATGGAAAAAGATAGCGGAATGAGAAACACAGAGAGGTAGAGGAGCATATAGACGTTTCCTCAGTGCTTTCGCTGCACTTGCCAGCCACAAGGTGATATGTAATGTACGAGAAAAAGAAAATTAGAAAGTTAAGTAGGATCAAAAAGATATCACAGAGGGAAGTAGAGGGATTAGAGGCAAAGAGACATATATAATAACCAGCGTATGATGATTATTATAATTCGTCCTCCGTTAGTTGCAATCGAAAGATTCGTAGAAAGGCCTTTTAACCCTTTGCATAAGATCTAAGATTGCCCTTGGGGTTTTATTTGAGTAACACTGCAAAATAAATAAAACTGGAACAAAGACCATTACATGAAACGTCGAGTCAAGTACATCTGAAGGAAAGGAAATAAAATATTCTGAAATTTGGTAATGATTTTGCCGGATGCCAATGCCGATATGCTGAAGTAAACATAGATTATGGAAAAGGTGTAGCATAAAGCAAAGTTCACGAATGACGAAATTTATATTTACATAATTTGGTGAAATTAAGTAGACCTATACTGTTAAGTTATATCAACATATGCAATCTCTCCAAAATACCTATGGGTATTTGAAATTGTACTGTTCGATAACGATGTAGGTATAAGTGTGTTACTACGTCACTTGAATTATTACTAAACTATTCAATGAAATCTTTCCGTTTAAATGTTTCAGTCACAAATCCTAAACGTATTAGTGTAAGTGATGGCGTGTCCGTTGACGGCCGAGTTTAATCGAACTATCCAAATCTAATAATAAGGGGGTTGAAGGTCAAAAATTTCGACTGGCTGAGTCTAAGTGGCGACCCCACCCAGATAGTTTCGGACACTAGTACGAAGACCTTTCTCATGAAGAGGTGAAGTATTAAAGGGGTAGAGTCTTCATTAAAAGGGTATATCAGGCTTGGCGAACCAAAAACTAAAAACGATTGGGGAAACGGGCTGAGTAACGGCAGGACCATCTGAGCGGAGTTCCACCATTGGTTGGCGAGGAGCGTGCAAGAAAGTTATAATATCAGTTAAGATATCATGTCTGCAATTCCTTAGCTCATGTGAAGAGAAAAGTCAATCGATGAAAAATGGTGATACATATCAGGTGAGTTGAGGTGATACAGAATCGTAATGAATTACGCATTCTTCCATGTTTTCTTTTCTTTGAGTATACTTGGCAAATATTTTTTGGCTGAACATAAGTGCGCCTAGAATTTTTTCCTTGTAGATGGGGGAAGAGATTGTTTGTCCGAATTGTGTTTGTTACTAATTAGGGGGATCACTATCTAAGTGGAGCGCCACCATTAGTTGGCGCGGAGGGTACAAAAAAAAATGGTTTTTCAAAAAAAATCCCAGATGACAGGAAACGGCACTTCCCGGGTGTACTTGAGCTGAATAATAATGAATTGATCATCCTCTATTTTCATATTTTTATTGAGTATTGACAAATAGTTCTGGGTTGAACATACGATGCCTGGAGGTTGTGGCGTTGGATTATTTGTCCTAATTACGTTTGTCACTAACCAGCTGGGGTTACCATCTAAGAGGAGCGCTACCATTGGTTGGCGAGGGGTGGACAAGAGAATTTTGGCCTCCGGATGACAGGGATCGGCATTTTCAGGGTGCACTTGAGCTGCATGTACCCAGCCTTGAAACAGGGATCTTATGTCTGCAATTTCTCACTTATAGGTGAAAAAAAAACATTCTACGGGAAAATTGCAATAATTTGGATTGTTCTTATATCTAGAATATTTGTGCTATCGTCATTTCCAGGAGAGTTAATTGAACAGTTTCTACTTTCTAACAATAACAGGCCCTTTCGTTAGCAATGTTTAACTACCAAGTAACTTTAGACAACATCTGTTGCAATGCTTTTTATCTATAGCAAACTATATTTTCCTGGAAAATATATAGGTCTCGTTAAGTTATTCCAACAGTTTTGACTCTCCGTCGATTAGGTTTAGAACCGTCGATTATTGTATACCAAAGTTTAAGGCTAAGTTTTACAAGTTAACTTTGTAAATGATAGCCAGTTTGATAAGACATGCAGTATAATATTTTGATAGATGGGGAAAGCATGAGGTGAATGATGGTTGGCCTGGGAGAGGGTCGTTAAGGGGGAGGTGTCCCCCATCCCCTCTCTGAGAAATGCTTCACCTTCTATGTGGCTTAGATGGAATCTAGTGCAATATTTGGTGTTGATTAAGCCATAAAATGTGCTAGATGTGAGATAAGAAACATTCCAACTTGTCTTTTACATTTTCCGACTATCGTGGCAATTAGACTGAAATGTGATTAATTCAAACTGGTATTTCAGATTTCTTTAGAAATTGTGTTTTGGAATTACCCGGTAACCCTTAACACAATTTGGCGCGGACGGCGGGTTCTTTTAATGTCATAAAATGTGCTAGACTGACATATGAAAATTTCAACTGGTATTTCAGATTTTCCATACATCGGCGCTTCTAGACTTTACCGTAAGAAATCTAGGCGGCATTTCAAAAATTTACGGTATTGAGAAGTTGTTTCAATTACCATGGTAACCTCAGAGAGAATCTGGTGCACTATTAGTCATCTTTTTTAATGCCATAAATTGTGCTAGTAGACTGAGATGTAAAAAATTCCGACTGGTGTGTCAGATTTTCCGACTGTCGTCTTCACATTTTATTGACCGCAGATGTATCTTCAAGAGCGTTGGGAAATAAAACTTCCTAGATCCAGTGGTTCTCTCTAACCTCCTAAATGTTTAGATCTCATGGCTATGAAATTTCGTTGCGGAGAAATATATAGACGTCTGCAGAAAGGAAAAAAAAAACAAGTTCAAATAATCCAAGTAGACTTTTGTATTGATAGGGTCTGTGGTCCTCTCTCAGAATGCAATTATAGGATTACAGACAGCGGCAAATAGGATTTCCCTTTTTTATTAAAGGAGACGAAAACCCTGAGGTTTTGCATATACCTTCCGTGAAAAAACTTATGGCAAAATCTACCTTTCTTGGATTTTAAATTACATTTTCTACACTGTGTTGGTTGCTTTACAAAAACGCGTTGAAAATGACGTCATGACACCATCCACAATTGTTGTTGGGTAATGTGTAAGTATTGCTTGTAGTATTGCTGGCCCAGATGGGGAAATAATCAGTATCCCCTTTATTATCTCTACTATCCCCTTCTCTTCCAGTCCTGCCCATGCACCCACTGCATTGGTTTTACTATGATTTTTTTTATTCCCTCTCATTTTAATCTGATATTGTTGTAAATTGCTTATGAATAAGTGGCAGCCACTGTTCGCCTATACGTCTTCGACGATCGCGTTTATTTTTTTTCACATACCTGCCACTTTTTAACTTCATATCTCAAATATAAACTGTTCAGTTTGCGACATCTAAAGTGGCATACAAAACGAGATATTGACTTCGCCTGTATTCGGTTACTTCGAGTTTATAGTAAAACAGGATACTACTTATTGTGATGCCATCAAGTTCATATGCAATCCCTCATGTAGATATATGTGCCGTGTCTTTTGTTTCAGGTAGTGTATTAACCTTTAATTACAGAAAGATTTGACTTGTTTTTCATTGAAATGTTAGTGACGTATTTGACTGGGTGCATCTTGTTAAATAATTGAATGGCATTCTAGTAACTCGGTACCACAATATCCAGCTGTAATCATGAGGTCATGCTTTATTGTGCCTGTGGGTTTTGCACGTAGGAGATACAGCGCATATCAGCTGGTTTAATATTTCAGTAGTCTCTAAATTTCGTACAATATTTTTTTTTTTTTTGGTCTTGCACGAGTGATACTCATATCATACAAAGATTATGAATAATGCAATCAACCTATGTACTTGAAAGCTCTACATGATAAATTTTATATCAGGGTTGGTTTCATTCGCTTGGTTCAGAACTCTCTAAATGTCTAGACATGCGATCACTGTATTTGATGTTTTATCGATTTGTTAATTTACTTTGCTCTCTTTTGTTTTCAACATACTTTTAGTGTATATTATTCTGACATTCTGTTTTATTCATTTGTCGTATACTCTGAATAAGTAGTACTTTGTCTGGCAAATATTTTTGGAATAGACTTACCGGTTATTAGAAGGAATATACGTTTTTTGAATTATTTCGTACGAAAATAAATACACACGTGTACGTTTATAGTCTGCTTGTGTAAGTTTTGTTCGCAGTTCTTACATTGAGCACGTCGGAGAGGTTTTAGTTGGAACTGGTTCAAGACACAAAATTAACACTTTTTCTCGTAACATATATCGTTCTTTCATTGTTGTTAAAATATGCTAACATAAAGGTGTTGCGGTCTGTCCAGTATAGGCTACATTAAACAGAGCAGACTTAGTTGCATATGTCTGGGTCAATGGATTTTACAAAAAAAATGAAGATGAGGTCCCTTGATTCTGTGACAGAAAATAAATTACAGTTCTGTGAAATGCGGGGGTACATTTCGCTTGTGGGTGAATTTCGGAGGCCTGACAGTCATAGCTTTAATCCCCACTTTTCCCGACCCCCAGCCCTCGACGAAAACTTGTTACAGCCTATGCGGCTGAAATACTTCAAACAAATTGCTTGCTCACTAGAAATGACAACGGTTATGGGATGATGATGATGATGATGATGATGATGATGATGATGATGATGATGATGATGATGATGATGACGATGATGATGATGATGATGATGCAAATACTTTGGTTTTGTATCCCTAAGTTATGAGTCTCCTGCAGGCTTCTGCAATGTACAATAACAGCAATTGACTGGGCCTACATCAGTTCATAGACCACTATGCTAAGTATTACATAGCATAAATAAGTAAGGATCGGGAACAAGACCCTAACCTACACCGGTACCACTGCCTCCTCACTTGGTAATCAGATTCATGGTTAAAGCACTACTGCATTATCGTGTCTGAAAGCCCCAAGTACAGAGCAAACAAACTCATCTAAAGAAGTATCAATTATAGTTCGATAGCTGTTTTTTTTCCTTCACTTCAATACTATTTCTATTGATAACAGTGCGTGAAAATGCTGATTTAAATGTGCATACACGAAAACAAGAAAATTTGGCAGGTGTACCTCCCTGATGAATCAAAAAAATCTCTTCTCGGGGTTTCTGTACTTTAAGGAAAGAGTCGAGGCCTATATAGTTATCATTTTCACACACCTTTCTTTATCATTGCACATTTTTGTCGTTATGATCTGTGGAAGTGGTTTACAGCGGGTGAGCCACTGAAGTGTCTCCATCAAATGCAACGGCCGCATGGAATGTAGGACACATAAATTTTTGAAAGGTATCCCCACCTAGTGGAAATAATGCGTCTGTGCACATGATTTAGCAAGAACAAAACTTAAAAAGAGCACTTAGTTAATCGACTTTACGGTGAGATACTCGAAGGTAGTAATTTCCCTTTCTCTGTTGTTTTTAGAATTTTATTCAATTTTTTCTTTAAATTACAAAATTTCTCTTTAAATCATACAACATTACGATACTATCTGTCATTCCTTTGCTATAACGCATACTTTTGTAAACATTTGCTTCATACTCGCGTTGCCATACTTTATGGGTTAATATTTTTTTTTTTATTTCAGTTAATAAACACTGCAATTAAAACTGCAAGATTTTCATATATGACATTTATACGTATTTTTTGTTAAGTGTATAAGTTTGCCCTAGCTGTTTTCTACTTTTATGAGAGCACTCACAAAACGAAACGGTAAAATAAGAACTCCATAACTTTTAGGTAAAATTTTACACACAGTTAATGTAAGTCTTACATTGTGTATATAACAATTTTACTAAAATGTGGTAAAATTTACCAAAATTATGTAGAATTTACATAAACTGTTTACCTAAATTATGTAAAATAAGAACTCCATAAATTTTACATATAATTAATGTAAACAGCATATGTAAATTCTACATAATTTTGGTAAATTTTACTACATTTTAGTAAAATTGTTATATACACAAGGTAAGACTTACATTAACTGTGTGTAAAATTTTACCTAAAAGTTATGGAGTTCTTATTTTACTGTTTCGTTTTGTGAGTGAGACCAAGCATTTTTTTTTTTGTATTTGCCACTAATATTTCCATATTTAAGTAGTACAATAGTTACTTTTGTAATCTAGTATTTAATTTTGTACTTCATTCAAAGAAGGAAAAGCAGTTGAGCCTGACATTGCATTCATCCACAGCAAAAATAACCATGGTGTTTTTGGTATGTATGTTCCTTAAAGGTCTACTTCAGTGAACACAGTGAGAGTCGCTATTATCCAGAACTCTACAGATTTAATGAGATTGCGATGTTAAATAGATTAGAAATCACTATGGATAAAACCAAAAGTGTGCTCACACCATACACAAATTGATTATTTGAAATACAGATAAAGGGGATATGCATGAATTATAGGGTAAGTTCCATCGAGCTCGTTTATTCCGCCTCTATTCCCGGTATCGAATTAACTTGAATATTCATGAATGCGTTTTGTAACAAACATGAAACCACTGAACTGTATCCCGAAAAGAATCACTGTAGGCCTATATCTTTCTTCATTTCATGCTCAAAAATGAATAATGCATGTGAAGTAGTGTTAGCCTGCTTGAATTTTCAATACTGAAAGACCCTTTCAACGATAAAATAGGCAATGCTCAATTGCACATGAACACAGTCGATGGACTTATTTGTTTCACATTAATGGACACGAATTTGATTACAACATGGTAGAGTGACCACGGGTCCTGTTGGGTGGTACAAATGTAAACGTACCCAAATACATCAAGAAAATCACGAATTTAGACAAAACAAAAATATGATTCCTCTGCCAAGTATAGGCCTACTCTGTGTAGGAAATCATTAAAAATTCAGTTTATCTATCCAAGGACATTTAACCTTTTCCTATATAAAATGCCCTTTTTCATTCACATTCTGGAGTTTGGCTGATACTTCGATTACATGATTATTTCCTTTAACGTCCCATTAAATGTTTCTAAAGGTTGTCTTATATTCCATACTGTCCTTTGATTATTGCAAGATGAAAATCTTCCTCGTGGTCTGATTTAAATGCATCTCTTTGTCATTAAAGGCTATTTGTTTCAATAACTGTAAATGTTTCATAAAGCCATGGACGTCGATTCGTCAGGAGAAGGAGAATGTTTCAACTTTTTCTAGTAGAGGAGATACCAGGACATTTGTCCCACCCCTTCCCCAAAATCTGTGACCTAAAAACGAAAAAATAATAATTATAGTAATAAACTAAAATATTCTTTACTGTGGCACTGAAGGGACGTTTCAACATTTCGTTTCGATGTTTCGAAATTTCTATGTTTCAGTGTTTCGGCTTTCTCGTTTCGAAATTTCGATGTTTTGACTTTTTCGTTTCGATATTTCCGTGTTTCGAGAATTCAATGTTTCTATGCTTTGAGTTTTGGAGCGTTACTCATGGCACGATACACTTGCACGTATTGTCTAGCAAAATACCGCGAATGGTAATATTGTACTATACACAGCAAAGTATATCCTGAAATAAACTGCAGAAGGTTCCTTAACAAGATGATATCTAACACAAGGTTTCCGAATGGCAGGAGGGACAGCCACTTACCAAACGATAAATATAATCCGGTTTGTGATGAAGTTTCGGGTCGAGTGCATTATAATAAATGATGAAAAAAAGCCTTGCTTAACCCATCTCTGTCTTCTCCTGAAGGACATGAAGGGAGCACGTGACTACGGATCTTTTTTACTGATGAAACCCGTGAGCGGGAGGGACTGATTACACCAAAATTTTTGCACCCAGAAAAACTGCGAAAAGGGGTCATTTTTTAGCAAAAGAAGGCATGATCGCCCGTAATACGAGGTGCAAAGATGCGATAAATTTTGAAGTAATTGCAAATTGCCCAGATAGTCGAGATACATAAATTTCGAAACATAGAAATCTCGATACGAAGCAGTCGAAACATCGAAAATATCGAAAGGAAGTAAGTTGAAACATAAGAATATCAAAATCTCTTAACGTCCCTTCAGGGCCAAGGTAATTCTTTGTGGACGTGTAAATTTCCTAACTTGTGTTCTAAGAAAGTAAACTTAGCTGAAACTTACCATATTTCATCCTTTGATTTTTTTTTTAATTAATTGAGAAATTGCAAACATAAGATAAGATTGCAAACTTTTAAATTGGACATATGCGGCTTATAAACACCCTTGAAGTGCCGTTTCCGGCCATTTCGTGGTTAAGTGGTTGCAAAACCAAATATTTTCTTGTACGCTAAGGGCCAAGCAATGCTAGCGATCCTCTTATAAAACTTTGCCTGTAGTCCGGGCCTCACCCTCCCTCCCCCCCCCCCTCCCCCACGATGAAAAAAGTCTGGATATATCAATGATACGAGAGATTAGGTCAGATGTCCCCCACTTTCCAAATCAAAGCAACGCCCAGAAATAAGCTACACCCACTTCTGTGTATAGTTTTATTCTACTACATTTTCCTTATTTTAATAGTCATTTGCACAGTTTCGTGTGGAGGGACAGTCATATACGTAACTGAACGGATATACCATGGTGAGAAGAATGAAATAATACTATACCAATAGCAAAGTAAACCTAAGTTGTTATTTTTATTACGTCATCTCATAATTACTGCTATACATTCATATTGCATTCTGTAGTCTTTACCTACTATGTGTTCTCTCATTTTCTTTTGTTTAAGACTTGTTAGATTTCATGTTTTTTCTTTGTTTAACGTACTCTTTCTGTTTTTCAATTGTACTCTATAGAACTTTCTGTTTAGTAGCGTATATGCTTCATACTGACAATTCTTCATGTTGGTTGTGACTTCTAAATGTGTATATCAATCTTATATATTACATTACGTGTATATGCCCACGTACTTGTTGTAACTTGTGCATCACTTCTTGGATTACTACTTTGATGTCTTTTCAACCCCTCCCACTCCCCCCCCCCCCCGTCGAAAAAAAAATTGCAAAATCAATAATTAATAACTTTAACGTGTCAGGTATCTTTGTCGCTGTATTTCCAAGTCTGATTACTAAAAACTCTCCAGTTTTCCCTTGGTGATGAATTTAAATTCTCCATACTGTAAGCTAATTTTAAAATTGTGCACATACCCTCTCTGAAAAGATTACATGGAATACTAGCCTATGTGTGCTTTGCCACAGAAATTAAAGACTTGTGGTCGTGAGAGAACATATATACTTTGCATGGGAGCAGCCATGAGTGTGCAAGGAGGGTTTGTGAAGAAATTGTGTATGGTATGTCTGCTGATCAAGATCATATTGTCTGAACTGAATTGCAGACGTATGTTGTCGTCTGGTAAACAATATTTACCCTTTCGGCGCCCCTTGAATTTTTCTTTCGGCATGTTCTGTATGACTATTCGCCGGATGTGTTATTTGTCGTTCCAAGAGCCTGGTGCATACATGCAACATTCTTCCTGCTGTCTATGTATATTTGCAAAAGGAAAATATGGCTGAAGGCGATCGACATGGTACAAAAAAAATGAGGATATAGAATTTGCTGCTTCTCCGATTTCATTTAATATTATCAATCGCCGTCAGCATTAATCTCCAAAACTTCACGTTCTGAAAGCATGTCTGATCTCCTCGAATATATCTTTGGCGTATACGGGTACTGGGAAATAAATGGTATATTCAGTACACCTGCTCTGTAATTACGGTTGCGTCAATTAACGAAAATTGGCACTTTATCGAGATATGTGCCTTTCCTGCAACTGTGGCATCCGTTCATTGAACGAGGAACACACTTTCTGGGCTTAGTTGTTTGAGTCTCGGCACAAGAGAGTGAAAACTTCCGAGTCCTAATAGTGGACTTCCATTTTAGTTTTCACAATTTCAGACATCCCCCCTCCCGATTTCATCAAAGATACACATTCGTTCGTATATAAAGGCACTAAGTCTTATTTTAGATTTTCGTCTTACATGTAGTTAAAATACTATGAGATCTGATGTGATATTCCAAACAAGGCCTTAAAGTGATCTTTGATATACATCTTCATACGATGAATGTAACTTAGCTTTGTACTTACTAAAGGAAATCCGTACACATGTAAAGTGATACTCTCATCGAGTTACATGACTGAAAAAACATAAGGTGAATTACTGTGAATACGAAAATGACCCTATACATAAAATATGAAAAACAAAATTAATTCACCCTTTGATATTAGCATGACGGATCATAGAGAGCCTGAATTTTATGAACGGGTCTGTCGTTTCCGCTTTTCTTTCTAGAGATTTTAAATATTGGTTTGCAGTGGAAGATCAAACGATACACAATCCCCAGAGGAGGGGATTACCTTAGCGACAGTAAGAAACTGACGGTTGCAAGGAAGAAAATCTAGAAATATTACTGAAGATATTAAAGTTACTAGTGATTAATTTGTTCCGCATATTCAACGAGGTAATGAAATAATTGTCTTGACCAATACGTAGACATAATTAATATCTCTTCTATTCTCAATCTTTATAACGAGGAGAAAGTTTGGCAGTTTGAAAGTAGAACGGACATCGGAACTTTATATTGAAAAGATTGTGTGAACTCACTTTACCCTGATTTGAAGAGCTCAATTATCAGTATCCGTTAAAGGGATAATTCAGAAATAAAAAAGATGCTGTCCCCAAGAGACAAGCATGAAGAATATACCAAACACGAAATATACAACATTTGGTCTGTGAGATAGATCGTGGTAATGTTTGGCGAATTATTCCCAATGTTTACAATCTGCGATACTTTCTGCTTGTTGCCATGGTTTAGGTTGCCATCACTGCTGAATGAAGATCTTACGATCACATGAACTGGCATAAACCATCATGAAATGGGTTAATGAAGACAATTATGTAAGCAAAAACCTTTCAGAACATAACGTCTGTTTTTATGTCCTCAGTACATTTTATGACTTCGTTATTTAGAGGTATGTTTACAGTCAAATGAAGATCGTGTGTACAGTCGAACCAAACCAGTGCCTACAAAACATATGTAACCAGGGCAATACATTTTTCCTGTATTTTGTCTAATAAGTAAAGTAACAAAAAACGTCTGCAGCGTTTAAACATCAGCACACGGTATACTGTGGCCTTCGAAGCCTGTCCAGTGAAAAATTTCCTCGGGAGCTCCGTCCCCACATTTCTAGATACAGTGCCTTTTTTTGACAAGGAAAATGCCCTAAGTACAGGTAATAAGATTTCTCAGTGCCGTTTTATAGACATTTACCACCTCCAACTGCAAGACGGTTGCGTTGGGTCTGCAAAATGTCAACGAGGTTTTTGTGTGTGTGTGTGTGTGTGTTATCACATATATACATACGTACCATCATTGCCAGCGTCCCAATGTTTATCAAGAAACCCCACTACAGAACAGAAACCTGCAGGTTAAACTGTATGCACTGCTGTCAACAGAAACCTGCTTTGGTATGTCTCTACAACGGTCTTGTCTTAGATCAGATTTGTAATTCGACACTCGCTCTATTTTCCTGTCTATAACTTCACTGGTTTGGGTATCTTTTCAACGACCAATAGCAAAATCGACTCGTTAAGAGAAAGAAAGAATATATATATTAGTTCAGTAATAAATAAAAGTGTTCGTGCTTGCACTCACATTAGGCTATAGAAATATAGTCCCAACTCATTTCGTACACTCACTCAAATAAATGTCCTCGATTCCACACTCGCAGGGGTATTGTTCTCTTCCTCGTACTGAAGATACAGTAGTAATGGAAATCAGTTTCTCGTGCATTTTTTGTACTCGTACTTGTACCCGGGACCGTGCACTTGTACTCACACCCCACGTATGCTCACTGATAACTATCATGCCAGGTAGCAAGATAATTGATTTTCAACTTTGCATCCACACTCTGTCACACAGATTGAAAACTCTATCAGTCAAAACAAAAGGGATTTTCTATACTTTTTTACTGATGTACATATTTTACTTATCACTTTTCATTCTCACTGATATTAAAATGTATGCCATGGAGGGAGGATGGAAAAAAAAATTGCTAAAAACTACACGCTATTGATAACTTATGATGTGTTTGTCTCATTACCACATAGATATACAGTCCTACTGTATATAGTAGATATAATACCGTTATTCTATCTGTAATATCCTTTTCAATATCTCTGTTCGTTTTAATTCGACTCCAGGAGAATGACCTTTAATATGTTCATAACACTCACAATCCCCAACCCCCCCCCCCCCCCAACGAAAAAGTTATAGAAAAAAGAGAATATCGATAATCTAATGTTATCGACCAACATGTCTACCATTAAAATGAAAATTTAAGGAAATGGTTTCTCCGATGATATGATATGAAAAAATGAGACCTTCAACTTCTCTGTCAGAGCCGACGTGTGCATCCGTTAAACTTGATAATTTCACCAGGGCAAAGTCGCCGTCACGACCGAGTTCATGTATTTCACAAAAGATGTAACAGCTGTATGTTGTCCTGACATTGATACCATTTATGCATGCATGTTTGAGCGAGTCGAACACAATAATACGAATATATTGAAGTTATATCAGTTTCATTATCGAAAGTCAGTGCAGGTTTTCAAAGCGATATATCAAAAAGCATCTCGTGGGTTCAGTTGGCAATCCCTATGCATTCACTTCATTAATGTTCGAAGTTCGCCTGAAAACGGGGTTATTATTTTTTTTCTTAGCTCACCATCAAAGGCTGTTTCAAGCGCAAAGCCAAGAGGTGAAAAAATCGATGGCTAAAGATCGATGCCAACGTTTCTAGGACAAATGGATTAAAAAAAATAGACAAATAAGAAAAAAACCTTTAAATCAGTGAAATGGCACCGCTTTAAAGATTACATTTAATGCGTACAGTCGAGCAGCAAGCTGGAAATTCTTTAGGGAATTTGAAGTGATTTCTTCTCCATGTCTCAAACAACTAATAAAGTGTAGGGAAGCTATCATGCCCCTATATTTTAGGGAACTGAGCTCCTTTCCTTCAGAATTCTTACCGGCTAGCTGTTTCACATACAACATGCGTACGACCAACGTTTAAAATGATATGTACATGTGAACAAATGAGACTAAATATATATTGTAAACAGTTTTTTCTCTCCTCGCTTCACTTTCACTATAAGCAAGACGGTGCGGAATAGGCTATGTGATAGAAGAACTGTCATATTTGTATATCCGGAGATGGCAGTCATTTCAAGGGATATAACTCTGCCATAATTATTGTTTTAAGAGCTGGCTGTCGATTCAGAGCACGTTGCCGTGACAAAATGAAGCATTTGGGGGATGATATTTGCAGAACACATGATCATTAAGGACAATTATTCTGATTGTTTGTATTCGGTACACCGGTCCTCAAAATGCCAAATTATTCTGATTTCCGTTGTGTGGGACTATACAGAAACACTGCTGTTATATCACATGAAACCTCCTGTGCCCAGTTTCAGTAATTATGATTTTTAGCATACGGCACACCTTCACCTAACAATATTTCCGTTACAAGCCATGTTTGACTTTGAACGTTGGCAATGGACACCAAACGACTGTGAAGTCATTTCCCTCTCATTGTCAGTAGAATCTTGTTACATTACAGAAATTGTACAGCAGTTATTTTGATGGATGATATGTCATGTCAGTCCTATCGATACATCCTATCCAGATACATCCTATACAGTCCTATCTTAACTCTACCTCTTATTCTGAGGATTGTTGTGGTACTTACAGCCATTTACATATATTACATTTATATTACATTACACACACACATATATAGCGTATATATAGCGTATATATAGAGCGTATATATAGAGCGTATATATATAGCGTATATATATAGCGTATATATAGAGCGTATATATATAGCGTATATATAGAGCGTATATATATATATAGCGTATATATATATAGCGTATATATATATATATATATAGCGTATATATGTAGCGCATATATATACAGCGTAGCTGACGCAAGGAACCAAAAATCGTTATACAATTAGCCAAACTCTTTCCATGTATAGTTGCCCTGGCTGTGACAGTAGCGACGTCTTTTGTACGATATATCATTGTGACGAGTCAACATACCTAGTATTCTCTGCGTATCCTATTTTTTTATCATTTTTTTTTTTTTTTTTGGACACCAGCCCACAACCAAGCACATAATCGTGTCCCAGTCATTTACGTGTGCACATTAAGTTCTCTCCGTGGCAACAATGACAACGATGAATCACTGGTGTCTCCAGAAAAGTAAGACCACGTAAAGCCAATGATTTGTTTATAATCAACCGACGGCTCTTAATGATGTATCCTTTGGTGCAGCCTTGCCTCCTGGCGTTCTCAGCCATCTCCGCAGTACATTGTTTCACTTTTAATGATGCTTCACTTTTGACAAAATGACCACGGGATGATATTTGATTTGAGAAATTGCCACGCAGTCCAAAAAGTTGCATCATCTTATCCATTCATCACTTGTTAATGAGTCCTAATAACGGAGAAAGCTTATTACCGAGGAGATAATGTGGGTGTGGGGGAGGGGATTTCGGCGTGAAGAGTTACCAAGTAATTTTTGCCGACAACCACAAAAAAGAGGGTAACATCTTAAAATTGTAAACGTAGACATTGTGCACCTTTACATATATACATTACACAAACGAGTCCTCATTTGGGAGCAACTTTCCCTTTTCTTTCTTTCCTCGCAGTCGCCTAAACATGCGCTCATCATCTGCCAGCCGAAGTATAAGGATTTATGACTCTATTTACTTAATGGGAATGTATATGATAACTCACAAAAGGTCCGAGCGAGGTCTAGATTCAGAATGAGATTTAACAACATCAATTTACTTAATGAATGTGAGTAAAAACTCACAGACTGAAAAACACACATATATGCAAAGCTGTTTTTGTTGTTGTTGTTGTTGCTGTTGTTGTTGTTGTTGTTGTTTGGACACAATTTTGGCCAAGATTTCCAGTTTGCATGGAGTTGTAGTTGTTTTTTTTTAAATAGAGAATTAATTTTAAATATTCCCGAGCAATAATGTATGCTATGCCTAATACGGTACATGAAAACAGTTTATACTTGATTAACTGAAATAAAGTCAAAGATTTAACCTTTGAAACAAGTTATGCGTATGAGTGAGTGGGTTGGTATCGTACACAATTTTTACAATTTTCTTTTGTCTCAAAAATATTGACATACGGTTACTTTGCATGTATTACCCCATACCTTCAAACAATAACTCAAATGTGGTAAGAATTGCATAAGATATATATAATGTATATACGTATAATGCAGACAGACTGCAGAGATATGAAAAGTTCTAACTGGTATTTCAGATTTTCCGACTACCGTTTTGGGTTGTTGTTTTTTTTTTTTGGGGGGGGAAGGGTTCGGGGAAATCCCCCAAACGTTCTCGACGCCCCTGAGTAGATATCGACAATGCATTCAAATACACGATCACCAACAAAAGTTTGACCTCAGTTCTCTCTTTTCGGGTTATTTGAAATTTTGTTGTTCACCATGAGTTTGCGAAGGACATTTCCAGTCTTTTGGACCGAATTTTGCCTTGGCTAGGAATTCTTTATTCCGAAATATGTTTTAGGAAATGTAAATTTAGAAGAAAGCAATTATAAAATCAGTCACGGTAAATAAGACTTAACTATACAAACTTAAAATTGAAATTGATAATTGCCATTCGAAACGAATTAACCGTCACTCCATGTAGAGTATGGGGGGGGGGGGGGTTACTGGGGTAACGTTCTTCATTACTTGCGAGCTGCTACAAAAGAAACAAAACGTACACAATCAACCGATGTATCCTTCGTAACTTAACTCGACTGGCAAAGTAAGTCAGTCAATTCATTACTTTCTTTTGTCCATTGCCATATCAGTGCAAAGAACACGCTGCGCGAGGAGTTAGCGGAAAATTTCGGCATTTTGGGATGAGTAGATGAGACTAACGTTATGGAAACCTATATTCGTGACGCAGAGTTCCATTGATCAGCCTAATGATTACATCAGTCACTCACTGAAAATGTGGGGCGATATTTGTTACAATGTCCCCCTACCATTCAAAAGTGAGCCAAAACATGTCTCCTTACGGAATGTAGGGGTGAACATTTGATATTATGTCCCCACCTACTCCCCCCCCCCCCCCCAGGATTGACGCCCGTGATCTAGTCTCTTGCACTGATTATAATTAATAAGTCTGTCACCGTTTTGACTTGACGATATTGTCCACGTAACACATAAACCAAAAGGAAACATCCGTAACCACGTCGAGATTGCATCTGCAAAGCTGTAAAAATGTGATGAAATTGCTGCTATAAACATTCCCTAACAGATGACATGTGATTTTCCCCTAAACTATGCAGACAATAGATATACCATAAAGGTCACGTGTACGAATATCCTAGAATTATGAACAGGCTACAATTAGTTCTTTAAACTATACACATGTGATCACTGATAGATAGATTTGTGTGTGTATGCGTGTGTGTGTGTGTTTTTTTCCTTCTTTACGACAATCATTAGTGCAAACAGAAAATGTTCTTCTCACATTGTGGCTGCAAACAGAGATATTACAGTGACTACATCACTTTAGATCAAACTGATGCAGTATGAATTAAAAAGGTGAGAGTTGTACTACACTTTTCGGCTCATTAGGTCCCTTTTCAAGGTTTTATTTTTTCTATTTTTTTTTTTTCAACAGAAAAGTTTTTCGCGGAGCTCTATCTAACCTCGGCCTACTAATGCCGATTTATATATCTTGATATGACACAAATTCCGAGGGAGCTGCATTAGCCACAGTTTCATATAAGAATCGTGGCTTAGAGAGTAGAGTTTGTGTTCATAAATTTACATTATTTTGACATTGGAAACTACGTACATGGTCCCTGGGCAATTTAAAGTTACTTCCCACAGAAACATCTTTATTCTTCAATCTTCCAAATTGTCTTACGGCTTTGTGTTTTCCTTTGTCCCAAAGACATGCATTTTGCAGGATTGCATATTGGTTGACGTGCTAATAGTCTGGTGTAGTGCCATGAGCAGATGTTTTTATCGGAAGTATATATAGTGCAAAAGTTAAGTTCCAAGTATACTCCAAGGTTGTAACAGAAAACAAGAAAGAATGAAAAAAAAAGTAGCATAACTGGTTGATTGAAGGAATACAAAATATACGACTTTATTCGGAATTTTCGGTCTCCATGGAACCTTTTTCAGCGACATCAAACAGTACAGTGAGTAATTACTTGGTATCTTCATAAGACAAACATTGCACAGGGTTATACCAAAACAAACTTTACAGGATTGTAGCGTTTGATGATTCGTGTAATAACTGAGAAGACTGAGGTCTTTGAGTCCGAGTCTAGTGCGGTGTGTTCAGAGCTGCATTATCCACGCTATTTCCGCGTGCTTACGACTTAGTGAGTGTACAGGAAAAGTTGCCAGGTACTAAGAGTTACTTTCAGATATTATTAATGGAGTGATGAATTTGATTATAGTGTTGAGCGATTGGTTATCGGATATTGTCACAAATGGACTTTTTGTGATTGTTAAATCGGAGACGGAACGAAGAACTGGTCTCGCCGACGTAGATAGCGTGTAGGCACAGGTTACAAGGCTAGAACTGCATTTGCCTACAAATGCGCAGAATTGTAGTACGTGATAGGCAAGTGACTTGTTGGTGGGAGTAAGCCCGTCTTCGTGGATCTACTTTTGATAGGAGTAGCGTTTTGGGGGAATGGAATGCCGGTTCCTGTTGGCCCCTTTCCCAATCCAAGTTTTTGTCATCACGCTGGAGGAAACAAAAATTCCATTGGAGCACTTTCATAACGGTTTAAAACTGCTGACGCTTATCGTTACTGTATATGTCGCATAAGACTGTACTGCTCTGAGTTATAAAGAGTACTCAAATACTGCTGTATATTTGTCAAAACTGGCTTTCTGTTTCACCACTAAAATGGAACTTGAGAGCAGTATGTGATACTGCACAATGACGTCATTTTGTACCCACTAAAAAGCAGTGAAGCAGCACACGATTCTGTGACACCATGTTGAACACAATGGCGCTGTATTGCACACCAATTTTGGAACAACATTGACACTCCACGTTTATCACCTCATTGGGAAAAGGCCGAACCACATTTCATGGCGTTTTCTGGAAATTTATCTGCAGGGCTCTCTCATCACTTTAAGTCCTTAAATTGTTCTTACAGTTGTGGCATTTCCTTTTTCTCAGTAGATTTTGGTTTGAAGAAGGCCATAGCTGGCACTTACTGCTATTTGTATGAACTAAGATACGTTACGTGCAGGATAGCCGTCATGAGCCCTAAAAGGCGCAACAAAAGAATTTGGCATGCGGCCGACAATGACAAGATTAGTAAATAAACTACATTACTTAAGTCAAAATTAAGATATACTAGCTAGTAGAAATTCAAAACTCATGATTTCATTTATTTATATTATATTTTACAAGCTCTGGTCTACCATTGAGCACTCTGTTAACAGTTTCTGCAGGACTTAAATTATCGTTTCTCATGTGTAACCGTGTAGTTATTAAACCCAGGTAAACGTTAAATGTGGCCAAAACACGATGCAGGGTCTGCGATCACATGATCACTGGTCTCATCATTCTCCTTAGCCCCTCTGGCATTATACTCTGTCCCGGTTTTTTCAATTGCGATACCTCTCATGTAAGTTATCTTATTGCAACATTTGTCCAGATACACAATACATCGGCCAGACTTCCATTTCCTTTCGAACAGATTTCGATAACCACAAAAGCAGTATACGGCTCAACAAAGCGGGATTCCCCCTCCCCTATCATTTCAACATGGCTAATCACAGTCTCAACTGTCGCAAAAGTTCGCAATCCTCCATGGCAGCATGACACACCACAACAAAAGAATTCTGAAAGAAACTGAACTAATATTCAAAGTTTCTTCGCATCTTTACGGACTGAACAAATTCTAGGACTCCTTTCTAACTTTAACTTTCACAAAAAGTGAGTAACAGTCATTCTTGCATTTCTGCTCCAGCACCTGAAGAAGGACCCGGGGTCGGAAATTTGTGAAATTTGTTGTTTAAAATATACCATGTTGGAACCAAAGGCACTACCTGGATGGAGTTTACAAATGACGCAGACACGACTGTTTCGTATAGTGTACTCCTCAATGCGTAAACTAAGACTGCGTACACCTACGTTGTGTTCTATGTAACTGCACTTAAAAGATAATTGTGTTGATGTTTACATTTTGTCGTTATTTCGTTTCTCTTGCTTAGGGTGCGTAGTGTCGGCTTCTGTAGAATGATTTTTCGGCTACGCACAGGTTGCAGGGTTGTATGGGCTAATTTTCGTGACAATACTCCATTTGATTTGATGCCGTAGTCTTTTTTCGTGTTCTTCATATCCCAGATGTACTTCCTTAATTCTGTTGCTGATATTGTTTTCGTCGTTGAATCAGATCTTATGATTGCTATATCTTTTTTTCGAACAAGAAAAAAAAAAGGGGAATAAGAAAAAAGAAATACGCGTATTCTGTGTGAACTCTTAGAGAGAGGTGTCACACACTAACTTGTTGTGTGGCTAGCGGTATTGGTCGAAAATGTCACAAGATCTTGCTTACAGCTGGGGCAAAAAAAGTAGTCAATTAGGCAATGAAAACACTTGAAGAAAATTTCACGTGCTAGTTACGTTGTATAAAATCGCCCCTGAGCACAAGTGCACCGTCAGCAGGTGTGCTCGTTAAACTGGATAAAATTTTGAGCTGTAAAGGGATTACGTCGATGGTATCCCGGTAACGGATAGACTATAATTGCTCATCAGAAGAAAGATCATTAGACATGCATGTATACCTGCATTGAGAACCATGTGTTGCAAGGGCAGTCCACGCCGATGTTGCATGTTACGTACATATGCGTTCATCATCATCTCTTTGATTGATGCATCCGTTGGAGCATCTGATATCAGGAGAGTTTACGGCAAAGCAATTAAACATTCTGCAATAATCAAGTGGAAACATTGCGGTAACTTCATTTGGCAGTTTTGGTCTCGTCATCAATGCGATGGTGCACATTTATTTATTAATATCAATTACCGTCAGATGAAATTTTACATGCACTTGTCCATTATTAATCAAGTCAGTCTAATCAGCGACATTTCACTCGATGTTGCATATATCGAAAATACTTCAATAGAACTGTCAGGCAATGAAAAAATGGATGTTTAACTACATGAAATACACAGAGAACAGCCTACGTGAGTTTGTTCTGAAACACTGTCATTAATGACATGCAATTACATTATGTATAACCTACATGAAAAAAACTGAAATGGTGCAAAGTTATGGAACCCCCCCCCCCCCCGAGATTCGAACTCGTTCTATTTTTTTTTCCTGGTGTGGACACACTACCAACTACACCCTGCACCTCAATGGTGTGTGTATGCCTTAATTGTTCAAAACGCCTATTTGGGATGAATATCTATCTTTCGGAACAATTGTTTTCGTGATGAAAACGTAATCAGAGATCCCAACGGACAGACGAATTTTGATCCAAGATGTAGGATGTACAGGTTAAGTGTGTGTATTAGTATATTAGCGGCGATTTAATTTGCAATTTGTAAAACATAAGGAGAACCTTTGATGCAACCGCTGCCAACGTCATACTGCATACTTGGAGAAACGAAACCTTGTATGTACTAAATATGTCTCAATGTTAAGCATTATCATGCCTTTAACGCCTTCAGAAAACCTGTGTCACTGCTGAAAGCTTCTGCAAATAAAAGTGAAATCCTTTGATAGTCCGCATACCTTAAAAAAAAAAACCAGTCTTTTTCAAATACTACCAACGTGAGAGGCTTAATCTGAGGTGATATTGAAACGATGATGTAAAATACAAATTAATAAAAGATTCTACTACGGTGGTGTGCTGAGATTCTGTTTAACTTTCTCATGCGTCATCGCCTCTGCATGTCCACACAGTAAATAAAACTGAAAAACTTCAACACATTTGACGCATTGGTGAAAATTGACAGGGGTTGAAGTTAAAAGCTTTTCCGAATTAAGATGTTTCCTGGATTTAATCTCTCTTTCTTTCCACAAAGGCCTTTAAAGCTTAATAATCTCATACAGCCACAAGACTCATCCACGTAAGATGTATTTCCAGATGACAAATATGTTTGTTCGAATGAGGTCAGTGCTGCATTGGAGTTTGCCAAAGTGACCAAGTCATTAGCTAAAACTCGTGGTCCTGTAAATTGTTTTCAATATAAATATAAGACACGTTCGAAGAGGATATTTGTTTTCGGCAGTACTGAATTTCAAAACAAAAGTTACAATGAAAAGAAAAAAACACCGGCATATTAGATTCAATAAGTTTGACGACTTTGCAAGAAAGAAATTATGTGGTAAAAGATTATTACGGTTGCACCGACAAAAAAAAAGTGAAATAAGCGCATTACAAATTCATTGAAAAAAGGAGACATATATGGTAGTTCTAAGTGGCCTATGTATAACACCGTAAGCTAAGTTAGCAATTCAGCTGATACCTATTTTTCGGCTATGAGGATGTATGATGGCATTAAATGGCTTGCATGATGACCCTCGAGGAAAGGCTACTTCAGAATGACAATGTTTACATTAGGCCTTTAAAAGTCGAACTTATACAGGTGATGCACCAGGTACCCATGGCCCACCCCTAGTGCTTATGTTTTCACTTGGGGTACGCGATCGAATAACGCCCAGTGGCATGGCTTTTGTGCGTAATTGAGACATCTGTTCCCCCCCCCCCCCCTTCCTTGCTATTTGTCACGCATTGAGAAACGTAATTAAAAACAAATACAACAAATAGGCTATGCATAGCATAACCTCGGCAAGAAACATTATTGGGAAGTATCCTGGTGATGAATATCCGGTTAGTCAAAACGGCTGATCACTACAAACGTTACGACAAACGTGGACATTTCGTCTCAGTTTTGTGGGCCAAAGTTAGTGAAAAGAAACCGTTACCAGGGCAACTGGGGTAGCTATGACATGCTATGAAATATCTTTGAGGTAGCTATGACCAGGTCAGACTATTCACGTGCAACCAGTATGTAAGCAATGAGATAAAAGGCCTTGTACCTGACCGTGGCCTCTCATATGAGGTAACTGAATGCTCATCTTTTGCGAAGCGTTAGTGTGAGAGGCCAAAAACTCCTCCGTGTCACCGACGTGTGAGTGATCGAAGATATTTAATATATTGTCACGCATTGAAGAGACTGCATGAGACAACGCTTCTATGAGATAACATTAATGATATTGAGAGATGCAATCGTATTTATGCAGTTGTCTTACATCGTGGTTTACCCACCAGTGCCTTGACCCCCACCTTTCCCCCTCCCCACACACCCCCACAGCATTTACCCAAAAATGTTAGAAAACTATCGACAAGGCTTTCTTTTGGAAAGAGCTGTGTGAAAATGAACGCAAACAATTACGTTGGAGGAGGACTGCAAGTTATAGCTCATTCTATGAGACAAGTGACGGAACGCAAGTTTTTGACAGGTAAATGCTATATATAACGAAGTGTCTGGTTGACAAATTATTTATGGCACTCTAAAAAGGCAATTAATTAATTCATCAGTCCACCCTGTAAAGACCGTGTGTACCCATAGGGACGATTACAGTGTTTCCCTTTCTTTCTGAATGCATTTATGGCGATGTTTGCTTTCCCAAGTGTAAGAGGATATAACAAGCACAGAAATAGTAAAGCGGGCATCATTAAAACTAACAAACGAAGACGGTTGCCCAATCTCCCAAGCAACTTCCTGTCAAGTTCCTACAAACAAGTTCCTATCTCCTACATGGAATTTGCAATTGAAAGTGATATCGTTGAAAATTTATGCTTAGAGTGTACTGATAAAGTCTTCTCGGCAATCCCCAAATTGAACACCAGTACACTAAAAAAAAAGGCTACTTTTATCTCATTTCATACTTTCTTTATCAACCCACATCCGTCGTATTGATTTTTAGTTGGTTTTCATGATGAGGTATGATCTATTATGATAGAGTATGATGGAGTACTAGCAATGTGTTCCAGAAAGCGAAAACAGCCTGGACTAGACGTGTGTTCGTTGTTTTTGAAGGGACTTTAACTCTTCATATGGTTCGACTGGTTGTTACAAATACCCAACTAACTGTTCAGATAACATATCACCATTATATCGGTTTGCATCTCCTGTAGAAAAGTGTTTATATCTGACAGAAAGGATGCGTTTTTCCTTCTTCCAAATGCATAAAGACATCTCGAGCACGAAAACTTATTTGACCATGAAGGAAGGGATGATGTTTGGGACAGTTAATTGTCTTGAAGTCATGAAATGTGACTTGAAGAATAATCAAATAAAGTTCTTTGCTTTACAAATTCAACAAGGGTTTTCTAGGTCTAATGTAGGTCTGTTCTGTCCAAGAGGTCGTTACGTATTCATTCAGACAGGAAGAAGTCAAAACGGTTAAGGCTTTATGCCCTCAACGAATTTGAAGAGACTACTGTAGGCGTTGCACGATGGATTTTCATTCGAAAAAGGAAAGCTCCATATGCAAGTGATCTCGAGAGAATGTTACTTAAAGTGGCTCAAATGCATGACAAATTTGAATATATTGCCTGTCGTCATGCATTTTTTTTCTCTCTCTCAAAAAGCGAGGACATGATGCATTTGTAGAACCCTTCGATTTACAAGTTTGTTACCGTATTTATTGTCGCCCCTCCAGAGACTGAGAGAGTAGTCATTAATTACCGGGATATCAAACCTTATTGTTTTTCTTGATTTCATCTCAATGGAGATTATAATCATCGTTTCACGTTCCAAACTTGTTCCGAGCATGTTTTGAATTCACGGTTAGTTTTGAAAAACTGATCACGCTCTGTGACACGTGCTCACCGCTGTAGACGCCTCCGCTTAATCGAGGCCACACATGTTAGGTGACGTGGATATTCAGAAGTTAAGGAATAATCGAATGAATTTAAACTTTCCGCTGGTCTTAATTTATCTCTCATTGTACAAAAATAGGTCCCCATGCAGGATTCACCCCCTTTTCACGCTATTTGTCTGAATATTTTGTTCCATAACATCAAATTTTCTTATGAATATCGCTAAGAAGGGCAAACATTTAAAAAAAAGGGGGGTAGGGCTCTTTTCATCTGAGTAATATTAGATAAACCACAGGAATTTATTGACATTTCAAAAAATGATTTGTTTTCATCGTGCATTTAAGAAAAAGTAACTTATTTGAATGAACGTGACAAAATTAACAATTTATACGTTATTTATAATTCAAGATTTTCGCATCAATTTCCAAACATTACCAGCAAAAGTCAACATTAAATTACGTTGACGTCCCCGTGAATAATTGCCTTCAGAAGCAGCTTCTTTTTTTTTTTTTTTTGCTGTCAAGAATCAGACCACTGCCTATATATGCACAACCAGAATCACATATACAAACAGAGGTTCGGGACGAGTGGAAGAAATTTTAAGATCGAACGAAAATCAATTGAATCCCAGTACCCTTCCTCATGAATATTTTATGGATTTTATTTTTACTTTGTACTACATATGTACATATCGGGTTCAAAAGAAGCATTCACCTAGGTGAAATTGGCATATATGATACACCTGCTCAATTAATTCCAGACTTGTTGACAAACAGCCAAAACCAAAAGAATAACAACAAACACGTCAGCAAAAAGACTGGTAAAAAATGTACAAGAGGAACATCGAAAGGAAATAATTCACGCTTTCGGCGATTTAACTGCAATCGAATTAATGGTACATTTTTGTCTATTCTTGTCCCCCTTTTGGTAACAATTACTTTCCACCAGTTTGCTTCAAACACCTCCGGATACTAGCTGTGGTTACTTTCAGACAATCATGAACGCTGTTGGGGGAGTCTGGTAAACGTATATTTCCTTTAGTTCTTTTCTTATCATTTTTTTTAGTTTATTTTTTCTTTCCGTCTGGTACATGTACAAAACGTCATTCTACAAGTAGTTTTCCCTACCGTCTATATGAACTATTAAAGAAAGAGATTCGTGATTGAATTTAATGTCAGCTGCAATAACTGCGTTGAAAATGGATAAACTCAACAATTCCACTCAGGTTGTGGGTAATTATCTCCCGTAGGACGTTCGTCTTTCTTTTCTTTTCTTTTTTTGTAATAGAACAAAGTTTAGTTTGAAGTTCATGAAAACAGGTTGTTCTAGTGTACCATAGTTTTAAGGAGAGCGAAGATTTTTTGTTAAGGGAACAGAGAAAAGAGAACAGTCAAACAAGATTTACCGAATCGATGATTATGCCCAGCATTTTATGCGAATATTAAGCCAAGGGAAATACACCTTTCGTGTATAAAGAATGTTGAATTCTCATTGTGATACATTAGACGTTGATGTTTGCCTAAATCCGGGGATATTTATCATATCCATGGGGTACAAACGATCAAACGATTAAACCTAAAGTTCGAAAACTCATGCCATGTAGTATGCTGCAAACATGTTGCGAACGAAAGTTCATTTTAACATGACTTCGCGAACAGGAATGGGATCCAGATGTAAACGTCAACAGTAACTGGCATATTGCTGATGATACCTTCACGTTGGATGCATCAAATGGTCATGTTATTCACAAGAAAATTCAATATTATGACAACCAACTATATTGGTTTATATTTGACTGAGTTTGACGTATTCTAACTGCAAAAAAAAAAAAAATCAAAGGGATTACCGTGTGTGAGAGTGTGGGTGTGGGGGGGGGGGGCGGGGACTGTTATAACTGCATACCACATGACATAAACATCTCACCAGACATTGCACCGGTTATGTTAAGATAACGAATGTTGCATCTCTTGCCATACTTACTTTCATGACGCTCAAACCCGGTACGTCGATCTATAAAATGGGGCTTTATTAGATTACTCATGCAAACAGAGACAGATTAAGAGCAATGCTCTACTTTAAATGAAAATTATTAGATCTATTTAGTTTTCAGTTTTGTATTCATACATACTTTCATCAAAATGCACTTAGAGTACAACAATGCTACCGTATCAGATTCATAATTTCTAATAAAGCTACTGATCTTGTCAAAAGGATAAAAAGGGGACAAGTAATTCGTTTTGCTGGTTCGTGTACAAGACGGATTGCAACAAAATGTAACTATTGCACTTGTATTATAGATTTCTTGGTAAACAGGAATATCTTACCTTAAGAACGATGTATGGATGTATGGAGGTGTATATAATCAGATAGCGTCATACGATGGTAAGGGGGGGGGGGGTTGAAGGTCCAACAATTGCGAATGGCTGGATGTTTCGTCCCATAGCAGAGGCCTTGACACTGCACCAGTTTCGCACGGCACCTACGAGTACTATTAAATGTACATATTTCATAAAACATGAAGGCAGTAAATATTAATCCTAGCATATCACATGTAGGCGCGGCGCCAGCGTATTTTGATAGGGGGAAGGGCATGGGATGAGTGATCGCCGGTAGGGGGGTTTAAGACGAAGGGATGTGAGGAATTTTGCAACTACCAGGTAAGCTTAGGTCCAATTTGGTGCAATATTTAGCATCTTTTGAGGCCTTCTTTTTACCCAAAAAATCCTCTCTTGTGATCACAGGTTTAAAGTTTTGTTACAAATAAAATGGAATTTTTTTTGTAAATAAAATCTTTGTAAATGATATCAACAAGGTTGAGAAAATCACTGGAAGGACCATGGTACTTTGACAGCCTGTGGCAAAGCATGAAATGAGTGATCTCCGTTCTTTGGAAGAGGGTCCAGTGGACTTTTTTTAACTACCAGGCAACCTTCGAGGCAATCATGTGCATGATGTTTTGCATATTTTAAAGTCATAAAATGTGCTCGATTGCATAATCAGAAATTTATTATATAAATCGTTATTATGCTGCTGATTTTTGCTTTCTATTTTTGTGAATATTTTGTTAATTATTTTCGGTCGAGTAGCAGTATTATTACCCTAGCCGTTCTCAAACCAATCTCACTGTGTCGTACCGTCAGACTTAAATCCTCACAGTTTACTTTCTGTTATACACTGGTACAAAAACCTGGAATGACTTGCCAATGGAAGTCAAAGATTGTAAAATTTCAAATATTTTTAAAAACACATCAAATTTTACCTCACAATGAACTAACATACGTCTTTAACTCTCTTTTGCTTTATTTCTTCTGATAATTTTCTTCTGTATGAAGTCATTTTTCTTTCTACTTAATTTTAATTTTCGTAATTTTCTTCATTCCTTTGTAAAGGGGTGTCAATGTAAATAAGCTCTATGAGAGCTTCTTGTAGTCCCTTATCACGCCATCTCCTTCAATTCTGTGCGTACTCTCTGCTGTACTACACGTATCATCAAACTGAGATTTACGCAAAGTTATAGAAGTTATGAGAGTTGTTTCAGATATTCCGGCTATATCGTCACTCTGCCAATTTTGGGGTCCACCCTGTCGTGATGGTCCTGCGTGGGAACAATTGATAATGCTCTCGAATTGGTGAAACAAGCAAGGTTACTATTATAAATGTGGGACTCCAGATGGTGATGTGTGCTCAAAAGGTCTATTGTATCAATGATTAAGTGAGGTTTCTCTTTATTGTTTTACCTTAAATTTGATGGAAACGTTCCTATATGTCTCTGCACGTGGTACTTATTCATTCACATCGAAGATTAATTACGCTCTACAAATGAATGAATCCAGCACACTATGTCAAGGGAATGTTTTACTCCATGAAAGCAGCTTTGATGTAGTCTCGTAATTAGCCTTTGTCATGGTGGCACTGAAGAGGAGAATCATTCTATACGTATGTGGTTTGTGGAAACAAGTAAGTGGCAGCACACCATGTGGGGGGGGGGGCACTCAAATGCTTCCATCGATCAGGTCAAGGGAATGTTTTACTCCCCGAAAAGAGCATTGATGTAGTGGTGAAAAGCGCCTTTGACATGGGGACGCTGAAGAGGGAAAAGTGTTGAAGTGGGCGAAAAGCAGTGATAACACTGAGGGCCACCATCGGTAGCGGTGCGTAGTATACTGAGAAAAGGTTTGGATAATACTGCCTCTCAGATTGCAGGAAATGTCATTGGCACTTTCAAGTTCTAGTCTATCTTGTTTCTTTATCACAGGAGATGAATGGGACAAAGGGTTGGACATAGGACAGGCAGTAATGACACTATGTAAGCAGAGCCCCACCATCAGTGGCGTGTAGGGTACAAATGATTAATTGATAAAAATGTCTCTCAAATTGCAGGAAATGGCACTTCCTTGTCTCTCCGACCTTGTGAATTTCAGCTAAGGTTTTCCTTTTTTATTTTTAGAGTACAAGTTTCGAAATTTACGCTTTCACAAAAAAAAAAGAGAGCAATCCACGGAGTTGCGTATCTTATCGCCAACATGCATTGATTTCGAGACAGGGCCTGCAAATGGGCCTATAAATTCTGGGGCAAAATTGGCATATTTTTCGAAAAAATCAACAAATTTCACTCTCTTTAATAAAAAGTGACATACCTTGAATATTACATTCTCAAGTAAGTCCTTGCAAAATTTTGCATTAAATGCTCAAATACATCTCAAGATATGCTGGAAATACCAATTTTGGACAAAATTGGCTTTTTTTTCTCAAAAATCAGCAGATTTCCCTGGATTTACCATTACAATAATATTATGTTGAACAATGTGTTCTCAGGTAAGTACTTACAAAACTGTAAGTTAATTGGTCTAATAGTTCTCAAGATATGCTGGAAATACCAATTTTGGGGCAAAATTGGCGTTTTTTTTTCAGAAATCAGCAAATTTCACTCTCTTTACTACAAAAGTGATATACCTTGAAATATTTCATTCTCAGGTAAGTTTTTGCCAAATTTTGCATTAAATGCTCAAACACTTCTCAAGATATGCTGGAAATAGCAATTTGGGGGCAAAATTGGCTTTTTCTAAAAAATAAGCAAATTTGACTTCATTTACCATACAGCTAATTATACATCTTGGACATATTGGCATCATGCACAACCTTGCCAAGTTTAAACGTAATCGCTCATACACTTTTCAAACTATTCTGGAAAAGCCACAATTTGGACAGGTCCGGACGCACACACACACACGCACACACACGCACACACATTGGCACGGACACGTTTTCATTTACACCACCCAACAGGACCCTCCTGTACCCATGGTCACTCTACCATGAGGTACCCCTGGGGTGTCGCTACTCATTCACTCCAAGCGTTTCCATGGCAACCTTTCTCCTATGGGTGCACAGTACAATATTTAGCTCCACTAGCCAAGTCACCAATATCTCATCTTAGCCCCTATACGGCGATGAGATAAAAACGATGTCATTTTTTCTTTCAGTGTGTTTTCAGGTTTTGTAATTTTCCAATGGCCATATGACCTCCCATGCCCCCTCCCTTGGAAGCGTCCACTTAGGATACATAACAGCAGTTGAGGGAAGCAAGACGGGAGACTCCATATTTTGCTACTCTTTTGAGGGTCTGCAGTGACGACTATGCAGCCATACATAATCTATAGAAAATGTTTTCGTATGTGTCTCGGGCACCGTTAGCTTCGAGGAAATACCAACTTATTTTCTTGTATATACTTCCATAGAATGGAATTCTGATGAGTATTGAAAGAATATTCACGGCCACTGTGTCTCTGAACTATCGATTTATGGTTTGTATCCGGAAAAGTGTCGCCGACTTTCTTGACACTTTCTAAAAACAAACAAAGGGAGGAATTAGTTCCTACCTCTGGGCCTCCTATATTTGTCTACGCCGTCACTATTTGAAGTCATATCGGAACATTGCTTCAATTTTCTGGGGGCGGGGGGGGGGGGGGGTCACACATGACATTTGACAAAGCTTATAAGACAATAATGAATTTATCGTCTCCCACTCCCGATAACTTCGCACGTCGTGGTCTCCAATTAAGGCAGCAATTTGGGGCCTGAAAAAAAAAAAAAAAAAATCACTACTTTTTTTAGCGACACTGAGATTTTGCTCTTTTTATAACGTTAAATGTGATTAAATGTATCTATAGACCTTTGCCATCGAAATCGTCCTATTTTCTTGAAGAATCCTAACTGTGCTCTCGTTGACGGCCGAACTGTTTCTCATAACATTCATTTCTCTGTTCATTGTATATGACGAAGTAGAAAAGAACTTGAAGGTCATTTGTTCCTTATCATATTTCAAGGAAAAAAACTCCCGAGGGCGTTTAAAATGCATTAACATGACGTAAAAAAGAGCGGGATTAATCATCGGTAAACCATTCGATTTCACCAATAAACGTCCGCAAATGCTTCGATTCCTCAAAGTTACAAAAGCGGCATCACTTGAATTTTTGAAAGTTTAGGTGGACAAATTATTTCTTGAGCAAACAGATAACTGCATTTCTGTCTACGGTGAGAAATTTATATCTTCAACAGAAGGCCATCGTCCTCCTTAAATTTGTTATCCATAAAATATCATTCTGCGTCCATAAACAGATTATTAGTTTTATAACCATGACTTTTTTTACTATAAATCAAACGGCTTCTTTTGCTTTCTTTGATCCCAGGCATAATACGTGTATTCCAATGTAATAACTGTTCAAAAGGATATTATTCATTTACCTCCTTTGACGTTTGAGCCATAAGTTAGTGATTCATATCAAGATCAGTTTAGGGAGATCATCAGTAACTTTTACTGCAAATGACCGTGAAACTGATGTTCATTACCGGTATATGTACATGATATACCGGCGACCGTAGAACGTCATAAATGATAAATATGCCTATATTACTGCTTGAAGTTAATCAGTAACGTTGATTTGATGACAGAGGTTTCTGCATGCCAGTTCTGCATGGAGCTGTCAAGCAAAAGTTTCCAATTCCCCGATTCCAATCTCAGCCTTTTTTTTCTATTTTCCTACACGTAAGTTCAATAAAATGTGAATAATTCGTCGCCGTTGGTAACACTTACCTTAAAATTATACAAAAGATAAAGACAGAGACTCACAAACCAGTAACGTACTGCTACTGACTGGAATATAAACCAGAAGCTTCGATAGAAAAAGCTATGAAAATATCGAACAAAAAATTGACATTGCAGAAACTGTCGACTCCTTGATATCCCGGTTTGGAATTAATTTTTAAGCAACAACGTTATACCTAGGTTATACTTCACCTAACATTGTGTGTAAGAGTAACCTGACAAGCATACCTGATAAGACATAGCCTATATAAGACAAGATATAGCAGACATAATATATAAGCAGACATGTGAATATATACTAACACCAAGTCACAATAAACAATAACAACACAACAAAAGTACGAACAGAAGTGAAGGACACTTTCTAAGGCAAGGAAAAAGCACGTTGGACACCAATAATTAAGGAATGTATCTCTCCGATTAAAGTTCAACAAAACAAACGTGAAGCATGTGCTGTGTGCATGGGCAAGTTGTATCGCAATGCAAAGTAAATATCTGTCCAACAACATAAACGTCATTTCCTGTTAGTCGAAATGAATTAACATGCACTGGAAATCATCACAATGACGTCAGAGAGGATTACGGAATGAGTTTTATTGGACTATCGGTCTTTGCAGTTTATGGACCTCCCAGTTCAAGATAGGAGATCAATGGACCAGGAACAACGGTATGTGGCTAAACTGACTATATGCTACAAATAAAATGAAAGTTTTCGTTTTTGTTTAAATTACGGCACCTTAGATTACTATCGCAACTAATATTTCTTCCCTCATCGGTAGTGTCTGGATTTCTCTCCGCCCTGCATCCAACATTCCACCTGATTTTACGTAACATATTAAATGTATGTAAAACAGCAACATAAAGTAAAAACTTTGCTTTTCAACCGCATTTGTGAATTGCTGAAGTTGGTTTGACGAGACTCAAGGAAAGTCATCCTTTTTCCCGCTTGTTTTTTTTCCCCTTTCCTTGCTAATATATCGTTCAAGGTTGTGAAGTACTAATTTCCGCAAGGTCTCTGCACATTGATGATCGTTGAATGGTGCACCAGGAGAGAGAAAAGAAAAAGAATCTCATCAACTGTGAGCAAAACAAAGTATATATTGCCCTACTTATCCTAAGTAAAAAACAATGTATAAAATAAAACGAAATTGCAATTCCTCAATTAAGGTTGTCGTCACTTCAAGGATCTTGATGTCAGTAAGTAATCGATCGGTATCGTTGGATACCAGCTGGAAATCTCCTTAAAATGCAACAAGAGGTCGGTTTGGGTATTAGCTAGTAAAACAGAACAGGTCGATGGCAATTAACTCGGAGATTTACTTTGAGTTGAGGTTACTATCTATTGACGTGCATTACCACGCCTCTGTTTTCAGTCGCTGTTAGCTCTCGAATTATGCAGTTTGTGTCATCTGGATAAGACAATTCTTAAGTCTGACGACGGTCGTCCTCTCCTATAGGCTAGTAATGTATATTTTTTCATGAAAGTCTTCTGCTGAGTGGGGATTGGTTTCATTGGTTTGTAAACATAAACCAAAAGCGAAGCCGGCCCATTGTTTGCCAATATTTGTTAGTTCTTTGTATCTTGTTCAGGCATAAAAGCTATATGAGCGTCCAAACTTTCTTGGTGATTAACTGTATTGCTTTTCTGTAAGGTCCAAAAATTCTTACGGTAATTGTCTGCCAGGCATAAGTAACAATAACAAGACTAATATTTCGAACTCCCACTCAGAAACTGTTTTTTCTTTACCCTTTCTTCACCTCTCTCTCTCTACATTCTATTTCATTTATGGTTAAGATGAAAGCCAATTTTCACCAAATCAGAGAAGGAAAACGAATGCTTGAAATTATCACACCCCCGTGTCAATAGTTCTTGTGTGCATAGTGAATGTATAGAGCCTATTCCCATCTTTCTTTGATACCACAGTCAGTCATCGCCGAAGTATAGCTCTTTATATTCCACCAGTAAATGTTGGGGCAGTCAATTGGACAATAGGGCAACTTATGCTACTTATGTAACGTCTCATAGCATATGATGTAGTTTTCTTGTCTTTAAACATTTTGATAGATCTCTGAGTTTACCTTTGTAGACTTGGCATTATCTTATCGGTCTTCAGTTCTTTTTAATCACGTGAAAAGAAAACCCTACGGTCAAATCTTAAGACTAGTGTCGTTATCCAGTGTGCCTCTTCTTCATTTCTCTCTCTTTTTTTTACCAATGTTGAGGCAAATCTCCAGACACGTGAAAAGAAAAGATTCAAAACACTTATTGCTTGGAGCAATGACCACGTAGGTTTACCTATTTTACATTCGACTTCATCGTTTCTTTATAAAAAAAAAGTAAAAAAAGCGACACCCGATGTGATCTATAAGTCCTACCATGAATGAGTAAATCGTTTCTCGGTTCTCTTTGGGGAGATATTAAAAGTCAAAGCTGAGCGGGAAGTGCCGTAAATATCAATCTCAATATCTTTGAGCGTAAGACTGTCATGACGTCATTGAACGGTTTTCTAGAGAGAGTCTTGCCCAATTACTATGGTTCTCTTCACGATAAGGACGACATTTAAGAAACTTATAACCTTTTGACTGTACAGTTGAAATAAAAACATTCTTGTTAATTATTACAAAAGACACTGCAACTAAAGCGTTAAATAAGTTTCCCCTCTTCTGTTCACCCTTAGTCGTTTTACATCATCTCCGTAAAATAACCAAAGTGTAAGGTTTAATCACACTCGAACAACTTACACGCAGGCTTAATCCAGAGAATTGGAGAATGAATAGATGGTTTTCAGCTCGTCATAACTGGATAGGTCGTTGCGAAAAATTCCGTAAGGAGAACTTCTAAACAGGTACATGGGAAACCTATAGTTCCCACCCCCTCCCCCATTCCTTGTCAAGTCAAATTGTACTTGATATTGGCTTTATCCCGTTTTCATCATTTACACTACCAATTCTCGGGTAACTATGCTTAGGTCAAACTCAGAATGAAACAAAGCAGTTCTTCGTATAGGATGGACCAAACTAATGGAACAGAAATATGGAAAGGGGGTCTAATGGAAGGGGGTGAGAAAAGTTCACTATAACTGAATGGAATGTTATTTTGCACAACAAAAGTGTACAATTGTAATTTTCTTCTACAAAACTTGTATTCCTAGGAATAAATTTGATAAAAAAATGTTTGTTCACCTTTGGGTAGGGTCATGGACCCCATGCCCTCCCCCCCCCCCCCCATTTGTCAGTGGTTCTTACACGTATTGATAAAGTTGCGCTGTTATCATTTTGTTACAAACTATGTAAACAACCTAATCTGTATCAGAACTTTTCTATTGAATTGATTTGATTGATTTAAAACAAAACCATAAAGCACTTCATTTCGCAAAATATACAAGATCATTATTTTACAAAACACCATTATGGTAAAAGAACAAATGAAAAAGGGTGTATAATTCCTTAGCGTTCTTAAATCATCTCAAACAATCTGATACATACTGTATTACCACTTTTACAGATTTGGTTTTTTTTTCATTAATTGAGAAATTGCAGAAATGAGATTTCCCTTTCAAGGCTGGTTGCACGCAGCTGAAAACGTAAAACCAGATCCTTCCCTGTACGCTTCGCGCCGATAAATGGTGGCGCTCCGCTTAGATCGTATTAAAATTGCATTTTGTATTTTGAACTCCCCCCCTAAAAAAAAAAAAACTTTCTAGAGTACCTATCACTTTTCCAAATTAAAATAGTTTAAACGGGCAAATGATACTATCAGACTTCGGGTGGGCGAGTGTCATGAAAATCACATCACAACATTTTAACAGATCTTCATCGGTTAACAGCGCTTCGAAGAATCCTGCTGACGTTGCTGCTGCTATAAAGTAAGCATTCCAGCTCTTATCACCTACATGCATTTATGCAGCATAGCTCGCTATTAATTTCAACACAGAAATCTCAGTTCTTGATTATATTTATTGAGAGTAATGAAACAAGTATCAAGTCACAAAGACAGTGCTTATCAAAATTTAGATTCTGTGTTTTTCAATTAACGTTCTTGTTCATTCATTAATATTCTGTGTAATGATATTATTCCAGTACTTCGTACGTCTTTACAATCAGTGTTGGAAATCAATTGGGAGCATGTTTTGAATGTAAGTCCCTCAGTTAAAAGAAAAGAAAAATATCTCGACCATCTGCAACATTCTTGACGTCAGGAAGATGAAGGCGGATCACCGGATGGGGGAGGGGAGGGGGAGGCGATTATGTAAGGATTTCGATGAAGAACGTTTCTGAGAAAAACTAAGTACCGTAACTTGCTACGAATGATTTTGACGCACGAGGAAATTAATTAGAAGTGAGAAAACCTGTACAGAAAATTAACAAGATAGGTCTATATCAGAATCCAGAGGACATGTTATCCAGCTCGAAAGGCTGGAACACCGTCGTTTGCAAGTGGGTATATTCTCTTTAAGGTAATAAGAAAGCATAATATGAACCAGATATCTGCCTGGATTGGATTGTTACTATTATTATCAGAACGACACCGATTACAGCAGCTACATAAACACCTGACTTCTGCATTCTTCTGCAATATTGCAGGGTTGCCCATCCGCAGTGGGTGACGGTCAGATAAACAAGCAGTGACGTAAACAGACTTTTTCAGGGAAGGGACTGAGGGGAAAACTGTTGAAGTGCGGTGGGACAAACAGTAATGACACTTTCTAAGTGGACGGCCATCATCAGTTGGGGAGTAGCGTACAGAGAATTTTTGGGGAGAACAAAAACCCATCAAGTTGCAGGAAATGGCAATTCCCAATCTCTCTGGCGTTGAGAGTTTCTCGCAAATCCGTACTTCCAATGACGGCCACCTCCTCCCCCTCCTCTGCTGGGTACACCACTGTCAACAAGTAATTCGGCCGGTCAAAGGCAAATGATGCTTAAACTCTTACAGGTAAGCAAATAAGAAAAGACAAAGAACAAACAGAGAAGAACACGGAATAATTACATAAAACTTCTTTGATCTGCAACACGAACCCATTTTTAGTTAAGAGAAGACGTGAATAAAGGGCACAAATCAATGAAACGTAGTAATGCTGGCTATTTGCTTGCTGTGGAAAGATGCAAGACGATGGCTTATTAACATGTTTGTCAATTAAACCCACTGAACGATGAAAGTAGAAAGTGGGCACGTCATATTAATTGTCGACCATTCACCCCACCTTAGACAAATACATATCATATATAGTTGACATACAGACGAGAATCCATGTTTACGTTGATAACGAATACTTATATTTAATTTGAAAATGCTTACAAGTTAAACAGGTGATGTGTGAGGTACGCAAACATTTTGTTATCAATAATTGGTGTTATCAATAATTTGGCAAATTCGTTTCAAGGGGGTAACTCGTTAAGCCAATTGGTAATCCTACCCGAAAGGTCTCAATAAAACTACACAGATATAAAGCAAACAGAAAACACACCTTAAAGATTGAAAGCTGCGAGAGACATTAAAAATTAATAAAATTTTAAGAACATAAACGTGAGAACTGCAAGATCAATCAAAAAAAAAAAAATTTACAGAATAAGATGGGCATACCTGACATTTTGGATTAGGACTTAAAAACTTCTATAAGATGATGCATTTTTAAAATAAGATGGCAATTAATTCCAATGCTTGACACCAAGAAATGAAAACTACATTTTATGGAACTCTGTATTTCATACAAGAATACAGTTTGCTGTTGATGTAGATCTTAAAACATGGTTTCTTTTTGTGTCTTGAAACAATGATGGAAAAAGAACACTTAACAATAAAGTAAGTGTATGATGCACAGTATTTATTTGTTGATCAAATTTGTGCCATCCAAGTTTACCGAAAATATGGGTAGATTATTCGCCATACGAAGTTTCGAGTATAACTCTAGCGGCACATTTTAGAAGATTCTCTTTTTCTCTCTTTCCTCTCTCTACATATTCGCTTTGGTACTTCTTGAAGTCCGATTCGGAGACCACAGTAATCGATATGATGTAAGGTACATCATCCATTAAAGGACCAAATACAGTGTAAGTCATGATTCTTCTTACTGAAAAGTGCTTACCTTCAGATAAATAAAGTTCATGCATATTTGTTCATCCGGCATGTTAGATTTGATTTGGATCCAGACTTCAGGCCATATTAGTATTATCTAGTGATCCACAATATATGTAAGATCTCATCATCTGAAAGAGAACGTTGGCCTCCACAAGTTCCACCCAATTCCTCTTTGATTTAGCAATGGCATCGCAAGGGTTGTCGGATGCAGGATGGTAAAGACCATCGACGTGTGCTCTCGGGGAAGTATTCATACTTTTGTTTCTAAGGGGCCCAATGATGTGGCCTCAACTAGCATATAACACAGTGTGATGTGGAAATACTGACTATGCCCTCTATTGCAAGGGCACACCCACAATCTTGGAGAATAATGGGAGGACTTTCTAGCGGAGCGTCAACATCAGCATACGAGTAACTTTCTACATTAACCCCCTGTCCCCCCCCCCCCCCCACCTGGAATCGAACTCCATAGGCTCAGCAAGTGAGCGCCAGGAATTATACTTGCCAGTATTTTCTTGGATGGAAATCCCTTCTCCTTCATTACTGAAAGTTTTCGCTGTAAAAGACTGTTAAAATTTGTACATTTACTTATGGTGGCTACAATTCTGAAGATTGAATATGAGCAATAATACCAGCATAATTCCTTGGATACGGAGGGGGGAGGCTTTGGATTTTCCTTTAACTTCTCTTTCAATTTCATTTGGTCCTCCTGTCTTTTTTTTTTTAATTTTCATCAAAGTCATTTTGTTTCCGTGACAAGTGACGGGAGGGGTGGCACCACTCCCTGTACTCCCTCCCCCTTTTTTCCTCACCGTGTGGTCGCAATGTATAAACGTAACTATTTATACCTTGCTGCCCTAACTTTTCTTGCCTCTCTTTGATTTACTACCTAATGTTACTCATATTATCTAAGTACATCCACACACGAGACATTTTCTTGTAACACCAGTTTCGCGATACCGCAACGGAATGGGATCCAAGTAACGCGAGTTTGAGAGGCTAGACAATGTGTAAAATCAGGAATGTCTGCCTCTGAAAGTATTCCGGAAAAAGTTCATCAGTATGAGAAGTTTGTAAATGAAGTTCTAAGGAAGGACTTAGAGTGAGTAGTAGAATGAAAGTTTAGGCGAGAGTAAATGCAAAGGAATTTTCAGTTTAGTCCAGGCTTGTAATTGTTAACCTAACGTTACACTTTCAGTGTGTAGAGAACACACAAATGACTACTGGACACTCCGATGGTCTGTGCTCTATTGATCTATTCCACAATATTCTCTTCTTAGAGGTTACAATTCATAGACCAGGGATGTGTCGCACACATCCCTGGATGCCAGCTAAATACTTCTTAGGTAAGAATGCAATTACAGCTTAAATACTTACACAGACTGACAGAGACTCAAAGAGATAAGGCTACTGTTAACTACAGACTATCAATAGGATAATACAGCACTTAGTTCTAAGTTCTATACAAGGAATGCCGGAAATACCATACCAACCTCTAGTACTCCCCACAAGTGATGTTCTTTACAGGGTATTGCTAACGTTATATCAATGCCAGGTAAGGATAGGCCTTGTGAACATCGTGCATGTTCAGAATTCGTAAGTTACGTACATTGTACTCCCTTTCAAAGTAATATTTTAAGTCCTTTGTTTGGAATTAATACTGAAACTTTTTGTTTCCTGGAAATGCAGTTTGTGCAGCCAGTGAACATCTTTCATGATCAGGACTGCTTCCTGTCAGTGTCACTGTCAGTGACCTGGCCTAGGCTATAGAATGTAACCAATAGTCAATACCAGCTCATGGAAAAGAACAAATTCAGAAGTTGAGGCAGGTGCACCAACCAAACATCAGTAGGAACTAATGTTACAGCCTGCCAATTTGGTAGTAACTGCAGAATACCACGGTCAGTTTTGGAAGAATACTTTCTTAAAATTGCAGAGTCATAGTGGAATGAACTTGTATTGCTGTGCAAATTATAGCAATAGTACTGTGTTCCTAGTATGATTGATACTGTAGATCATATGGATATGTGGTCTCAAAGGTTTTTTGACAACAATGCAACAACAATGGTCACTTCCACATATAGATTGATGAGGAAGACCATGTTCCAAGTGGAGGCACGGTGGTAGTGCCATGGTGAGGAAAGACACCTGACTGTGATGTCATGTTACAGTAAATAAGTATAGAACTTTGATCATTTTAGCTTGATGAGGAAAACTGTGTCCCAAGTGGAGGCATGGTCATGGTGTCACAGTGAGGAAAGACAACGTGATTATGAAGTCATGTTACAGTAAATGATTATACTGTAGAACTTTGATCATTTTAGCTTGATGAGGGAGACCCTGTCCCAAGCAGAGGCACGGTCACAGTGCCACGGTGAGGAAAGTCACATGATTCAGATGTCATGTGAAAATGAATACTATGTTGATAATATGTACTGAAAGGGCTTTTTGAGAATGATGCATTGACTTCCAAATATGTTATTATGAGACCATGCCTTAAATGGAGGCATGGTTGCATTGCCATGGTGAGCCCAGTCTTCTCCTTAGTGTGTCAATTGTTTGTATGTTGTATTACGGTGGCCGTGCCTACAGTGGAAATCGTTTGGGCTGTTGTATTCTCCAGTTGCACCCAAATTTAAGTTTATGCACACTGCACTTCATTTGGTTGTAATACACACATTGTTTGCCTTGGCCTATGTAAGTGTGAAAATAAGCATCAGTGATACTAATACTTGGATCTACGCCTACATCACTAATACAAAGAAAATCATTGAGGTTTTAAGGGTATGCCTAAATTTAAAGAAATAGTCCATTTGGAATGTGAAGTAATTCTGGTCAAATATGTATTGCTCTGTATACACACAAATATGACTTCTATAGGCCTAGCCATGAGTCTACTTCTGTAATATGTGAAGAAGAAAAGTGTACCTTTTCAAAATGTTCTTTCAGTATCTCCACTTCTCATATGTTTCATCTTGACATCAGTGCTACCATCTTATTGCTTATTGATCTGTTTTTTTAACATGGTGTAATAAACTTTTATGGATCATTCTTAATATTTTTTGTGTCTTGTGGCTTCTTTTCTCATATACAGTATAAGTAGAGAGAAGTATCTCATATTTGACAGGAGAAGTATGACATAAAGCATCTTCATCAGCCAAAGACTACAAGCAGATAGATATCTGAACCAATAGAAAGAAGTACAGTAAACTTTCACTGAATAAAGACAAAAAAAAGTACAAAAGCATGGCCATTACAAAATGTCTATAATCTTGGAACCATTTTGTAAGGACAAAGAAAAATGAATTACAGAAAAAGTTACTCTTTGTGACAGTTTCATAATGGTTTTAGAGGCCCTACTGTAGTAAGTATCTGTTGAGACCAGTGATATGTGACCTTACTGTAATTTGAGGATAAATTTCAGGAAGGGATAAGTCAGCATCAAGAAACAAGAAGCTTTTGTTTTATGAAGATGGAAATTCACCACAAAAATCACTCAATAGCTCACTAGATCCCACCCGCAGATACTGCTGATGGGGTCTACAGTAAATGACATGGGCAGCCAGCTTTTTCGACCTATGTAGAGGTAGCCATTCACCATTAGTTGTACTTATATCCAAAGTGCATGGGTTAGCTAACTATGAGGAAGTACTTGATAACATTAGCTGTTTCATCTTGGAATGATAAAGGGTTGAAGCAGATGCATTGTACTGTAAACGGTATGAAGACTCTGACTGTATACAGAGGGCCATTCTACACTGACAAATCGATCACTATCAACGGTGAGGAAGTGTAATAAACAAGTGCAAAGATTAAAATTATGGTGATCGTGTACATCTAGCAAAGAAATCGGAAATCTAATGTTTGTAGCTTATCATGCAACCATGCAATGTCATGTGCTTTGAAAGCTTCAAGAGAGAATCTAAAATAGTGACTTGTAGCTGTAATTTTCTATGGTACCTGTTTGTTTATTTTTTCCACAGAGCAACATTGCAAACTCGAGACAACATTTACTCACAGATTGCTGAGTACTTGCAGTTGAAGACTGTTATAGAGAAGCTGCAGGTAGGCTCACCATATCTTGTCAGCTGGCATTAACTTGTACTCATACCACAATTATGTACCTGGTCAGTGTTTAAGTCGAGACCAACCTATCTAAGGCTGAGATTGAGTCATATGTCATAACCCTCCAAGACAGAGACCAAGTCATTACTATCCTCTGAAGTTGAGGCCAAGACCGAGGATTGCCAAAACCAGTTTTGAGGCGGGCCTTGAGACTGAGGCCAGCTTTGAAATCTCCAGCACTGATAAAAATTTGTGTTCCTATTTTGATCTTCATTTTGTTGGATTTTTAAGTAGAGGAAAAGTTTCATACTTACTTCTTAGGATTTGCAGAAGGAAGCCCAATTTACAAAACTAAACCTCCAAAGACAAAACTTTGCATCCAGAAACACAAATGGAACATTGCAACAGTGAGATATAAAGCAGTGCAATTCGAAGCCAGCTTAGGAAGTTCAATTTGTTAAAATATTTAGGAAGTAAAAGCTCTTGAAATGTAAAATAGACTCAGTATTTTATGAATTAGTTTTGGCATATTGCCAGCCTTGACATGAATTACCGAGGCCGTACGTAGATCATAAGTCATTACCTTTTGAGGCCAAGAACGAGAAACTGAGAAAACGAGGCCAGTCTCGAGGTGAAGACTAGTCACAAGACCTCCGACCTACTTTTTAAATTCATTTCATTGTCTGTTAAATTTGCTGTACAGGAATATGCTGGCGCAACAAATTTTGCTAGTGAACCGACAATCATTCTTACACTTTGTTTAAGACAAATTTGGAAAACTAGAACCTGCAGTTACTCGCTGATGGTTTTGCTTCCTACCAAAGTTAAAGATTGAATTGCATATTGAAAAGTCACTTGTCCATATTCTTTCATGTGGGATGGCCTTCTCTCTGATTCAGTTAACATGTCATTATTTTGTACTCTTGCATGCTTTCAAATCCAAGATTGTATTTGAAAGTAATAAATGTTGCATTTACTTTTACCATGATGGGAAACCCTTAAGTTGACCCTTTGGATGGTTACCTATCTTTATAGCCATGGTTATTTTAAACAAGGTGTGTGCCCCTAAACTGAAGAATTTTTGTACTTACAGTATGTTCTCAATCAGTTGTTTGAAATCTTTGGTTGTTTTTGCTGTTTTGGGGTTTTTTCCTTGTTTTTTTTTGTCAGCCTTAATATTGCAAGTTCAACAAAAGAAAGTTTGAAATGATGAATTTTTTTTCCTTTCATTAAGGAGAGTGGAACATCCGAGAGTGGCATCAAGACAAAGGTAGACCTTGGATGTAACTTTTATGTTCAAGCTAATGTGTAAGTTTATAAGACAGCTACCTGTTTTATCGAACATTTCATAAGTTCAAACATTTGAAATCCCTCCTTCAGAATCCTTGTATTTTTATTTTAAAATTCCATTCAAGTCAATAAGACAAGGGAAGACATTTCAGTTTTATTCTGGAGTGTAGGCCTGTACTAAGATAAGCATCTCATTTCACATCACTTGGTCCAAAATCGACAAAAGTTTTAGTACCGTACTAAATAAACTTCATAGAAATACTTATCTAAGGAACTACAATATTACACATTTGATATTAGCTAGCCATTCGAAGTTAAACTCTCTCAAAACCCTGAAATTGCACCAAAATTGTGTAATGCTTTGGTCAATTGAGAGAGAAGAAATCATCCTTAAAGTGTGTGTGATAATGGCAATGTAAGCAGAAATCTTAAAGGGAAATAGGGCGTTTGTTTTACAGAAAACATTCATATTACTAAAACCAATGTTTGTGGACGTAGAATGATAGATTATTCAAAATAAGATAGGACAGTAGTCTTCTTTTCAAGAAATAAGTTTCTCACAGATAGAAACTCAGTTATTTGTTGCTCAACACTAATTTGTTCACCCAAACTTTTCAAAATTCAAATGATGCATCTTCTGTTACTCATCACATGCATAATGTTTTGAGGAGATGAAGCTTTGGCAGGTGTTTATTGATGAGACTGGATGGTTTAATAATGGCTAAAGCTATTTGTTTTGTATGTCATGTTGGTGTATTCTAAACGCCCTATTTCCCTTTAACAACTCTCATTAACTGCTCCACTGTAAATGGTCAACATCATGGAAATCATTGTAAGCAAATTAAGAACAGTGACAAGTAGAAAAAGAAATGGGATCTAAAGCAATGTAATGGCAGCATTCTGTCAATTTGGTGAATGGTGACTGGGAAAGTAGTAGATCAGTTTTTTAATCTGGGGGGTTATCCTTTACATTGAACATTTATGTCTGAAAATGCAGTACAGTACAACACTGAAAATGAAATACACAGTGAACTGAGATAACGGGAAGAATGAGATCTGAAACTGTCATGGATATCAGGAGGCTTAGATCTGATGGACTACCAGTTGGAATTCACTCTCATCCATACCATGGAGGATGGAAGTGAGAGATTCATTGTAGTGGTACTGCATAACACTGCTCAGAGCCATAGTACCACAATAACACTACCATGTAAATTGGGACGACTCCTTTGCATATTCCTCTCAACAGTGAGAACAATATCCAAGTTTTTGTCAATGGGATAGCATACAGTATGGAATCATTGACTCTTATCAAGAGTAAAACAGAGGACGGTGCCTCGAGAAATATGATTGTACAGTATTTCTCTGACAAAGACATTACTTGCTGGTTTTATACATTATCATATACATTGTTTTCCAAAGAATTGTGACAAGTTTCTTTAATACTGAGTTGTCATTGTTTCATTTCATTTGATTTTGCCCCGTTTGTGGGATTTTCCTGTTTCCAGACCTGATGCATCAAAGATTTTTGTCAGTGTTGGATTTGGATTCTTTGTGGAGTTCACTCATTCAGAAGCTTTGAGGTTCATTGATAAGAAAGTGGATCATTTGACCAAGTGAGTATGATACTTGATAGCACAATCAGTTGAGAGCATGTGACTATGATACTGGATAGTAGTTAGAACAATCAGGTGATATTAACCTCAAACTAAACCTTGGCTTTTTAGGTTAGAGTTGCCAGTGTTACCAGCTGGGGCTTATCCAGGTTTTTATTGGGAGAGGGGCATAAGGAGAATAGGTGTCCCCCTCCCAGGGCTTAAGCCAGGCTTTCAAATAAGTCAGTCCACAGAAATGTGGCAGGAGGAGAGGTCTATGGGTGAAGACATCCCGTCTCCTTTGCCCTAAAAGGATTCTTTTTGTTCTTGTTAGTTGCCCAATTATGGTGCAAAGTTGACTTTTTTGACACCTGCATCCATGAACCTGCAAAAAGGTTACAGGACAACTTTATATTTTATTGCCAAGATGTTTTTAATAGCTATGCATAGATTCAAATTAGAGTGTAAATGATTTGATTATTGCGTGATACACTTCAGTAATTCAACACAAAATGTGTACAAATGTGTGCGGATTTTGTGGAAATTACAGGTGAAGAAAACAAAGAAATACCTTAAAATCCTGCTATCAGTGGTTATGTGACATCATTATTTGACTTACTCAAGTTAAGTTCCATTTAACTTAGGCAACAATGGCATCAACCTGAATTTCAGAAGTGTGTAACTTGGATCAGAAACAATACTGTATCTGTGAATGCAACTTTGGGAAGATGTTTGACAAAGACTTCTGCTTCATGTTGATAAATATATTCCCAGGGTCTCCTTCCCAGGGTTTAATTTTCCTTCTCCTTTAAACATTAACGAAAGCTGCTAATCAATTTGTTTGGAGTGTTCTGCCCCTTGTTGATATCAAATTTAGGTCATGTAAAGTTTGCATGTAATAAGAACAATGATCTCCTGAAAAGAGTTTTATGTCAAACTGTTTTGTAAAGTACCATTCATTTTCATGTTCGTGACATTTTTGCCATATTGCTATGCTATCCTGTCTTTCAGAGATGTTGCCAACAATAATTATCAAATAAAACTGTACCACATGAAGATTAATGAAGTCATTTGAGTGGATGAACCAAACACAATTTTTTCAAAGTCCATACCTTGTCAATGATAGGAATTAATAAATCAATTAGAAATAATAGGAATTTTGCAAATACTGTATGGTAAAGGATTTTATTCTCAGTGTGTTTCTGTAAGTTGCTGGAAATGTCATGCAATAGTGTTCAATAAAACAAATAAGAATGTAATATATATGGACATGGGCCATCTGGCTTGGTTTGCACACTAACATCAACTCAACATCAACTCCATATTTTGTTTTAAGTACATTAATATGAATACTCTAAAAAATCCGATACCAAAAAGGATATGTATATGAGTGCAAGTGTTCAGATCAGAGGTGCCCAACCTCTTATGAATCTAGGGACCACATTACCACTTTTAAACTTGATGGCATACCACACAGGTTGCAAGCCCGCCCTCTGTCATCCTTCTCTTTTGTAATAGCCTCTAGACTAGTGGTATGGATAGATGCAAATGTTATCCAACATATTAGTTGTCACAAGATTTCATGTGGATAATGTCGTTATTATTTTTCTCCCTTTAATTTGTTTCCTTTTCTTATTCCGTTTTTTATTTCTGTTCCAAAGGTGGTTTGGGGGCTGCATGATACCTCTTCTAGGTACTTGGGATTTGGTTTAGAAAAACTTGATGGGAAGTACTGGGTAGAATCTGTTGTACTCCCCTCCATCACTTGTAATTCTAATGAGAATTTGTGAAAGCTGCTTGCATTGTTACACAGCAATTGCCATGACATATATTTATAATCTTAGTAATTTGATAATTTCAAGTGATGGAAATGTTTTAACACTCACCATTGTTCCAGTTTGATTCTCTTCCAATGTCTTTCAGTCCTGCCAGACATAACATCCATTATCACTTGATACCATTCATTAAAAGCACATTCAGTATGCACCGTGTGTAATTGACTGCAACATGATGCATCTTGCAGGGACTCATCGATAATGGCTGTAATCTTCAAGAGAAAATTATGGCAAATGTTGTTATTATCTCTAATACATTTTGTTTGACAATACAAGAATCAATCAAAGTGTGCACATAAAGTAAAGACTGATTCAATACCATGGGTGTTAGGGAGAGCCAAAACTTGGTAAATGTTTAGTGACATTTGTACATTGGTATGAATATATCAAGCTCAGCAGACTGAAAGCAACTTAATCGATCTCATTGCGCATCATGAGTAACATATCTGAAGTGTTCATTTGCTTTCTTTTCAGTGTAGATGTTCTATATGTTTGTCAGTTTGCTGGACTAGTGTCGCTGTTGTTACGTATCACGGGTTGGCGTGAAGCGAATGTTCAGAAACACGAAAGAAATGATATGAAATGTTTTCTGTGTAAAGGGAATTGCAGTTTCTTTGACCAGCATTATTCAGTGGGCTTTAGAGATGTATTTCCACTTCAAGTCTTTAAAGAGACATGTGGATGAAACACATTATGAACCTTGCACTTTTGCTGATTCAAAAACACTTTTAATTTCACGTCATAGTAAAGTGATAAGAAAACATCTGCAGAAGGGTGTATCTCTTGTCTAATTCTGATTGGTTTCATTGTGAACAAAACCATCTTTACTAATTTGTGAAAAGAATACAACTAGAAAGGAAAGGTGGCTTCAGAAAGAATTTACAGAGGGTGATACTTGTCCCGCAAACCATTCTTGTCTAATTCTGATAGGTTTCATTGTGAACAAAACCATCTTTATTAATTTATGAAAAGAATACAACTAGAAAGGAAAGGTGGCTTCAGAAGGAATTTACAGAGGGTGATACTTGTCCAACAAACCAATTCAGCCCATGTATCTAGCAATTTGAGCATCTCTTTATCAGTCTCAGGAATTGCATTTATTCAGTTTGATCATGTTGCCCTTATGGTCAGTGAAATGGAACATCGTCTTTTGAACTTCTGTGGTACTCCATCTTGCAATGAATTCGCTATCAAATTAAGGAAATCTATTTTCTTCCATATTTCCACATTTAAATACCTTATCAACCAGTGAGTGATATGAATATTGTGGGAGTTTTATTGTAACCATTGGTTTCAGAGCTGGATAGAAAGTTATGGAAAAGATGGCTGTGAATGGATAGGTAGATAATGTCAGTACAGAATCATTGGGCAACAATGTTAGCAGCATACAAAGTAGATTAGATTAAATGTGAACTTACTAGATTTGTCAATGATATAGAACTTGATCACACATAGCAGCAGTTGTTGTACACTTCGATAACATGTCAATCCTTTAGTTGTGAATGCATGTAGAAGCCACTTCAGTACATCATTAGAGTTGGATTGAGGAGCATTTGGCAACTGTACAGCACTCTGCCTCATTTGGTATTACGGATGTCTAGAATGACCATTTTAGTCAAACCAACTCTGCTCAAAATTACTCTCATTGTGTATTCTCTTGGTGTCTCTGTTAATGAAGACTGAATTAAAGTTTGAATGCCATTGAAATTCCTGACATTGAATTGGAGATTATTTGACAAATCCCTCGTGCACCTGTCCATTTTAGTCTAAGCAAGGCTGCTCTTTTACTGTCATTAAAATACTTAGATTGACCTTTTGATAACAAGTCGTCTTCTGTAGTGTCCATGTTACTGAGGACCCAATACGGATTAAATGTTATTCAAATTCTTGAAACTGGATCGAGGATTGTATGAAGTCTGTACATCTCCCTGCTATTGATGATTCTAGTAGCCATTTATTCAAACCAAGTTTGCACATTTTTTTTTTGGGGGGGGGTTGAACTGTTCACTCGAGTTTTGTTTTCTCCAGTGTGTGACCCGCCAAAATGATCAAAACTTAAAATGTGGGAGATGATTGAAATGATTTGTGCCAAGAATTATGGTTTAAATTTAGCGACTGATCACTCTCAGAAGTCCACATATGCAGTCCATTTGATTTATTTTTTTCTCCACAAATACGAATCAAAGGTACAGTATAAAATGAAGACGTGATACTAGGGCAAACAAAAAGTTTATTCATTTTGTTCAATGGTTACTTTCACTGTACTTTCACTTACTTTTACTGTAATGTCTTTCACTATAATATCTGCCATATTTCTCATGATTGGAATTATGGATGTCAGTGATTTATTATCATTCAGGTTAACATGACCATCGTTGTTCATAACATAGATCAGTTATTGTGTTTTTTTTTCATTTCCTATCAATGTTTGAGTCTTTTGGTCAAAGCACTATGCGTATATGCTCTGTGTAAGGCCTTTTTTGTCATCGCTCATTAAAATTGAAAGATCATGTAAATCCTGATTGATCTGGTTCGTTTTCTCTGTGGCGGTGGCATCTTATTTTGCAGTCATAAATTCAGCAGATTGAGAAGACATAAGGGCTATCAAAGATTGGATTGGCAGGAAACGTATTGGAAGGAACGGCACGGCATGATGGCGTAGGATAAAACTGCACCCATACAGAGCTGTTGCTATGGTTTTAGTGCAAAAGAAAGGCTTATTTTAACAGTGATACTTTCTTCCACCACTCCTTGCTAAAGGAAATAAGGATGTGATGTAAATGTGACAATTGTTCAAACACTTTCATTTGTACATATAAGTTTGTCAGCTTTATTTTAATATTAAAACTGCTATATTTTGGGGTTTTCTCCTTTTGCAGCAAAACCAACCAACTTACAAAAGAATCAGCAAAGATTAAGGCACACATCAAGTTGGTATATGAGGTAATAATTACTTTATACTTCTTTATTCTTTTGTACATATTGTAAGCTGAAGTATAACGCTTGTAACTGAACGTCATGATCTACATGTTGAAAAAGTGGTGATCACAATCTGCAAAGGAAGAGTAAGCAATGATGTTGCCTTTTATTTGGTAGTCAAAATCATACTGTATATTTCTGGCTTGCCATTGATTGCTTTAGTTAACTTCTTGATCCCAGGTTTAATGATATCTTCGATGGCTGGACAAGTCTTTCTCAGTAAGGCGAATAGTCTACACATTACTGTATTCAAAGTAAAATAAACAACAGTATGAAACGACATATCAACAACTTTCAATTTGCACAAAGTCTCTGTGTATAGATATGTATGGTTTGAAATTTTTTAATTGGCCTACCAAATCTATGACGTTGGAGTCACACAGAAATGAGTGAACAAAGCCATTATGTGCCTTTATGTCATCATGCAATGATTATGAATTATTCATGAGGCTGTCTTGAACATTATTTTATCATAAAACGCTGCCTTGAATCCATTTCAGTTTCAATGTTTTCGTGTACCAACTTGGTTGTTGATTTTACTGAAACATGCTTTGCATGATGGTTGTTGAATATCCCCCATTTGTGGCAGGAATTTGCGGATGGTCTGGACAATTACTTCTCAGTCTGATGCCATCAAGCATCACTCTGGCTTGATTTACTACGTCAAGGGTAAAACGCATCAGTCGAAAGACAAAGAACAGTAAATGCTGTATTTCCTATGTTTGCTTTGTGCCTCACAACAGGGATTGAGAGAAATTCAGAACTTGCAAGGTGAGCTACCAAACGATTTTAGAGAAATCTGGTGATCCGGGATGAAAAGAAATGGAAAAGTTTGACAAAGTTCAATCCAAAGTGTGCAAAGTTCTTAATCCGTTGGGATTTGAATGCCATCCCTTCAAGTGTGGTTGGTACAACGATGTCGTCGGAGAAGGGTTCCACTTGCCGTATCACGCAGACACCCTGGCGTTCTGCATCATAAGCACGCCAGATATGTACGAGAATGCCTTCCTACCATTCGTCGAGCAACTCAAGAAGGACGAAACGAAGATATGTCGGGATCCCATCGATGAATGCAACCTCACATGCATGAGGAAAGTTCAGGAGATCCTCCCTGGGGAGGAACTGGATTTTATCCAAGATTTTGAACTGCTACCAAGTAGAAGGCCAAAACTTCTGGTCCAAACTGCAGGCCACGTTTCAGGGGGTGCGTACTATTACCAGAGAAAAGACTGTGTCAAGGATCCATGGGATACAACGAAAAAGATTTTTGGCGCATCCTTGCACCCTGAATATGGAGGCTGGTTTGCTTTCAGAGGGGCCATCATCTTTAAGAATGTTCACATTCCAGACCTGGTGAAGAAGGAACCTGCAAAGTTGTTAGACACGGATGCAAAAGTCCAAGACTTCCTGGAAAAATTCAACTACCACTGGAAGGACAGTTCATTCCGAGATGTCATTGCCGTGAAAAAGAAATATTCAGAGGCTTGCAGAACTTACTTTGACACATTTCCGACATCCTCCAGACTTCCACTGATAGGACTTGATCAATCACAGTATCAAAGTTCCTAACCAGAAATAGACATGGTTGAATAGTAGCAGTGTTTCTGCTTAAAATTATCCCTTGGGTCATTGAAATCAATATATTAGTTTGGCTCACTAGTAGAAATTTGAAGTTCATGAAACTCTGCATGCATAGTACACTTGCTGGTACTCACACTATATCATCGTCAGCCTTAGGATCAAAAAGAAACCCTCCTCTTCTCCTTTTTTTTCCACAAACATCAATTCGTCAAATTGACAAGCTACCGCATCAACATATCATAGTGGCTTAGATGAAACACCCATGGGTAGTCGTCACATCTTTTATGCAAAGTGCTCAACAACGGGAGTTGGAAAGGAGTTAGATTGTACTGGATTCTGTTACATACGTAATGAAGCTAATTGAGGAGTTGAATGATTGTAACTATCCATGGTTAGGACTAGTGTTTGCACCCGGTCTTAAAAATAAAAAAACCAAGGTATTCGACTTCCATTATTGGTCGGGTACGTGTGCACGCCAAAGTATAATTTCCATTCGATGTGATGTCATATGACGTTTTGCTTTGCATGTTAAAGGTTGTGTGACAAGGTTGTGTGTGACATGCTTCTAGAAAAGAGCACCCATCATTCAGAATTTGCGAAGGAAAACCTTGAGTAAAAATCCGTTGGAATCTTGTTTAAATCTCTTACTGTTTTTGAGATATGACTTTTAATAATTTGAGAAAAATGCAAAACATATGACGTGGAGTGTTGCACAGTGTCAGTATCTCTTTTGTTAAGCCTATATATTTTGCCTCTTAATTACTTCATGTCACACGGCCTTTAGCAAACTTTTAGCATATCACTGTGTATCTTACCTGGGAACATGGCAATGAAATGTTCTTAGTTGCATACATGTTGAATTCTAGCACACATACAACATACGTCAGTAAAATTTGGATCATGGTAACAATTACAGAAATTGGTCGTGCTGTTGTGTACCTGGTGCATACACTACTTAAGACCTCCTGTCTGCTCATGTTGCTGGTGGCACGAGGACAGGTCTCTTTAAAAATTCATGAATGAGTGTTATGTGTCAAGCATCTCAATGTTTAAGCACCTTTATGCAAGATCTTGATCAGAAAAATTCCAGTTTTGTTAAATTTAAAAAGGACCAGCAGTTTGCCTACAGCTCTGACTGCATGTTTTATGTTTTAAAAAGAAATTGTGACAAACACTGTCTTGATTCCAAGGGAATGCTTATTTACAAAGGTCTGTATCACTTTTGAAAATACTTTTTTTTGGGGGGGGGGTCAGGGTGGGACTTAAAGATATTTGGAACAAGTTAAGGGAGCACAGGATACAGCCTCCAAGAGGGTTTTAGTTATCCCGCCCGGATCAGGTCAGCCCACTTCCACCCGCCATCATTTGCTACATGTTCACTGCCTCCTCGTCTCTCATTGTTTACCCCAGGAAATGAAATTGCTTCCCATGACCAATTAAGCGACTTGTTTTCACCTAAAAAAAAATATATAAAACATATTCCAATTATCTTCATCCTAAAGGAGCCCCCAAGGGTGCTTGAACAGGTATCTACGCCTCACACAGCAAAATCTGGTTTTCCTAATGCCACACACAATTTTAAGGCAAAGCTGACAGTGATAGTGACAACTGTAGGTGGACGTTTATCTCTCTGTTGGTTGTGGAAGGATTAGAGGTCTCAGGTCTTATTAAATATTTATTTCAGTAGGTTACGTGATCTTGACATTACCTATATTTCATGTCTCATAAACAAAACATTTTATTTTTTCATAGCCGAAGCTTTCATTCTGAAAGCTCAGATTTTTAGTCCAGTCACAACTTTATAAATTTCAGTCAGTAGGGGATCGCAGTCCATTTATTTGTCTGTCTTGCACACAACTCTTTCTTCTCTGTTGATAACCAATGGATTTTCATGAAACTTTGGAAGAAACAAAATATTTGTTGGCTCATTATCACCTTTGCAGCCAATTAATACTATGTATGCTGGACAGTTTCCGTTCACAGCAATGTATTATTATGTAAAATTTCAATGTTTCTCTTTATGTAGTTTGCTGAAAAAGGGTGGTGTCCAAGTAATGGACACAGGCTGTGAAAGGGATAAAGGACTGGTCTGCTTTGGGATTAGTTTATTCTTTGTTTTCTTTTTTCTTGTTTTCTTCTTCATGTGGAAGAACTTTTTCATTAGTCATGATAATGTGTAACAACAATGCAAGTAAATGCACACCAAATCCACAAATGTGCTCATGATTTTTTGCAAAAATAATTCCACAAACACCTAGTACGATAAAAAGAGATTCAGCACTGATGCAAATGATAAACAGGCCTATTACCCAAAAGTGCTAGAATTCATTATGCATAAGATGCACTTTCAAATTCTTTTTTAAAGAGTTAATTCCATCTTAGACATTTGGTTGGCTATCTTCTGCATCAGCACTGTTTTCACGGTACGGTGACTCACCGGTGCTGTTGACGGGTATTCAGCAAGTACAGGTACAACCTGCACAGGCCATTGCATTGTTGTAGACCATTCACAGTAATAACAAGAACCCTGTCAGTCTATCAAGCTTTTCATCAATGATGTTACGGAGATAAAATGTAAAAGAAAGTAACTTCATTCACCATTTTGGACGTTAAAAATGGATAAAATGTATGAATGTCACACCTAAGATGGTCCTGACATGTTTGTGCCATTATGAGGGAGATCTTTCATTCAGCATACTGTAGCTATCAGTGGTCACACGGACAGTTGCATGATCCACTACAGTAAAGTGCTACCACAACAACGGTTGGAATGTGTATTTCCATATTGTGTGTCCCATGAAAGATTCATACTCCAGACAGGTATACTGCCCTCTCCCTCTTATCCTGGTGCACATACCTGTGCTACATCATCGAATAGTGGTACTTTATCTTCGTACCATGGTGATGTTAATGTTGTAAATGAAATTTGGGTCATATCAGACAGTAAAATAAAAAGCAATAATTTTTTTTTTTGAACATTGCTGCTGATTTTTGTGCAACGGTCAGTCTGTTGGACATCCGATACAGTAGAAGATACAGTAAAAGATGCTCAAAAAATCAGAAAAAGAGGTGTGCAATAAAGAGAACTAAAATCACTGAGATAACATAATTCATAATTCTGGACATGAGAGTAGTAATATTAACACAGATAATTGGATTATAAACACAACAACCTTTGACCCTCTGCAAGTCGTTGGGCTGTGAACATAAGTGTAAATATGATTTAGTACATGTCACGGCTTTTGAGTGAAGAATATGTTTCGTATATCGTACAAAATTATACTTTTCAAAACTGTGCCTTTTGAAATAAAAGTGATGGTTGTGATGTATTGGTTCACCTAAAATTTCATGTTAATTTTCATTTGGGTTTCTTTTGTGGTTTTTTTGTGGCAAGCTTAAGCTATTGGGTGTTGTCACGAGGAACTTACTGTATGTTCAATTATCATCTGCTAGTAAAATTACAAAATTGTTGATGACATTATGCAGTTGATAACATCAATTCTTCTATATCTTCAACTAAATTTAGATCATGGGCAACTTGCCAAAAAAATTTTTGCAGAATAGATTTGCAATACCACAGGTGAATTCATACAACCAAATGGCAACATTCAATAGCACCAATTCGACGTGCAAAATGGTAAATGATACAGATAGTAAAATGATGCAGTAACTTGCTTTGCAGAATACATATGCATGCATTAATAAAAAATTTTGCAAAGGAGAGAGGGTCACCCCTCCCCCAACTTCTCTCATGTTGTAAAGTCCAAAATCACAAGCAATATATATTTTAGATGTCGGGAGGTAAATTCCGACCCATCCAACTTTCCTTCTTCATGTCCATCTCCACAGGTTGTGTGATGATATCATGCACTGAAGTTTATTCACCCGAAATCAAACGGTAGATTGAGATTCTAATTTCCGATGTCTTTCCTTGTAGAACTCACTTTATATCAGACTTTGTTTTCTTTTGAAATCACAATGTGTACACAACCTTGAAATGTTTACTGTTTTCTTGTTGTAAGGAGATGCAGTCAAGTTACTCAATTAAGGACTGTGATTACAATATTGTGACACGTTGCAGTGTCTTTTTGACGAAAAAAAAAGGAAGTCTTTTGAGTAGTACAAGAATTACATCACAAATTATTGTGCCTTCTACAATTTGAAATGTAGTGAGTGAACTTCAACATTTTGTATCTCAGCTCAGAAATGTCCTGCAAAAAGGAAGTTGAACCATGTGAATTAATTTTTAAAGGTTTGTGACAGGTATTTCTGCAATTTTTGACTGTCCTTTTTTTTACAATTCAGTGGTCTAAGAACTGTTCATTAATATTTTCAGCTTCACAGTATGTAAATCAGGTCTCAATCCATTATGTAACAGTTTCTCAGTTTCCTACCCATTACAGTATAAACACCTTCAGAGTACTACGCAGGTGCCATTTATAGTACCCTGTCGAACGTTAATATAGCCTGGAGACTTCCTATCTTTATGAAGTCGTCAAATAGTGTATCTCAACGATTGATAAACAAATTGAAAGCGATTTGGATACATCAAACATACCATCTGAGGAGCAGCTTCCTATTTTTGGAGGTTATTGAATGTATTATCAAGTAGTGCAAGTGGTAAATGATAGATATATAATTAGTATGAGCCGGATGCATCTGGCATGTCCTATCAATTTTAAATAAAGGCAACAAACATGACGGGGATAGGACAGATTTAGAAGTTTGTATACCAATAATCAGACTCACAGAAATGAATAAATTATTATCAAACTTTTAGATGTAACACTACAACACCAGAAAAAGTCTGACACTGTCACGATATGTTGAAAGTATTCATTTATTGCCCAAATGAGGAATCATACATAAATTTTGCATATATTTTCTAAGCAATATGACTTTAGGCAGCAGTGGTGAAACTCCCATACTTTTCTCTCTGCTGCTCATTTTTTTTTTTTAATCACCAGATGAGCCATGTGAATACCCCCTCAGCTGACTGACTGTAATCATTTAACCCAAAAATGTCCCTTTCAGAAAACACCTCTCCACATCAAGCGTATTTTATAGTACATTTAATATGCATTAAGAAGTATGAATGCAAAATGAAAGACATTTCCTTTGATTTTAATTTTGACATAGACGTTTACTTGAAGAAGTATAAGATTCTGAGAATCATGACTTTGAGCCAATTTGCAGGAAATGGAGTTTGAACAAATGAATGTAGAAAATACAAGAACTCAGGTAGATCTGATCGTTTGGCTTATAGAAGTACAATGTTTGCAGTACATGTGCAGTCATCTGCTACTGCCATTTGGTGCCAGGTTGGTTCCTGTCAAAAACTGCAAGCCAATCCATTGCTTTGAGACTGATTTTTCCCTACTGGCACTGTAACACTCAAATAAAATAGCCATTATTGACAGCAAAATTGTCCAAACAGAGAGACTTCCCTAGAATTCAAATTTTCAAGCAGATTCCTCAACATCTGGATGCGTCTCACAAGACATAGGGGGCGACATTTTCTGAAATCTTAAGGTGTATGGCAACAAGCATTTCCTTGAATGCTCTGCACAAACCGATTGGTGGTGCCATACTTAGACACTCAAACAGTTCTAGGGAGAACCCTATATGTATTTTTACATCTACATTATATAAAGTTAATTGCACATTACAATGTCTCTGTAAAGGTGATAACCACACAGCCTCAGAAATTCATGGATCATCTGTACCAACCATGAATGTATCAAAAAAGCTTGAATAAAACCTCAGAATTTTTGTAAGTTTCGACAGTAAGTGTTGTGTTATTGCAAAGTTGGCCCTCATAAAAGAAGCAGATGCTCAGGAAGGGTTAATTACAGTTGAAAAATTGACGTATTGACAATAATTAGCAATTTGAAGTAAAAGCAATAATAAACTGGTAAGTTTCATTTTTAAGTCCTCTGTTGTATAAAACCCTATTTTCAAGTTGATAATTACAGTGCATCACCCTTTATTCCAGCAAACAGTCTGGGTTGGTAAAAAAAAATTATTTCGCTAACACCAAAAGTAAAAATAGCCCCCAAATTTTATCAATCCTACCACGTTTGATTGTCGGTGAAAATGAACCCTGTCATTCAAAGCACTTGAAGCTGTGCGGAAGCTGTCCTATAATGATATTTCTTCCATAACCCTCCGCACTGCAAAAATATGAAGTCTGTAAAAGCCAATATTTTGACTAGCTGTTTAATCGTTATGCAAATCTGCCCTCCAGCCATCAATAACTGTCATCTTCATCAGGTGGTTTTGTGTTAATGTAGATTTAACAGCTAGCAATTTGGTTTGGCATTTTTTTTTTTTTGAGTTTAAGGTAGACTATTCAACCCGCAGTTTTTAGGGAACTGACGTTTTAGGGCAAATGCTTATGAAACCATTCCCATGGCTCAACTCATGCCACACAATGACATTGAGACAATATTTTTGACTTGAACTTGCAATTAACATCTTGCTATTATCTCTTAATTATTATCTGAAATTACTCTTCTTTAGCAGCCTTTGTCCCATTCTGTTATATTACATTTGAGTCATGCAGACACTGATATTAAGTTTTATCCATGGAAGCACAAGTTTGGTAATCTGATTCTCAACATTTTCAGAAAAGCTGGATCTTCACATGTATATCACAACCTTCTACTTTACCTTTGAACCGATCGCATGGTTTTTAAAAACCCCATCTATTAACGGTTGTGAGATTCTTTCCTCCATCTTCATTACGAGTGAAAATGTGTCAGTCAGAGGCGAGATGTTAGATAACAAATGAAGTGAATAAAAGTGAGTGTATATATAATTGACAAAATTTAACTTACAAAATCCTTGATTCCCTGTAAAAAAAAACAGTGTGTAATACAATTATTATTTAAAATACAATGGCATTTTCCCTACTGCTTAAAGCTTTTTATGTTTGTTGAGTGCATTTTTATAGGCATTAAATGCTTTTTGCAAGAGCTGACAATCAGGGCAGAGCAAACTAAGTCAGTGAAATGTTATTGCTGATCTCAAATCCATTCGCGACTGAACATCACTGAGAGGGATGAAAGGGAGAGTGACGTAAATTGTTGAAAATAATTATAATGAATGATAATGAAATCTGGGGAGCACAACAATTTGGAAGAAAGAATATCAGTGGGAAGACAAGAAAATTGCTTAAAATTTGATTACTGAATTTCTAACCCCAACTAGTCAATCCACAAGCTTTTCTGAGTCTCCTAATGAGTCTCTTTCTAGTTTCCTCCTCACCTGTATTTTTTTATTTCATATATTTCAAATAAATGTCGAAGACGAAAACACAAACTTGTTAACACAAAATGTAATCAAGATATTTTACCTTAAAAACAAAAAGACGAACATCATTGGAGCTTACCTAACAATGTTATTTGGTTCCTGATTAGATTTTGTTTTCAAAGGTTATTATGCAAAGTGTTCAAGGAGAAAGTTTCTCACAGTTTTGAGATCAAAGAGAAAAAAAAACATTGTGGTACAGAAAGTACTCCACAGAAAGTGTTGGAAAATTTAAGGGAAAATTACATTTAAAGGAAATTTGAGAGGGAAATTAGATCCAAAGATAAACTTTTATGTTGACCTTATTTGCACAAACCTAAACGAAGACTAAAAGGATTGCTGATTGGCTTAAATCTTGTTCCAATAATTACATTCTATTTGCACTATTTGTTCACGCAAACAGACACTTCCAAACTTGTAAAGTAACTCAACGTTTGGAAAACATCGAAATGTATAAAAACCAGCTTGTAACATGTTCAAGAAAGAGATGAAGAACAAGTTTGTCATTTCTCAAAGTTCAAATTGTAATTTAGTTACATTACTTATTCATCATGCAGCAAAATATCATTCTGCTTTCGGATCAATTTTTCTTTTGTGTACATTGAAATTATCTTTTCGGTATTATAGCAGAATTTGCTGTTATTCCGAACATTTTTGAAAGGGCACCAAAGGACTGGCTATATTTCTTTAATACTGTTATTAAAAGCTATAAAAACTACAGCAACTTGGTCCATTTGTCTGACAGTGAGTAAAAACATTCCGAAAGATTTCATTTCATGCGTTCTGTGGCAATGTACAAAACTACTCTGTGAATAACTGCAATGTTAGAATTTATAAAATCAAATACTTAATACACTAATTAGTGAATTTCTCCTGAAGAAATGAGGTGCACATGTTGTTTTCCACCTTGGTGTCAAATGGAAGAAAATATTTCAGACTACAACAAAGGCTAATTATTTTTCATTAGACAGCACATCCTAACTGCGTTTATATAACAGATAGTCCATGAATATCTGTGCCAGTGATATGTTCTGTCAAGAGAATTTGGAAGTATGATGTAACTTGGGTTACCATTAAACACTGACAATGCAATTACCTACTGCCGAAGACAATGCCACTCTGCCTGAAAATTTACCTTACATGCAATTCTGATAACATGCAGGTATAATCTGCAGTTCACACCATGCAAAGTCGAAAATATTTGGCATTTTAATGACATATAAAGAAGGAGAGAATAGAATTTGAGATGAAACAAGTAAACACTGTGCCTTTTGCTGTTTCTCAATATTTTGTACAGACTCTAAGAATGGCTGATTTAGATATTTAACACTCTATAAATAATAACAAAAATAACTCCCTACAGTGCCATGAGACTGTTTACTATTGCATTGATATGTGATTTCAATTGAAGTATTCTATGATACTATACTATTAACACTGAGTAGTGCTGGTGTGTTGGAATGTTGTCCTCTCCGACCCATGTAACGATACTCTTTGCACATGATACGATCTCGTTTCAGCTTAATCTTTCAGCTTGATGATGAAAAATGTGGAATGTTCAAACAAAAACATCGTAAAACAAAGCATTACGTTAATACCACTTCTGAGAGATGGCATCAGTTGTTCTGTGAACTACTTGACAACTGAGTGACGATATAATATATACATGAAATAATGTCACATGGAAGACAAAATGCTACCCCAAACTCAAAAACCAAGATCATAAATTTAACAATAATGAAACATTCCACCATAGCAATAGCCTCTTATAATGTAGAATTTTAAGATCTGTTCCAGGAACAAACTTCCCATTAATACATACTTGACTCTGTTAGATTTTCTGACAACTTTTTGTAAGTAAAGGCACTCTTTAAAAGTGTCTACATAGGATGCCAGACCGACGAGATCACGGCCTGGTTCTTAACTTGCTACCCAGGATGCATAGTTTCACTATTAGACATACACTGTACCAGTGCCAAAATTCAACATAAGTGCGACTGAGAACACTTCACTGTCCTGCTCCTATGTGAAATACACGGTGCTATATTATTGTGCAAAGCAAAACATTGCATTATGACTTCAAATTGAACTTGTAAACTGACGGAAGTTATTTTCTCGGCTACCGGGGTACTTAACTGACTATGGACGGTGGGTTCCACCCCTGCAAACACTTCCTTCTCAATACTCCGGTGTCACATTACCAGAGGTTGCCACAATTTATGATGAATTAAGAGATCAACGGTTTCTGCAGGGAGGGGTCAACCCCAATCAAACTAAAGCATGACAATAGAGATAAACAGTCATCTGACAAATATCAGGAACCAGAATGGAATCAAATGTGTTTTGTCTTTCTTATGAGTGACTCAGAGTCAGTTACTAAGCCAAGCATGCCTGATACTAACTTCAAGTCACATGCTACATAATGACTGGGATACAATTCATAATTATCTTCGACAATTCTGTTGCTGCTTTGACAGTATTCTACACGTGGTGACACACAGTTGTTCACAGCCAAATGCTGACGTATGATGCAAATGTCATGCTGCAAGTCTTATGCAAAATAAGCTGACCCTGCTAAAGAAGATGGCTGCATATGACATACAGCTGTTCGTATTTCAAAAAATACATACAAGTCAATACATGCAATGAAGACTGACGCTGTGGTAGTTACATGTGCTGCGAAAGTGTTCTAAGAAAATGATGCACATGTGTTGCTCTTTCCAATATTGACAAAAAGTGAGTGGAGAGACAATACACATGGAATACTTTCACATGCAAGAGATCAGGCCACCCCAAAACTCTAGGACAAATCCCTCAATTTTGTATTCCACCCTAGCAATAACATGTTATTACTTGGAATATAAAATCTGTTCAAGGCAGAAACGTCTCATTACATAGTTTGCCTTTGATAGACTTCCAAATACTTTCCTTGGTAGGTACTTTTACTCGTGTGTGACATGACAAGATTCTGAGATAATGAATTATGAAATTGGTGCTTTCTGTGGGAAAGGGTGAACTCCAAACCAGAAGCAAATTTTAGCCAAAGAAAAAAAAACTAACCATGTAATAGGTATGTAAGTCCATTAACCTCATTCCCCAAATGAAACTGAACCTCCCCCCGCCCTCTCATGAAAAAATAAGCCACAGTTTCATGCAAATTATATGCAAACCTGAACTAAACTTTGTTTGTTCCAACAAGTGTTTCAGAAACTGATGCACTGCTGTTGACAGCTACACAAATCCTGAAACACTCCATGATCCTGTGCCTAATTATCAGAGACGTAACACCTGCATTGATTTCTCATCCATTTATTGTGCTTCAGTTCATTTGTTCAGAACATGGAAATGTGGAAAACATCACCAGCTGTTAAAATTATAAAAGTTCCTGAAGAAGAGTTTGATGCATAGTAAAACTGATGAAGATTACTGCACAATGCTTACTTGCATACTCATATTTTGTATGTTTCCATTTACAATTAACATGTCTTTAAAATAAGAATGCCCTGAGTTGACAAAACCATGTGCAAATACTGCTTTGATACAACATATACATTTTTTTTTCTTTTCTAGATAAGATATTCTGCATGAAAGTGAAATTTGTTCAATCAACACAATGACAGCAATTTCCAAAACCTGCAGGAGAAAATTTAATTTTGTTACTCTCCTGATTCTGTAATTAATAACCATTGCACTTACATTTATCTCATTTAATACAAAAGATAAACTTAATAATCGATACATTATTCAATTTTATTGTTCTTTCTCATTGATAGGTTAAATAATCAATAATGGTACCACATAAAAGAAAGAAGAAGAGTAAAAAGGCAGCTTTGAAAGTTGCTAACTTAAATCATAACTTGCAACACATTCCTGTAAATTTTGTATTAGTCTACAAAGTGATTATTGAACACCACATTCTCTGACAGAGTACAGATTTTTTTGGTAATTCTCTCTTTGGACACCTCCAGAAATTTAAAAATCTGCCACTGCAGGTCGTTCTTTTCCTAAGGTTATGGCTTCGTACACCCTGAATTTGGTGCATTTTTTCTTTAATGGTGCTTCACAATTCTTCAATCCATCCCACCCACCTGCAATCCACTAATCACAAAACAGAACACAGATATGATTAGTGCAGTCACCTGCTATCCACCAATCACAAGACAGAGCACAGACGTGATCTAACGTGGATGCTTTTCCTTCTTTTCTCTTTGAAGTTTGAGCCACGATGGATGCTCAGTTCCATCAAGTGACCATTTTCAGTGGTGGCTATGATGGTGTCGGAAATGGTTGCAAGCTTTACGACATTGCCATAGACATAGATGGACGTGTAGAGACTACCTTCTGTTATGGACCAGACCTTAATCATCTGAAAAGACCAAAGAAATGTAAAATGTACTCCAGCTAGTCTAAATTTACTAGGTGGTTTGTTGGTGTATGCAGACAAGAGGTTTGAAAGCAAAGCAACTTACTTAAGTCACCTATCTTAACAAGGGGCAAAAGTAACAGCGATGAGGACGAGAACAGTAAAATAATTCAATCTCAATGTTTAAAACACAGAAAAGAACTTGAGATTCTGACAGTAACTACTTGCTTGAAAAGACTTTGGGCATTTCTTATTTCAGCCTTTGGACATTTCTTAATTAAAAAAGAATTCACAAATGAAATGTATATATAATGACTGGTATGCAACAGGTCTCAACATGTGCAACTGCACACAGTATTACAGTGATGTTAACACCTACACATAATACATATGAGATCTGACCAAGCTTTCCTCAAGCTATCATGTATACAAGGTTGTCCTAAGTTGACCCTTGTTGACCCCAAATGACCTCTGACCTCCACCCAAAAACAATAGGCTTCTTCTACTCAATGTGATACACTTGCATACCAAATATGAGATCTGTCCAAGCTTCAAGATATCATGTTTACAAGGTAGCGAATCACAGACATACATACACACACACATACACATATACGTATGCATGATTACAAAGGTTTTGATTAACATCTACACCAAAAAAGAAAAAAAGAAAAAGATCAGAGGAACCCGTTACAAAGATCATCCACAAAGCACACCTTTTACCAAGAACTAACTCCTGAAAAACCAACATCCAGCTACCACCCCACCTTCATCCTTGCCCAGAAAATGTGAGAGGAACAGAACAGGCAGAATAGGTGGGCTTACAAATAGGTAAAGTCATTATGTTGTCATAAATCTTTTATTCATAGCTAATCATTCCATCTATGGAAGTGAAAAAAATGTTTCGAGCATTACTCGTTGTTTTATGACAAATGGTCAAAACTAAGAGATTCTGAACACCTGACACACAACCGACATAACAATGATAGGGAAAGTTACTGATGAAAATAACAAATTGCAAATCTGCAACCAGCCATATATTTTTTTTTTCCCCCACAGGCAAAACCTGTTCATCAAACTTTAATTTCTCACATTTTCGTTAGATGGTAGAATAGGTACATGACTAACAATGCTAATTAGAAGTATTGGCATGCAACTGTTTCCTTCAAACATGTCACAAAATGAACAATGGCTACTCAATGAGTAACTTTAAAGAGGAATCGTATGAATGTTGCAATTTCAACCTACATTCAATGTACATATATTCACGAACAATAACAGCAGAAATGGTGTTATTTTCGTAATTACTTCTCTCTCTAAATATGACGTCAAACTCTCCACCGTTGTTATAAAGCGTATCGCCATTTTGGAAACATACGACGTATCACATGGACCGGCACTACTACGTGATATGGGCAGGTCCATGTGTGACGTCATGATCACTTAATTTTGCACACAACATGGCAACTTGTAGGTGAACAAAAAGTATACTCATAAAAACTTCATATGTTCTTTGACGTGACTTCATTGTACTAAACCATGGTGTCTTCTTATTTGAAAAACTTTACTTGAATAATCAGGACTATTTGGAAGGCTGTACAATGGTTTTCCTTTGAGGAAAGCAGCATAACGAGTTAAGGATTGAAATGATACAAGTGACGATGATAGATACACGTGGCTATTACAATCAAAAAGACTGAGGAAAACACAATGGAAGTAACGACCACCAGGGGAAATAACAAACGTTTCTCCCTTCTCACCCTCGGTCATATTTCTCACTTCATCACCATAGTAACAAAATACAGTTGTCAATACAAAGTGTACGTAAACCACAAATTTCAGACTGTCAACTTTTTTACTCTTTTTTTACATGAAATTACTCACCCTGTCACTTGCCCCTGTAATGAGAAACTCGCCGCTTCTGGTGAATACCATGCTTCTTACATTTCCAACCTAAAAAAAAAGAAAAAAATGAGGGAAGAAGTTAAAAACAGGCTTTATAAGTCCATATGCAGACAGTGATATCTTCTTTGTATTTATTAGTATCATTTGTATACATTCATGTAAACCAAAGGTTAAGAACATCAAAATACTAAGGAAACACTGAAAACACAGGGATGCAGAATTTCAAAATGTTCTTAACAGATCCATATGAAAGGAAACATTTATGACAAACACCATGAATATAAAACATTACTGAGAGTAAATCAATGCCATGTGACTGTTTAAATGTCTTTTTCTACCTTCTGTTTCAAAAGCTGTATAAGACTAACAGATTTCATCACGGGTGAGAACAAAAGTTATACAGCAGATCTTACAAATGTTAATGGGAGTAGAATTAAGAGAAACAATATCTGGTGACTGCGGTCCCTTTTTTAAGATACAATGCATACTAAAAGTAGAAAACTAGCGAAGCAATGCCGCTGTAGTTCACACAATTGAACTGAGGGTTACAGCCCTACGTTCTGACACACTGTTGTTCCCACACCTCATGTTCTGACACTCAAATGTTACAACACATTCATTACATCAGGCACCATTTTGGGTCCCAGCTATGATGCTCGGCGTAGTAATGACATATTGATCAGCCGCTGCTGTCAGAATTTAAGTGTACATGTCAAAATATAAGGGTGTCGGAACATAGGGGTGTCAAAACTTAGGGCAGTCACTGAACTAAGTAGAGGTAATCTTTGTTTGTCGCATTGCAAAATAAAAGTACAGTACTTGGAAGGTGACAAAATGTTACATGCAAAAAGCATCTAGTTGCCATACTATCAAGCATATGACGTTACCATATGCCAGTGTAGTATATCAATTTCGACGTGTGATGTTGAAAAATGGTATTAGGTGTACCAGCTATGGTCTGCAGAGAAGGTTATCTACTAAAGGCTGTGTGATATGTAAGGATGCAATGGATAATGTTTAGATCTTGTCAGAGCTGGCTTTGGCTAGATCTAAACTGAAACGTGCACTGGACTAGATTTTTGCACTGGTTGTAAAATTAGAATGTACATGGTTTGTACGTTTGAGCATTGTTGTTTTTTTGTTGTTGTTGTTGTTGTTGTTGTTCTCTGTGCATGTTCAAACTTTACTATGGGCAGTATTTAAGATAATCCAAGTCAATGGACACATGTCTATCAACCTGTCTTGAAAGTTTACAATGATCACTTAAACCACATGCTTCACTAACTTAACTTGCATGTCAATTTACTACTATCGGAATGTGATATCGATAGGTGATAGTTCAGTTGGACTTGATGATCCAAACGCAGATAGGCTGGCCAGCCCAACAGTAAAATTTGATTATTGTTTACTAGAGTAACCACAGAATAGCTCTCCAGCTAAATCTGTTCAGTTAGAGTGCCGTGAGCAAAAAGGCAACCAAAAATCCAATTTTCCTCAAAAAATTACATTGCAACTCACCTATAAATTAAGCCAGTTGAAATGTAATTAGGTGGAAAAAATACCTCTATCCCAAAAAACACACTGAAAAAATTTCAGGCAAATATCTCAAAAAATGAAGAAAGAGACGGCTTTTGAAAAAAGTTGACGATATCAGCCTCATTCTAATACCTCACACACTTAGTGTGTGAGCTAAAAAACAACATGACAGACATGGCACCACCGTAAGGGAATATACTTCACTGACATGTGAAAGGTTTCTTAAATGAAAGAGAAAAATTTTCAACATCTTGTTCCTAAATCAAGATATTGCTGTTTGAAGAAAGACCTCTCATGGTCCAGAACCATTTTCAGTTGCCATAAGGTCACAAAAATGCCATGTACTGTAACACTGGCAGATTATTGCAAGAGCTCTTTGTTTTTCTTTGAAATTAAAGCTCTCATTTAATCTTGGAATTTATGGCAAGTGAAAATGTAGCTTGGGTTTATTGTAGATTGACCTTGACATATTGTGGAAATTAAGGTCACATACAGTATCTTTATCTACTGTAATGTTTCTTTTAACACAGTCAAGATTATGAAGAAATACAAAGGGTACTCAAGTAGTCATGCCTGCATGGTGTCACAAATTCCTCATAATGCAATCTATCATTTTGAAATAAATATTTCTTTAAAAATACGTAACTCTTTACATGGGACATGATACTGAGATATGGTTTTCACCATAAAGAGAGAAAAATATTCTGAATGTTTATGAGATATCAGATTTCATCAGTGGCTCAAACAATGACACAAGGAGAAATGAAAAAAAAAACACTGTTCATCATAAAACCAATACTTCATTCAAGAATAAGGAAAGGGAACAAGATGAAAATAAGGGCAGCCCTAAGAAGAATAAATAAAAGAAGAGCCCACTGGTACTGTGATTCCTTGTGCAGATGTACAGTGTACAATGTAAATTATGTAAGTAAAAGGAGTATTTTGCATTATTTTGTACAATAGCCCATTTCTGACCTGTATTCACTAAATATTGTAACATAAAATCTGCAGAAAAAGCAACACATTTCATGACTTTATATAAAATGGCTCATTTTGGACATTGGACCCCAAACATGACAAACACCCAGATGGAACCACTTCCATGGTACTAATGTTACCAACCACCAACATACAATCTGTAAGAGGAGAAGTATTTTGCATGATTTCACAACAGCTGAAGGGCGCTATGGTTCCTTGTACTTGAAATATATACATACTGTAAAATGATATGCTGGAGTTCATAAATATCAAAGAAGCCATTTCAATTAAAGCAATGAATTGAAGATATTCATTCCTACAGTATAAAGCAAATATCCCATCCATTGAACAAAGCTGAAACAGCTGTGAATCTGTCACTTAAAGCCCCAAAGAAAGGGTTCTGCGTATTGCAATAAGGTGTAACACATCTATGCCCCTTTAAATTCCACCCAACACTGAGCAGCATGCCCTGGAGAGGACTGCTATAGTCTAGTTTCCACTGGTAAGAACACCAAAACTGACTTATTTCTTTCATCGTGTCTTGCCTACCTCACTAATTAAAAGCCATTTACATCAATGTCCTCATCACCACTGAATCACAAGGACTTGATCTAGCCAGACTTGTTTTGTATCACCACCTACAGTACTTCCCACAGCACTGCTGCCTCTTCATTTGATCATGAAACAACTCGAGCAGTACCTCCAGCAGTACTTCCATGATTTGCTGGAGGGGACTGATGGAACATATAAGCATCCATAGCATGAAGACGGTGCAAAGGAATATCAGTAACTAAAAGTCAACTGCCCATAGCATGCATAAAAATTCTAAATTTTCCTGTACACTCTTACACACACTAGAGCAAAAAATGCTAAAGACATTAAAAAAAAAATGGTCATGTACCTAATATTTAACAGCACCTCCCTACCACATCTGAAGCAAATTGGATAAGGCACTGTAAAGTAAGATACTGGCATATCAGGAATTTTACATCAAGCCCTGCTCACTCATTAATATGCAAGATATGAACACCAAAAACAAAAGGGCACATCTACTTAATGTGATACATGTACACACCAAGTCTGAGACAAATTGAGCACTCAATTATTCAGTTATGAAGTCAGATACCTCGCATTTTAATCGTGACATTAAGCCCTGCTCACTCATTAATATGAGCACCAAACTTGATAAGGCACATCTACTCAATATGATAAACTACACACCAAGTTTGATAAAAATTGAGCACTTGATCACTAAATTATCACACCACTAAATTATCGCACCACGTATCTCGCGTTCCAATGGCATCACATATACACACACTCACCTACACATGCCGAGTTGACTGTATAGGTTCCTTTGCTATCACAAGGAACCAAAAATAAAGAGTACCAGTCAAATGGGTTCACATTAAGGGTGAGGGATATTCAACTATGGCTAATATAATATTATTGGTAGTATCCTACTTCTGTGCATTATGTAAGGAAAAGTAAGCATGTAGTTAATATCACATACTCTTTGTCAGCAATAGTCTATATACCGTTCTATACACAAGTCACCATCCTACCAGAAGCTCATAATATTCTTCTTCTGAAATGAAAAAAAACCGATTGCCTTCCCCTTTGGCATGTATACATTTACTGAAAAACACATTACAATGGCAGCCCACATGTACAAGTGCTGTACTAACAACCATGACATTTAAAGTGCAATGGTACATTAACCCTGGATTCTCTCCACCGAGATAAGAAAAACAGGAATGTGAAAACGACAAAGCCGGGCAAAATGAGACAAATACCTTAAAGAAAAATTTAAGAGTCAATGAAGAGTGCCAAAAATCATTAAAATGTAGATCCTTTTGCCCCAAAGGCATTTTACAGCCACAACAATATACAGCATTATCCTGCTGCCATTGTAGTTCTAAATATCCTGAAAGTCGAGCTGTCTTAAATGCTTCAATGGCTGCTTAAAACTTCTTGATGATTGAACGCAATTGGAATTGATGTTCACAAGTTAATAAATTCCTTTGCCTTTCATCTCAGCAAGGAGAGGGAAAAAAACAGGAATCTGAGGTATCTGAGCATATGAGGATCCTGAACTGGCTTCAGAAGAGGGGAAAAAAGGAAAAGAAGAACAAAGTGGCATACCTGGTCAAGTGTCTGCAGAATGTGATGCTTTTTCAGACTCCATATCTGAATAATTTGTGCGGACATTTTGGAAGCCAGAAGTTCCTCGTCGTAGCTCATGACCAGTAACTCCACCCCACCTGTCCTATTTTGATTATCTTTGCCATTCTTCAGCTTTGTCTGGTTGCCATTACCATCACATAGGAGCAGGCTGCTGTGGTCACCGGCCATTATCACCAAATTCTGCTCTGTTAACGTTGCGCACCTAATTTCCCCCTGTTGATGGTCTATTTTGATGGCGTGGTGACGGCGAGTCTGTAGATGCCAGAGTTCTATGAAGTACCCGTCGGTGTTGCCTAGATGTCGCTTGAGGACTAGGAGATATTTGTCGTCTGTCCTCACCTCCATGTGGCAGACTTTTCCTCTACCACCCTTCAGGCAACAGACCTGTTCTCCAGTCTGCAGGTTATATTGGCAAACCACCCCATCCTCTTCTGCGCTGTAAAAGAGGTGAACATCATCGCCCGTGATAGCCAGACACTGGGCAAAGAAGTTGCTCCGACAAGCCTCTTGCGTCTTCCCCGACACGGAGTCCCAGACGTTGAGGACATGGCTCTTTTCTCCTTCCATGGACAGTTCTGACGTGAGGCTGACGACGTACTTGCTATCCGAGGTCAGGACCAATGGGCCCTCTTTATAAAAGAAAGTCTTGTTGACAGTCGGATCGGTGGAGACCTTTTGCAAATCCCAGAGTTTGATGAAAGGCAGGTTTGTTGATGCAGAGATGACCATGTGCTGGTTTTGCCCTACCAGTGCATACGAGAGATGGGACACATCAGCATTAAGCCCCTCCAGTGGGTGAAGGGCCTTAGGATTGGGGTCCATCACATTTAAGAGCCACACCATCATTACATCGTTGACCTGCCCAGCGATAAGGTACTGTTCATCACTGGAAATGACCAATGAGAGGATTTCTGTGCAATACCCTGCAAGAAAATATGCAAAATTTCAGCCAGCACTATACTTGCACAAATATATGGCCAGTTCCTGCCACATGACTCCTTCCTGGCATTTCTGAGCTTGCTACTAGTGCAATGTAATACAGTCGCATAGTCTTGTATTATCTTTAGCATAATTATGAAATAGTTATTTTGTATGATATTCAGGGAGATTTTACTCTTTTAGCAGGTGCATTCCTTTCTACCAGTGAGGTAAACATTGTTCAAGACCTTTTTGCATTTAACAGTTGATTTAAGTAAGATTAGTTAACAACATGCGTCCAAGAGGTGGTGGCGCTATTGCAGTCACTGCAAATACAAGAAATGATGAAGTAATAATAATTTAGTCATTGCCGTCTATTCCTACAGCTACTGAAAATTGAGAAATTGTAATTTTTTTATGAACAAGGGTTGCCTATGGGTTATAATTTATGGTAAAAAGTGTGTTGTCACATATTTTCAGTAAGTGATTTTGATTGTAATTACTCTACGATCGTTACTTCAGTTGTGTGTCAGATCTTCAGAATCTCTTAGGTTGACCATTTACTATTGACACATAACACTCAAACGGTGTGACAAAATGATGTTTCTGAGTACCTTTAAAAAACATGATGTTTCTCTCGTACACCTACATACAAATTATCTCATCAGTCCGACCTTCCTTCTTCAGATACTGAAATTTCGAGGCTTTTACCATTCAACATTTACTTGACCTCAAATGAACAGTTACCTCCACCAAAAACGAAGGTGCTTCCATTTTTTGTGTTCTATTTGTGCAACAAGTAGGGAACATAACACCATTGTCCCTTGGGGAGAAACTGAGCGACAGCTTAGAAGTAACTGAGTCGCAATGTATCTCTTGCATCAACATAACCTCAGTGTTATCTGCCCTGTGTGCACTCAAGCCAGTGGAAAGGATAGTAAGGATTACCTCCTACTGAGTAGGTAAGAAGCAGGGTGTAAATTGCAAAGAAGAAACCACACAGAATGTTGAAGTCACTGACCATCACTAATTAACACTTCCCTGACTTGTTACTGATAGGTCAGGGAAGAGGGGGCATGATGATTTGAAGGTTCTACATCCCATGTGGTACTGACTTTACATGTCTTAACACTTTACATGTCTTAACACTTTACATGTCTTTACACTTTACATGTCTTTACACTTTACATGTCTTAACACTTTACATGTCTTAATACTTTACATGTCTTAACTCTATACATGTCTTAACACTTTCCATGTCTTAACACATATATACATGTCTTAACACTCCTGTTGACCTCAAATGTCTATTAACAAACACCAAGAACGACAGCCTTTTCCCTTTTATGTGGTAAGTTAATATAACAAACAGGAGATCTGCCTTTGATTGCCAGGTTCTCTTGAGATATTAACCTTCCAAGCTTTTCACAAATTGGTCCCTCTTGAAGAGACCTTTCATCAGCTTTTCAAAAAGAGATTCCAACTAAATCAACGTGCAAATTGTGCAGTCTGTCAAGGATCCCTCCTACTGTTATGATATTTAAAATGTTTTTAACAACACTTTGACCCTTGCTCACCCCCAAATCACAGTTATTCTCCACCAAAAGTAGTTCATTCTTCTAACCAATGTCTTACATCTGCTTACCAAATGTACACTTTGTTCAAGCTTCCCTTCTTGAGATGTCATGTCAAGTAGATACACAAACGTGCATGTGAATGAACATACACACGTGCATGATGCAAAGCTTGCATGAATCATGAAAACAAAAATCTCAGGAGTTCCTCTGCCTAAGGGGATTTCAAATTTGATCATGAAATGTTTGAAACAAAGTTACATTATCAATGTAGACATGTTCTGGAGATTTCTTAAAGAAAAACAGATTTTCTTGTCAATGTACCCCCCATTCACATTGACTACTGGGACTTGATAGAAATTTTACCTGTCACCACTTAGAAAGCATTACACAGGTAACTCAGACAAAGTTCATTTACCTTGCTCAGATGGCTACGACACCAGAAATAAATTTAGGTCTGGACTGTCAGTTAAATGGAATCGGTTGTCATCAAGGCAGACATGGTGGAGCACATTCAGTTTTTCTTTTCTCTTATTTCCTCCATTTATTTATTTGTTATTTTTTAAAGAGGGGAGAGGATTGTTTGGCATTAAGATACCTTTGAGACTGTAACAAGGCTGTTCGCTGTCACCTCTCAGACTGAAACAATAAACAAACGATCCGCAACCGACCCACGCTTGCTCTCCGTCTCTCTTCACGCAAAGACACAACTTGGAGCTCCTTGAAGAGAGGAAATGAAAAACTTTCTTGACACGAAACTGTTCCTTCTGATGGTCTTCACCCCTCTCTACATAGATCTGAGGGTAAAAAAAAAAAATAAAAAAGTAAAACAGTTGTCTTTGTTCAGAAACAGGAAAGAAAGGAGACAATTGGGGAAAAAGAGAAAAAGGGATATAAACTGGACTGATAATAAAACAGAAAGGTGTCATCAACAGTAGGTGCATATTTGAGGACAGGAAGTGACTACTTAGTATAACAAACTCAGACAAACAGTCTATTATGTAGAACAAAATATTCGACGGAGAGAAAAAAAAAACAAAAAAAAAAACAGAAATTGATGATTTTAGAGCAGGCAACTTCATGTCATGTGTAAAGAATGGATGAGGCAGTGAGACAGATGCGAGAAATCGTGAGAAGAGGAAGTACAAAAGTGAGAATATGTGCGACAGACAGGTCGTTTAAGTTTCAGGATTGATTCCATCCTTAAATAGAAAATCATCTCATCAATGGAAATCCAACACCAAAGCTGTCACGACGTTGTTAAACAAGAACGCAAAAAAGGACATAGTCTCCCAAAGTGAAAACCACAAACTGCTTTATCATTGTCACTGAAGTTGCTTTAATAAGTGAGTGGTTAAGGTAGGTTTTGTTTTTTTAAGGTTGTTCTTGTTTTTTTTGTTCTTTTTTTTTGCACACCTACATTTTCCAAATCTGTCTTTAAGCTACAGGATGTAATAGCATCGCTCCCACACACATATACTGTTAATGCAGGAAATGATAACAATGTCATCACACCAGTTCTCATCTACCTAATGATCCCCACTGACATACTTGATAAAAGGTTTTAACACTCACTGCCATCTTCAATTTCAAGAGCAAGTTTACACAGAAAGATGACTAATATTTCATATTTATGGACCACAAAAAACACCTGATAGGAACTTCAGATAGTGACTTTAAATAGGAACTTCTGACAGGAACTTCAAACAACAGAACTTCTGTCTGAATCAAAACTTGAAACATTAACTTTGATTGAATATACATCTCAATGCAAAAATAATTATGACTTGAATTCACTTCTAGGTTATCTATCAAGGACAAATATTCTCTGCTTGTTCTCAAATTGATCGAAACATTTTCACCAACCATGAATCTGTTTTCAGTAACACAGACCAGTCCCCCCAAGAAGGACTTCATCACGGCAACTGCACCAAGGTCACTGGCTCCATCATCAGGTACCAAATGGGACAGAGAAGACCCATCCTCAATTGACCACACCCACAAAGACCCTGTCTGTGTCCCTGTGTAGATCACATTGGTGGTCGATGGCATCTCGGTGTATGTCATTACATCATTTATTGGTTGTGTCGAGTACAACAGATCACCTGTATAAATATTGTACACCTGTAATACAAAATCAACAATCAAGTCTAAACTGGCTATCGCATTTACATTGCCAATGTTTACTCCGCTTCTTCAAGTTCTAGGCAATTACTGAAAAATTTGAACTTAGACATAAACTGTACTTCGCACATTTGAACCAGTTCTGAAATTTTCCGATTTCACAATCCCTCCCCTCCCCTTCCCACCAGTCTTCCCATTACCACATTAAACAGGAAGAGAGAGCAAGACAGGGCTTGTAGAATGGGTTCACAAATCAGCCATCATGTAAAGCAGGGTTATCTAATATCACAACATTAAAAGAAAACAATAGAAACCTGACAGGTTGAGTGACAGTGTGTACCATGCAACTCATTGTAACAACCAATGGCATAAAAGATTATTACAAGAAACTACACTGGTAAAGTCTGCTACCACATTATCACTGGTATTTGGACAACTATACAATTTATCGAGTTGCGTTGTAAAGCGCTATGGAACTATAACATCTGACTTCTTACTAACATGACACATTCCTCATGCTGATTTTAAAACTTGAAAGGATGAAAAAAAATGTCAATGTGATCCTTGTAATTTTTAGAAAAAGAAAATTCCTTATTTCTAATGGTTTCATATTTGGAAAAGATGCCTCAATTTTACTGAAAATGTTTGAATATCACTACAAGTCACCTCAATTTGACTCGATGTGACACACACAATCTTTTTACTGTCTTTGGTTACAAGCAAACCGATGTGCTCCGATGGAAGATGAGACCTAGGCACAGTGCACAACAGGTCTCCCGTCTGCATCCCCCAGATGTGCACGGCGCCGTCGCCGCTCAGACCGACGATCCAACGATCGTCCGACGAGATGAACACATCCAGAATGGAATGATCTGAGCAGAAGACAAAAGAAAATAATGAATACAAGACTTTCAGGTCAGCAAATCAAGAATACATTCAAATTGAGATATTTATCATCTCCTTGGTAGACCTTCCAATCATGTCAGCAATCAATTTGAGTTAGCTTGGATGTCAGATTTTTAAAAATTCCGATAATCGACAGAAGAGCAAGACAGAGGAACAACTTGCAATCATGACAGCAATCTGAAATCACTTTCTGAATTTGGTATTAAAATTAATCAAAAGGCTTTTTATTGTGGTTTGAAACTTGTAATCATAATTGTTGATGTTCAAAGGAAGCCATCTTTCACCTCCTTCACATATGTGCTAGTTTTTTTCAGCAGTTTGTGACCCATTTAGTGAGGCTATGCGACAGTTCAAACAATGAACAGGTACAAATAACATCACCACCTCAGTTTACTGTCAAATTATTGGTTGTCAATTTGCAAAGGAAGAAATTGACTATCATCAATAGACAAAGTGTTTACGATGTAATCACTTTCGTTTTATTGATAAAAAGACAAACATGCTGTTTCAATATGTACTAAAATCTTTGAGAGTGTTCTACCACATTAAAACAGTGAATTTATACAACCTACCAGAAGGTTAAAAAATCAGCAAACCTTTCTGCATAGGGATTGAGCCTGGATAATATTCTATGTTCCCTTCTGGATGTCTGGTAACAAGCACAAGGAAATAAAGGTATGTTATAGACCCACACCAAATTCCAAGGGTCAAACAAAAAAGATTCCACTACTTTCTCTTTAACAGCCCAATAGGCAGGACAAAAACCACTCTCTTATGTGTCAAACATGAAGATGTGCTGAAATCATCAGTTCTCACTTGGTTTTATATTTCTTACAGTTATAGCTACTTTTAGGTAGGAGTTGCTGCTGATGATGATGATGACGACAACATCAACGATGATGACGATAATGATGAAGGTGATGATTTTGTAACAACTTTCAGGACATGAAGTGGAAACATTTTAATCAGCTGGATGTCTTGGTATGTAAACAAAGGATTACAATCAACTTTCAACCCGTCAATATGAATTAGCAAAAATGGTCCAACAGCACTTGATTCAAATTTAGATTTGCTTAAAATCACTGTATGACCACAGCTGGCTATCAGAACTTGTCAGTAACCTGAATTGATCTGCCATTGCAGACAGGGATATTCATCTCAAATGACATTTGTAGCACTCAAGGAGGTACTAGCACTCGAGTACATTTTTCTGTACTCATGCCTTTGGACTCGTTCTCGTAGGATTTGAAAATCAAGTACTCATACTCATACTTTTTTACTTTTACTCATACCTGTACTCAGGGCTTGGTACTCTTACTCGAGACTTTGTGCTTGCACGATGTAAGTCTGCCGGAGTGTCAAATGTGTGACAAGCGTAACCAAGATCGAATACTTGTCTTTGCAGCAATACATGCATAGTCTAACAGTAAGGTTTGAGTGAAGAGAAAGGGTAAAACCAGTGAAACATAACATCTGGAAGAGTACTTACTAGATTCAGATATGAGGATGTAGATGGTTTCATCAGTGCTCAAGTCCCAAATTCTGACAGTACCATCTTCAGATGCAGAGGCAAGCATGGAGCAGTTTTTGTTGACATGGATCTTGTTGATATTTCCTATGAATATGGTAACACTTTACTACTAACAAGTGATTAGACAGTGAGTCTGCATCTCAAATAGGATGACCAGTAGTCTGCAAATTTCTGAAGGTTCTGCCTGAGGTAATGAAACTTATTCAAACAGCATCAAAATGGCTTACATTTCCCTATTTATGCAACCCCTCACACTCCCAAGTGTGTTCTTTGTGGTTAGACATACTGCAAGAAACTCATAAGAGGCTGTGTCCTTCCATTCAATGATACAAATTAAGTTAGCATTAGATGGCTAGTTTATACAGTTTCTGAATTTCTTCTTCGTAAAGCAGAGGAACACAAAAAATAGCTTGAATCTAATGATTAATCAGGCAGGTAGCGAGCAAATAAGAGATACACCTCAAAGGCTATACTTGATGGCATAAACATCAAGATTGTTGCAACTTCCCTTAAATCAAGCATCTGTCTGGATATTACCACCAATGTGTGTCCTTACAATCTAATATCATCAGACAGGTATATTAAAACTGAAGTGAATATTGTTTCTTCTATTCCAATACCTGAAAAAAAAACAACTTTACATTTAATTATTCAGTGGTGGATCCAGGGGGGGGGGGCATAACAGATGCACCACCTCTACTAGCACCTAAAAAAATAGTTCAAAATGAGGAAAACTAAAGGAAGAGAAACAAAAACAAAAAGGAAAGAAAGGCAGTATGATACATGAGGCCAAGCAGGTGAGGCCACCTTCCCTTAGATGCCCTCCCTCATGATGGTGATTCCTCGGTGCCCCACTATTAGGAAATCCTAGATGCATCACCGGATATAAAATGTTGGTCATTGGTCCATTTCTTACAAGAGATGACCATCAACATCTCAAGTCTGATGAATTTTTGAGAAAAGAAAAACCCCAAATGAACTGAATGCTGTAATAAAATTGCTAAAGTGAAGAACTAAGCTCACAATGATAAGGAAATGCTAAAAGTACTGAAATACATGAAACCCATATGCAAGATGACATTGCATATATCTTTGCTGAACTGATGAATTTCATGCTAATGTTTTATACAAACTATTAAAAAGGAGTATATCAGTCTCTGTTGAATACACAGTTGCCAGTGATGAATTTGCCACTATCAAGGAAAGAAAACAACCAAACAGCAAGGCATGACTAATGCAAAGTCACATTTGCTTTGTTGCTATGACACGGCAACTGTAGACTCCTAAAATCGAAAATACCTGCAGCAGCCACATAGAATCTGTGGCGGCCTCATGGTCGCCCCAGGGCATATCGCTAAATTTGACAGGCTGTAGGATTATAATACAGTTTTATTTTTGTTCATTTCTATGTTCGTGGGGTTGACCTGCCTAAATGGTTGCTCCTATGACTCATCAGGTCATAGTTTATTGGTCTTCTCTTTGCGCTTTCCACATTTACTCTTCTAATTTGCTGCTTTCTCACTGGGAAGCATGTTCAAAACTTGGATACTTTATGAAACCTCATAATGAGATGTCAGAGGTGAAATATTCCTACGTGGCAAACCCCTATAATCCTGGTGCGTAGTGGTAGGGTCAGCCTGCCCAAACAGTTACCATATGGTAACCCTCCTTCAGGTGACTTAATATTAGAAGAAAGCCACGGCCACTGCAGGGATTCCTTACGGTGACCATGCATCATCACTTCAAAGGCTGTACAGCAAAAAATCCCACGCAGATACCCTGACATGTGACTGGTACATGTTTGTAACTGCAGAAATGCTGCAGAAGCCCTATAATTTCTACTGACCGTATATGTATATAGTTTAGACCCCACCGCTGCCGAGGCAAATGTGACTTAGGCATAAGTACTACAAAACTGTCACCAAAATCAAAGAGGATATCTACAGAGCAACCTCTGCAAGAAAGTGATGAAATGGACATACTCTTAATGCCTCTTAATTTGAAACAGTCAATTGAAATACCTGCATGTCCAACCAAAGTTGTCCTTAAGGCACCTCCTGGTTGTGGGAATGAACCTCTTATTGGTACCAGCTGAGGTTGTGGGTCCTTCTGACAATGCTCCCAGGCCCCTTGTAAGAGTGGTTTCAAACAGTCATCATACTCAGTGTCCACCGAGTCGGCAAGCCCCAGCAGACGGCCCAGTATCTCCTGCACTTAGAGTTTGAAGAGAGCCCTCAAATTCGATGGTAGGTTTGGCAAGCCTGTGAGTACAAAGATAACATTCACTGTTTGTGATAACATGTAATCAATTAAACTTCAACACATGAACCTAAAAGACAATAGATTCAATTACTGTACATGTAACAATAGGACACTGAGCAAAGTAATTCCAACTGTATCATCCTGTGTTTCAGTAAGCCGTGACCTCATTTGGGTGAGCGTGGTGGATGTTGATCTACCATGGTAGATGAAGCTTGATTGCCTTGATGTAGAGCTGTATCCAATTTTGAGTGAGCGCGTAGATCAACAGGTTTCATGAACAAATGCGTTCACAAGAAAAGTCACCGCTGCAATGCTTACACAGTTTGCACAGTTTGATATTCGCAAATGAATACCACGCACTATACACACAGTATGCCTTTGTACCTAATATATACCTATTGCACATACAGGGTTTGGCAAAGCACAATGTTCGCAATAAGTAGTTGTTATAAGGTCTCCCTCGTCACACAAAGACCATAAGGTACTATTGGCAAGAATATCAATAATTTAGTATTTTTATTAACATGGACGAAAACATGGTTTTGTTACCAAGTTTGCTTATCCTTGTGGCTCAATTGCTTTCCTGCAACATTGGCAGGTTGGTGAATGCATTGCTGATTCAAGAAAATGACGTTTAACGTTTTCTAATAAGTTGTCAGTCAGTGGTCATACTTATCGGTAACAGAGAAGATAAAAAGCAGAAAGAAATCAGAGAGCAATATACCAAAAAAATATGTAAATTAAAAGACCAATTTCCGTTTAATTTCCAGAGAACAGTAGGCATTTCAAAGGTACCCACAGCTGACTAGCACACCGGATAAATAGTAAATTTGTTTTGTACCTACGTTTGCTACTGGAAAGCAAATGGACACTGGGAAGGAATAAGCAGGAGATCAAGGGATCTACAGATTGTATCCACATTACAAACTTCGATCTAGCACGGTCGATCAAATCTACCCTGATGAGTGAATCAAAACTGGTGGATCTTGATCATGAGTGAGTGTCCTTGATCTGAATTCCCATGAGAGTGTGATCCACTGAGGTAGATCAAGATCCACCATGCTCACTCAAATGTGAACACAGCTAATGGATAATTAAATTCTCTTCAATATCCGCCCGATCAGCAGCGTTTTCAGTAGCATCTATTGACTGCCAGAAACCACACTATTGATAAGGATGCTTTGATATCACTTTCCTATACAGATCTGTCTCTGGTAGAGACAAAGACCAAGTAAACCTCTGCACAGAGTCTGTTGTATGGTCAGTTTAAACAACTGTTTGCCCAGATAGGATTATATGGCAGCTAGATAATACTTGAGTAAAGAGAGCAAGAAGAAGGGGCAAAACCAAGTCCCTAACAAGGAAAAACACCTCACATTACAGTACATTATACTCTACTTTCTGTGCATAAAGAACTTGGAACTGACTGAGACATTAAAATTCAATCTCCTTTTTCTTTTCCCTTTTTTTGAGGTCCATTTCCACAGTTACACTAAAAGGAACTCACAACAGGCAGCAAGAACTTCTTCCCACATTCCATTCAGTCCTGCAACACATCAATCTCATTACTATGTAATTTATACACTGATATGGTGACATGTTCAGATACGGGGACATACTGTTCAGTAATACCTGATTGTGTCTCTTAGGAGTTCCAGCTGTGATCTCAGGTGATGATCCTCCAGTACCATTTTCAAGGTTGCAGATATCTCCTCGATCATAGACTGTGCAGAGAACGCCTTCATGTACGAGTCTAGAAATTCAAAATCTCCATAAACCAACTGAAAGACATAAAATGACAGAGAGAAATGTACACCAATCATACTACTTAGTGCTGATAAGATGGTTTCACAATGCTGGAAGGGGATGATTTAAGATTAAGCCCAACATTGTATGACATCATTCAACGGGATATCCTTAAAATAATTACATTCTTCTCTCTAAATATTGTACTGTGTCTCTGCAGTATATTTCAAAATCAACAATCCCAGGGATGATCCTTAAGCAACTAAAAATGGTTGTCTGAAGGACAACCAGCTGCAAAAATTTGGTTGTCCTCCCAAAAATTTGGTCGTCCTCCACAACGGACATATAAAAACAAGAAATGTGCAAAATGTGTATTTTCCACAGTCAAGACCATGTTTGTCTTTCTTATACAGGGTGAAACTTTCCACAGCTAAATTATACTACTGACTTGTAACTTAAAAGTAATGCTCAGGGTTTCTCAAAAGGGAAGGGGGGGGGGGGGTTTCCAGAAGGAGGCTTGTAAAATTCCACCTTTTCACTTCGATAAATGTCATTATGTCATTATCTAGAATCACTGATGCTGTAAAGTACTGTGTATATCATACAGAAGAAAATCTCTGTATAATATAATGTTTGTTTCAAATCAAAATATGATACATCACTAATCTTGAATGGTACTATCACTATTTAGAAAATTCATACCAGCTCTCCTTGCACGTGGCACATATGGCCGAATTCTTCGACTGCGATTCATCTATCTGGTACTTGCTGTGTACTGTATTTGCATGTCTGGTACAGTAAAATCAGTTGAAACATGATTGTACATTGAGGCTGTTTGTTTGGCGTTTTACGTACCGTGGATTTCAGGTTGTTTTGGCGGTTTTTTGTGAAAGAAAACAGATGTTTTGGAATGGAGTTCATGCATGTTAAATATTTTGGTTGCATCTCAGTGTTGAGTTGTACACATTGTGTCACAATATAAATGACCAGGGGTAAAATTTGGTCGTCCAAAGGACAACCTAAGGTAGTAACTTTGGTCGTCCTACAGAAATTTTGGTCGTCTCGGACGACCGGACGACCGCTAAATTTCATCCCTGAATCCAGAATGCACACTCCAAGAAATGTGGAGTCAGTAGTTACCGAGCATATCTCTTGCAATGATTCAACTCCAGAAAGAGTCAGATGAAATGGTAATTCATGTAATTTCCTTCTGTTGTAGTCAGTCTGGAATGTCAGAGGCTGCTGGGGAACCATCCGGAATGGATCTAAGGTCATTGAATCCTGTGACACTGTAATCTGTAATCTCTGTTATTGATAAGATGAAAAAAACATCAGAAAGAAAAGTAAACAACTGATGAGAAAGATGAAGTTGAAAGACAGGTAACTTCTTTTGTCACTTCATTCTGAGAGTGTCTTAACTGTTGTCAGATAATGTCAGTCACAGGGGATAAGATAGTTTGAACAACTTGATTAGCAGTTTTGCAAATAATGTCTAAATTAGTTATCATTTCAGCCATTTTCATAAGCAGATGGGAAACAAACCTAGCAGTATGAATATTAAAGTCAAAAACTTTAACATACTCAAATATGTGGGATGAGACGCGAGTTCCACTTCACACAATTCAAGAACAAATTTAAAATGTCAGGTAGAACCAGAGAAAATGTCAAGTCACAACTATTGCAAATAATACATAAAGTTGAATCACAATCAGGTTTTCATTGGTTGCAAATTGCAAGGCAAATTCTGTTATTTTGTCCCATGAGACACACCATTAAATTGCAGTGAAAGCGAGACTAGAATAGATCCATGTTAGTAAAAGTGTGACATATTATGTGTAGTCACCTTTGAAAGGAGAAGCAGACAAATTACAATGATCTTAAAAAATTTCCTGATATAATAGTTTATTGGATTCACCATGGTTGCTAGGGTGAGAGAAGTTATAGAGTGTGATAATGGATAAAAGGAGTCTGTAACTGACCAATTGGAAGTAGCCTAATGGTTTTAAAACAGCATTATGGGGGTTAATTATCATTGAGCCGAGGGACCAATGCATTAACTTAAACTTTGTTCATTCATGTTTGTTTCTTCATGTTAATACTTGTGCAGATATTAGCATGAGTGTGTTTTGCTTAAATCTTAATTTTGCAGAACAGTATCAGCATATTTCCACGTGTTATCTTTTCTACCAGAAAGTTTCTGTTTTCCTAAAATCTTAAAACTATTGCAAGTAGATTGATAAGTACATTCTGGCTTGAGCAACTTCCAACTTCTGCAGATGTAGGTCTCCTAGTGTGGAGTTCATCAACCATTTGGTGTTGAAATAAACCATCACAAATCTATCCCATTTGTCACCCAAACTAGATCCTGGTTATTCCATGTTTTTGTCTTCAAAGATCAGAATGTATGTTAAATCACTGACCATCGACTAGAGCAAAAAAACTTTCCCAAAAAATCAGCAATAATTCATCCATGATCACCTTTGGTGTTTCGGCCCACTTTCCGCTGAAAAAATCAGCCATCACCTGATGGCACTGTTTCCTTCTAGCTTGAGTTGACAAATAACGGTCGCAGACAGCTTCTGTGAATTGCCTGAAAAAGACACAACTGAAAACTTGAACACTTGTCCTCTCTCTGCTTAAGTTCCACTTTTGCTTAATAGGTCAGATATTTCACCACCTGTTCAACCCTGTTATGACAATAAAACATAAGCTAGATGAAACAACTTGAAACAATACATGAGCAAAGGCAATTGGTTGCTTAAATTCATACATTAAGGAAAGTCAAACAAAGAGGTATATGATGTTTTCAAGCTTCACTTCTTCACAAACTGTCCTTTTTAGACATAATTTCCATTAAAGGATCATGTAACAAGAAAATGACATTTTGGAGAATTGGGTGCATTAAGCATTGAAAGCATTAAAAATAGCTACAAATTCCATCAAAATCCATCAAAGATAAACCAATGTTCAGGGAAATTAGTGTCTCACAGCTGTAATGTGAATTAACATTGGCTAAGTATGCAAATTTGTGACATCAAGAAATGGACTCCTATGATATGTCTTATGTTAGACCTTTTGTTTATATAACCTTTATTTCAAGGACATTTGAGAATTTTATATGCCTGGGGGGTTTCATTTTGGAAGCATTTTTCTTCTTCAAAAATATTGACATCACTTACCAATGTGAAACTCAGTAATCAACTAATTAAGAGGCAAATCATATAGGTTTAACAAAAGAAATACTGACACTGTGCAACACTCCATGTCATCTGTTTTGCATTTTTCTCAAACTTTGAAAAGTCATATCTCAAAAACTGTGATAAATAAACACCAAGTTTCAATGGGTTCTCACTTAGGATTTTACTTTGCAACTTCTGCATGAGGAGTGCTCTTTTCTAGATGCATGTCACACAACCTTTAAGAATATCTAGTATTGCATGGGTTAACAGAACACCCTGAAAATAAAATCTGGAACATTCTGTTTTGATTTCAAATTGATAATAAATCCCCTTTCTTTGTCTTGTTTATTGAACACATAGACAAACATATGTATAATGCACACACCAACAAAGGGAGATTATCTTTAGGCTAAAACAATGCTACTTTTATACACTTAATGACCTGGAAACTGATCCAGAGATGCTATATTTCAAAGAACACATTACATCTTGGCACTTTCGGCAGTAAAGCCCTTGCAGAAGACTTTATGATGACATGGCATTTCAAGATCTTACATGTACTCTTCAAGTGACACTATCTTTTAATACTTACAAACAAGATTCAGTAATGCAATGTCATTGTTACATGTCAAGTGCACTTTGTCTGCTATTCTAATATTCTCTGTAACTTTCAGAACAATGCAGGCCATTTCTCTTCACCTGTGGTACAATGTCATAACAGTCCTTCCATTTGCTTGCCTCTCTACCATGTACTCTTGCAATTCAAACCTCAACCTGGCCCAGATCAAAGGAGGCAGGGCCACTTCTTTGGGGTCAGGAGGAGGCCAGTACTGATAGAGCTCATCCAGGACCTCATCATCGAGGGACAACATGTGCTGGAGTTCATCTTGAGTCACACCATTCCTGCAAAAGAGGCAAATAGCTGACTTTTTCCATCTTCTTCTTTAAGAAATCACATGAAACAAAATCCATGAAATTGGGACACTCTTTTAGAGATGTATGTACAGAATTAAGACATCATTTTTCATAGCTCCTTCAGTATATTTCTTAAAATTGAGATAAGGCTCAATAGCAGTTAGGTCTTGCACACATTACAATTACAAGAGCTACTGGTAATTTGCAGCTATCTCAGGAATTTCAATTAAGTTTCAATACCAAAACACTTCCTACTGTGCTGCTTTACTTGCTTGTTTGGTTTCAGCTAAGTCCTCTCCATGTTGAAGCAAAAACATCTTACTGGACATTTCTTGGGTCACCATAGGGAAGTTCAATATCATATTCTTAAATGTGTACCTTGAGCAAGATATTTCTTTGCTTGCATGAGCGTGGTTTTCACGGACTCAAATATTCCCCAAAACTGCCTTCATTTCATGTTAAAAACGCAAGGTTACCGTTAATAATCGCTCCAACACCCTCAAAGAGTCACAAATCAGTATAGCAGCTGCATGTTGCTCCTTGTCACATTTCTGCCTCTACTGTCTTACATTTTTAATAGCTTATGTAGCTAAATTGTGCCATTTCACCTCCTGGACTACGAACACATCTGTCAGCCCGGTCTTAAACATGATACATTACATTTTGTTCTGAAGCAATTCTCAAATGAAAAAAAAAATAGTGCTATCGGTAGGGAAAGTTAATGTCATGCAGTATTAAGTAAGAGAAGAAACTTTAAGGAAAATGGTTGTACAGCCTTCCACATAATCCTTACACTTCAAATACAGATTTTCAAACAAGAATAAACAATTTGGTGTACAATTAATTCACGTCCAAGAAAATATGAACTTTTTACTGATACACTTTCAATCAATCATCAATTGATATCACTCAATCACAAGTCGCCACGTTGTTGCAAAATGATGCCAATTGTGATGTCTCACATGCACCTCCACATGTCACGTAGCATTGCAGGTGCATGTGATGCTTCATACCTTTACAAAATGGTGACACACTGTACAACAAGGGCGGGACATTTAAAATTACATTTAACGGCATGAAATCTGAAAGTAAATTACCAAAAAAGTACATAGCGAAAATGACACCAATACAGTTGAGAATGCCTTTAAATAGATGTACATTATGTGTAGGGTTGAAACTGAAACACCCACTGCAGTTCCTCTTTAATTCCTAGTGTTAGGACCATTTGGGGAACCTCTGGTTTTCTTTCAGAGATGGTAAGCAGATGAATATCATCCCCTGTTTCCTGATTTAATGATACAAACAAGCAATGTAGGCAACCGATTGACCAACGAATTTACAAACTGGCTTTCGGATTGAATCTTGTACTTAGAACTAACCTTGCGGCTGTAACATATCCCAGTGCATGTGAAACTAGCTTCTGGCCAAACTGCCTCTCCAGCCTCTCAAACAATGAACCGATGGCTCCTCTTACAGTGGGTGCCAACTCATCTTCTCTCACTTGGTCGTACGACTTCCATCGTCTCGCTTGTTCAAATAGCAACTTCAAGAAAAGTGGCTGGGGACATTTACTGAAAACTAGAGTGGGATGAAGAAAAAAAAAGAAAACACAATGGAACAGGAACGTAGTTCGTTGGCAAAAAGTATCTGCTATTAGCAACGCTCACTATGGAAATGCAATTCCATCTTCTTTGCAAGATAGCCAAACAGTTCTCTCTGCAGTAGAGAAAATTTCAATGTGTTTGAGGGGCAAGTTACAGTCATATTATTGCTATGCCAACAATTTGCCTTTAATAACTTCAACAGAGAGAAACAAATGCAAATTATTTATCATCTCTTTCATCCCTTTCGGGTGACACGATGGTATAAACGCAATATCCTTCTGACATACACTGTAACTTGGCTTGTTAACACCATTAGAATATTAATACCAAGCACCGTTACAACTGCAGGTGACTTATGATCCTTTCTTCACCTACAATGAATACTGTATAAAGCATCTCACTTTTTTCTTCAGAGTAATTGGGAGCATAAATGCCACATAAACCGCAACATTCATCACCTCAGGGACTAATTGTATGCAAAAGAATTAAAGTTGAACAAAAGCAGACACACCAAACAATTAAAAGCAGTATTAGATACAGTGCATTCACTTCACTGATGTACAATGTTTGAGAAAAAATGTTGTGGGCATACTAAAGACGACTGTGAAATGTTTTTATCCTTTTTACCTCCTTATTCATAAGCCACAGATGGTTGTCAGCTGGATTGTTTCCTGGGTCTATCTTTGTTTCCAAGTTGATTATAATATAGTCATCTTTATTCTAATACATGTCCTTGGCTTTACAGATACTTCTAACAATAACATGATATCTGCAGCTAGCAGGTTACAATTTAGTTTAACAACAATGTCACATTTCAATGACTTGCATGTAAACATCAAATGACAGCTTCACTTAAATATTTGGGAGGAAATATTTCAAACTCAGTTTGCTAACCCTTTTTAATGACTTCATTCTGGTCATCTGATACTTTTCGTTTGATGGACAGCATCCAGTGATCGAGGATGTCTGCTCCAGTTCCTTCGGAGAGAGGTTTTACTGGAATGAACCTCTCATCATCCACGATGATTTCCTTCAATCGATCGAAAATCTCAAACATGTCAGGGAGCGTGGACAGGACAATCTGGACACCCTTTGGACACTTCCTCGGAAGCCACTTACATTTGTAAGCCCTGTGAGAATCTTCCAATTGGTCCAAGGAATCCAAAACAAGCAGCAGTGGAATCTGGGAGGCATGCGTAGAGACAGATTTCAGGAGAGATGGCATGTAGATTATTAAGTTGTTAAAGTTGTCCAAAATGTTGAATGCGGGGAGAGGCAGGTCATAGAGCTTGCAGATGTGTTTCACGACGCTCTGCAGAACGTGGAGGATGGAGGAACTTTGGGATGATGTCCCAAGAAATCTGATGACGACATTCATATTGTTGCCATGGATGTCCTTGGCTTGCTTGGCTACCATAGCAACCATGGATGTCTTACCACTTCCAGATATCCCGTGCAGTACCAACGGTTTGCTCTCTTTGTCTATCACGATCTTTCCAAATATTTCCTGGAGGGTCTCGTCACAACCGCAGAAAGAGGCACATTTAGAGGCACAAAAGTTGGCATGATGGATGACCTCTGCAATCAGAGGGTCTTTGGCAAGATCTGAATTTTCGCTCTGTTTTCTAGCTCGTGTGACCTGAGCTTTGACCCAGGTCAAGAAGTGCGCGTTGATCTCCTGGAGATATTTTCGATGGACTTTGCTGTCTACGTCAATACCATCTTTAGTCCATCTCAGCTGGTGTTTTTGAATATTACTATTGCCTAACACAGTTGGAACATATTCCAACTTGAACTGATCCAAAAGGAGCTTGGCTTCTTCATCTGCTTGTCCTTCTGTCATGTCACAAAATCTGGAAAATTGAAAAACCAACAAATTTCAGTCCATGTCCACATAAAATCATGCATGTAGGCAGTCCAAGACACGCTGCATGAAGTAAAAATACTTGGAGAATTTTAGTTCAAAGATAATGCACTTCTAGTCTAAGATGCCTACAGTTTCACTTAGTCATAATACAGACTTGCATCTTTAATGTATATAAGTAGTTCTTTAACAGATTTCTTTGCACATCTCTGCTCTTTGGAAAGAAGTAAGCTGCCTGCTTTGCCTCACTTTGGATGATGCACAATACCTGCACGATATAATCAAGTGTCAGTCCTATGGGCCCTTCAAGCTTTGTATTACCCACATGGGTTTCAGCCTTCCAAACCTACCACAGACAACCAGCTTACCACACTTGTACATGGGATGGCAGAAAGAGGAGGCACTAATCCAGTTTTAGACCACAGGGCACCAAAGGTGGGGTTAAAGGTTACCAGCAGGCTTGGCACGATAGATGGGAGTTCATTTGTTGTGTTGAGACAGGTAAGTGAGCAATGACGTAAATTAGCAAATCTGATGTTGTTCTTTACCAGCGTTTAATCTTCTTACTCAAGTTATCCGGTGTTAAGTCACATCAACGACAATCATCAAAAAAAAAAAAATAGATCTGTTTCTCTACCACTGATATCTTAACTAAGGTTGCTCTAACAGAAATCTGACAATATGGTCCCTGAACCAGAGTTTCCATTGATTCAAATCGAATTCACAATGGCCTAACCGATTCATTCACATCAGGGTGACCAGGTCACACTGACCATCAATGAGCCAAGAAACTACTGGACCAGCAGCACACCTATGTTATTCCAAGACCATTGGCTTTGGAGACAGGTAAATATGGCTTGAGCTTAATGTGAACTTACCTCCACTGTTAAGACAAAATGCACAATTGATCAAAATATGGAATCAAAATTGTAAGTGTTCTGTAAGCATTTACAAAGACGGAGGAATGCCCACCGTTTTGCCGAGGGGTCGTCCAAGTTGTCAGTACAGATCCACAATCTCACGAATGAAACCAAGGCAGTGATTGTTTGGGTTGTCCACATCGAGTGCGACTCGGATTTCCTGCTCTGTGACTAAATCCAGAAAAAACAGGACAGATATCTGTTGAATGAAAACTGAAACTCTGTAACAATAAGGGCAAAAATAAAACTGCTTAGCAATCCCAGTCAACAGTGGAATTTACCCTAAACTCAATTTTACATGTTCAATGAATTGCTTCAATGAAACAACTGAACGAAAGGGACATAGTGCAATTACAATACACCTACATGGCATACAAAGAAAGCAGCTTTAATCACTGTTAAACCATTCAGTCTCACCAATAAACATCGACAATAGCTTCATCTCCTCAACAGAAGTTATGTACAAGATGAGTTACAGAATATGCATGATTTGAATTTTTGAAAGTTTGGGGGTACACATTTTTCCCGAGCAACAAATAATTAAATTTTTGTCTGTGAGAAGCTTATTTCTTTCTTCTTTCTTTAATGTTTATTTAACCATAATGGAAAACACATGCAATTAGAGAGATGTTCAGCTCTTTGTTTCTACAACAAAAAACCAGCAATGTGTGAGAGAATGGTTGGTATTTACATACACAGGACTTCAAAACGGAAAAAAAAATATATTTACTACTCTCAAATACTTATGAACAGATTATAGTAATACATTTCTTTCATCAGGATTTTCACTTTGAAATGTGTCTGATTGGTGAAATTCCCATTATTTAAGCAACATTTTGACAAGTCACCTAAATGACATAGAAATCATCATGATCACCAAAAGATTGTGCTTTTAACTTACAGTAGTCATCAATGATGCTTTATTCTTTCACATCGTTACCCTTTTCTGCTCTTGGGCATACCATTGAAGAACTATAAAAGCCAACATGATTCATCATAAACAAATGTATGAAAGGATAAAAATAATTGTGAGGCTTTGACATCGGATACTTTATTCGCTAGTTTGAGGTTATTTCCAAAGCTGCTCTAACCCTACAAATTAGTCAGAAACAACATTTTTTACAGGTGCAGGTAGCACATCAAACAATGGCCACTAGTACTGGTGAACGAGGAACTACCTTAAAGTTGTTTGTCAGAAGCAACTTTTTGTAAAGTATAGAAGAGTTCTATGTGCTCTGCTATGGCCTGGATACAATACTGAAGCAATGCTGAATTTATTAGCAACTTTAAGCTATTCTTACATTCATCTGGTCATGAACTGGGAACTCTTTGAAATTCTAAAGCCATAAGGGTAAAATGCAAACAAAAGAAACTTTCCTTCTTCTCACTATTTCTGCATTTAAAATGTGAGTTCAATGCACATCACACTTAAGAGACAATTGCAGAATTTTGTTTCTTGTCTTAAAAAGATCGTGGCATTTTTAGACTTCTATTTTGCACTAATTGACATGTAAAATTCTTTCATTTGCACCATTTGTTACGTTGGGACAGATCTCTACTTAAAGTGAGTAAAGGTCTATCTTTTATGTCCACAGTTACACACACTTTCAAGTTGACATGGTGATGGACCTTGATATACAAGCCTTTAAGGTCACTTGGCAACCGGTCTCTAAATATTGACAAAAGCAAATGAGGAGAAATTCATCAATGCCATAATATTATATTTACAATTTTGAGGGAAGCAATTTGGGCTTACACACACAAACACTTTTTAGACAACATCCATCTTAGAGAACTACCTGATGATTCAAAAGCAAAGAAATGCAAAGACATCTGGCAAAAATGGAGCAATGACCAGTGACTTGTGACAAAATCATAGGGAGACTTCTCTTAGTGCACAAACAGCCAGAGATGAGACTGATTCTGAGCATCACATATTAAAAAAGGTTCTACTTAATGACTGCTGAGTACCAGGAGATCATATAATAGTTACCAATTTCAGAATAACAACAAAGCTGCCTGGGATCACTAGCTCAATGTAAGGGATTCCACAGACAAACATCTGACAGGCAAATCCCCTGAAAGATACTGTATAGCTCTCTGACTCTATCTCTTCTATCCAACCCTTTCCCAGAGGGAAGGGATGGAAAGAAGAGAGCCCAAACTATAATATCCAACTTAAAGAAATCAAGAAGACTCAGAAATTGTGCTCTATTCTTCTCTTAAACCCAGAAATCAGATATCAAAAAAGCCAGTAAATTTAAACACTTGCACATTAACTTAGCTACCTTAGAGAAGCACCATTATGGTATTGCAAAAGTAACCTCAAACACAAAGTATGAGACAGCCCATAGTGAGGACAAAAAGTTCAAATTCTTTTATTAATTTCTTTCATTGACTGGAGGAAATGAAACAACCTGCTAAATAAAACCTACTTGTTCTAAATCTAGACTGAATGCTTAAATCGCTACAGCAGTACAACAGCTAGCTGTCATTGAACATACAGTTCTACTAATACTGAGATGCAAATGAGCTCAACTGAAAAATGCAAAATTGTTGCAACATTTTCTTCCGTTTATATGTGCATGCAGAAGTTGCATGATCCTAAGAAAAGATAATCTGATGAAATGATGTCTGACAAAGTTATGATTAACATTACAACATAGTTCCTAATAGTTCCTGCTGTTTTTCAAGTGTTTGCACAGATCCAGTGACATTAAATAAATAGCAACCTTGAACTTGATGCATACTAATGTACCTAAACCACCATAGGAACATGATAGGAAGTACACGCCACCACATTTGATGACTCTATTACAAGTACGGTACTTTCAAATTTATTACTACTGTAACTCCAATTTAATGCCACTCATATTCTTCACAAACAATATATTGTATGGGGCAGGCAATGAATCACGATTTCTAGGGCAAACAACAATGAAGCAGAGCAGAAGTGCCATTCCATGTTACAGATATAAAAAAAAAAACCATGTCTATTAAATAAACTGATGAATTTATCCTGAGTGATCTCCATTATTGACTATTTCTGTATGACCAGCATTCAACAATGTTCAATACATTACTTCATTACAGCATATAGGTAGTGACTGTGAATCTTGAAAATATAACACTCAGAGAGCTTCTGGAAGCCTGATGTGACCTATAATTCTGGCACATGGAGAGAAAAACTTGCATAACAAGTAGGATGAAAACATGATCCAAAACACAAGTTTTGGAAGGGAGAAGTTACAGGCATGCAGGGACAATGAAGAGGAGTCACTGACTGTGTAGGGTAAATTGTGCCAAATAACATTTACTGGAGATAAAGCTTAGGAAAAGAGTAGTAGTGTTGAAGAAGCAAAACATGAGAATATGATGTGATACCTATTAAACATCGTTGAATGTATATGTCAGTATCACATCATATTTCAAGCTGCCTCAAGTTGCACTGACACAGAACAATACATTTAAAAGAAAGAGGCAGAGGGGACTTTAGTTTCACCACACCATAAGACATGCATCGTAATATGTGACAATAATATACAAGCATACAGCATCACAAGAGACAAGAATACACTTTAAAAGTTTTAAAATGCTGCATCTGATGTGAGCAAAACTCACCGAATCAAGGTCCTATTTCATTAATGATGGACAGCATGCAATCACACCTTTAAAATTGATTAACGTTATATTCTTGCAAGAGATAGTTGTGGTTTGGTAAGCTTAGAATGATTTAAAAGCTTGCACCAAACAAACGAAAGATTTATTCTGTTTACACAGAAAACAATGTTGAGGCAGTTTGAAATTATTTTGAAGGATCTGTGGGCATCCTACAAATTAAAGACCACATTCTCTGTCCGTTTGACTGTGCAAACTATAGAACGTAAATGTGTATTTTATTAATCAATGGCTCTCACTATTTCAACGGACTTTCTGTACTAGTTGATACTTTTTCCATACCTTTCAAAGGAAACACTAAAGGACATTTCTTTTTTGAGTGGTTTTCAAACACACAATCAAACTCTTATATTACCATCTGACAGATACATTAAAACATACAAACACAAGATTAGCATGTTCCTTACACTAATGTATATTGTTGTACTGAAAACGATTTCATTTTGTCAACGTTTATGGCCGTAAAAGTTATATTGTAGTATTCAGATACATTTCAAATGCAGAGCTAGGTCAAAGTGTCCTAGGTTATTCTAATTGTTTTAACAGCTTAACTGCTGTAAAAGCAAATATCTAGTGACCAAATATTTCTCTAGCCCTGCATTAAATTTAGCCATGTCATTTAGCGTGTTAAACGGTTGGCCATTCCATGAGATTTTGACTGACGAAATATATGGTCATATTTATGGTTACAGAGGCGCTGCACAGGAGCATACAGACCTACAGTGCTGTAGACAGTTAGACATGAATGTACTGCAGGTCATCCAACTTCAGTATCCCTTTGAAGACATTCAAGATGCTGCAGGAAATAATGCTAGGTCAGAAAAAAAAACCCAAAATTTGTCAATCATTGGGATAGTTTAAATGATCGGGGACAGACAAAATATTTTTTAACCGCCATATATTTATTTCCATTGTATTCACACACACAGCGATATATAGCAAACTGACACAAATATTTGCAAATAGTATTCATGCTGGCAATGCAAGATACCCAAAATAATCAAGCCAGCCAGTGAAAAATTTTGGCAGTTGATATTCTCACCGCCAGGGTTGTCACCACACTGGGCTGTGCCGGGCACAAATTTCATACCTTAACTGAATAAAATTGTTAGATTTCTTTAGAATTCTGAGTGATTATCCTTTTTTTTACAACAAAACGGCAAATTCAGGTTAAACATTTCCGCACTGGTCGAAACCAAAGTACCGGATTCATAATTTATAATCTAGAGTGCACCATTTTACATCTTTAGAAGCACTCTCCAACCCGCAAAATTTTTCAAAGGGGAGGTTCCCTTAGACCCCGCCCCCCGGACGGCGATCACACAGTACCCAGCTCTCAAAATGGTCTGGTGACAACCCTGCTCACAGTCAAATATTTTACCACGCTATACTCACAATGAGATGGCCAAATTTAAAGGAGGATTAGCGAAATATGTGTTCACTACTGTATCACTTTTGTGTGACCAAATATCATGCGAGATGGAATAATCATTGACATCACGGTATAGATTTGAGCATGAAATATGGCCACACACTATGATATTACCTTTTAGGTGGTAGAAATCTACACCATCAAATAACTTGAGTACACCAACGTACACTGCTATATAATACCTGCCATACACAGGATGTGCCACCAATGTTAGACCTTTTGATAGAATGAAAGGCATTGTACTCCCTTTTTGTTGTAGATCTATTTGCGACAGTGAGATATCAAAGTCACTTACATCCTAATGAAAAGGAAGATCAACACTTTCAGACAAAGTATGCAACAATTATGAAATTCCAGGAAAGAGGTACTGGTAGGGTAGAACAAAGTAAGAGGGTAAATCTAATGAGTATTCATGATACTATACTAAAACTCAAGAAAATGTTGAACAGGGTCACTGGAGGAATTTGCAAACAAAAACAATCATAACATGTTTGTTTCAATTTTGCAGATACTTGGATACACGACCTTTCTTTCTACTTCCCTCATCATTAAGGATGATAAAGAGGAGCACTGTCACAGGTCAGTTTCAAGGAAGTTGGCATTTGAAATAATTAATTCATTGGGTCCTCCATTAATCCACATCAAACTGTTGTAATTTGTGTTGAAGCATTACTAAAGAAACATTTCCTGACATTAAAGATACCCCTTACAAAACAAAAATTCATCAACTTACGCACTCGCAGACAAAATTCAATACTTTTGACTGAACTATATGCTTAAGAAGTTTGACTGATGGACAATACTGTTCTTCATAAAGAAAGCTTTTGATGTGCAACGTGTCCGCTAATTTGACAGAGCCAGGGACAACATTAAATCCTTCCATACTAGCTCATGTGCACAATACGACCTTTATTATTTAACTAATGATTATCTCAATTAATTACACACTCATTCTCAGAAGTTTTTGTAAATTAGGTGAAAGTGGGTATCTACATTTGAAAACATAAACTTACACAGTAGCAGGTGACCTTGAAAGTGACTAGCCTTTAATTGCACATTCTATGCTAACACAGTTTGTGTATGATCATGCAAACAAAGAGTGAATTAATGAGTGTTTTATGATTCCACACCATGCACATTTGCATGCAAAAAAAGGAGAACGACCAATTGAAGTTGATTATAATGATCAGATGAAAAAATATGATAATCAGACGTTAACAACAGTATACAAAGAAAAATACATACCAACAAAAAAATTAATCTTAGAAGATCTGTGATTGATAAATTGAAACGAGAAGATAATTACACGTCTGCATTCAGTTAGTGATTATATTTAGTGAGGGAGAGTAAAAGATATTCAGCAAGATGTAAGGGTAACCTTGCTGAAAACACTGTACATTCCAAATTTGAACTGCAAACCAAAGTAAACCGGATGGAAATTAAAAACAGTGATAGACATGGACAGGCAATTTCCTGAAAATTTAAATTCCTGGCGCATAAGGATGGTAGAATAGGAAGAAGGCACTATACAGCCCAGAAAACATGGAACAGCATGATAGGTGTTATTAAAATGTTACTGGCCAGTACTCTTGGCAATGTAGATGGGAGTACATTTATTATTTTGAGACAGCTAGGTTTGTGAAGCATAAAATAATGCAAAACAATGTGAGTTAAGTAGGCAAAGTTTATAAACTGCCTTAGAGGCTGTTCATTCTATCTCCCCTACTCCCTTCTCACATCAGGATCCATATAAAGGAAGTCAGAGTTTTTCTTAACATACTTTTCTGTAGTGTGATTCTCCTTATGTAGTTATTGTTAACTTCACAGCTTTTACACAGCTAGGCAACTGCAAGCTTATATTGTAAATATACCTGAGCATTTTTCATGCATGTGTGATAGCCTGCGGGTAAACATAGCTTTCAGTTTCATAACTGTACATCACAAAGTTGTCTTTTTTATTCTATCAAAACAGTGCAAGACTATTGAGTGAAGTATAGATACTGTAACTTGAATTGCATGATGCATGGTACACGCAATGCAACCTCCATCTTGAAATTGCTCTGAGTTTTATCACTGTCACTTTTTTTGTATACTAGTTACTACAGTCATTCCATGTTCACAATTGACTGATAAATCTGCTACAAACCTTTCCCAAAATTCATACAAACCACCACTACCTAGATATTTCTATGAACCTTACTCTAATTAACCCCTTTTCCCTCACTTCACTTGTCCTTTAAATTTCTCAACTAAATTGTTATTCTGTTAGGGATTGACTCACCAGATGTGAAGTATTTCTGACGTTCCTTAAATGATATCTTCTCTGCTTTGAACAATCCATCAACCGCGTGACGTAAAATTTCCTCCAGCTGGGTCGAGACTGATTGCCATTCCTGGTCACCGATGCCACCTATCGGTTGAAGAACATGAGCAGCTGGAACCATGTTGGTGTCTTCTCTGTACCACTCTTCGATTAACTGACGATGTTCTGCCTGTTCTATGCTGTTGAGGATTTCCTCAAATTCAGTCGAAGGGATGTTTGCTGGGAGAGGTCTGTACCCGTATCGTTGACCGAGCAGAAACTGTAACAAAAAAGTAAATTTCGTGGTTATGTATTGACCAGCTGAAAAATTTAATTCCTGAGTTCATTTATTGATTTGTGTGAATGTTATCGAAGCTTCTGCGCTGCGAGTAATTTTTCAGGAATGTTTCAACCCATGTTGCAACTCTCGGTGCTCAGTCTAATGAGGCTGATTCAAAGCATAGAGGGTGCATGTGATAGAACGTTATTTGGGACCTTGCTGTAAAGAGATGAACGATGCATTACAGTATGCGTGGAGCAAGTTTATGGCTATGATGTAAATAATGTGATTTTCATGACTTCTGTTGAAACCTTCAACAAAAGTTTTCTTGAAGCAAGGTTTTCAAAGAGACTACAAAACGTAACTTCCACACAGCTGGAAAGTACCATAAAGTGAAATGTATTCACTAAGAAAGGCTAAATGTTAAACAAGATAGGACTGAAATGTTCTACATTGTCAAATTCACTAAAACCCATAACAAAGACTTTTGGACCCATTAAACGAAGACTTTGGGAAGAAATCAAAACGTCCCTGCGAGAGTTAGAAGTTTATGATCTCGAAGATCCTGCAGAATTAGGACCAAAAGTCCTCACCGATAGGATTTTTAAGGAAAAGCTTTATTCACATTTATATACTGTTTGTACTAAAGATCGGTAACTATGGCTGAAAACAATCTACCTTCACAGATCAAATGTCGTCACACAATACCATATGTGCATGGGAATGAGGTATCATACAAATTGGAATCACTAAAAATAAGTTCCAGTGTGTTTACTTGAAAGGATCTAAGTTAACCGTGACAAAGTTGACGGAATGCTGGCACATCAACATTTTCACCTCTTAAATTCCACTGCAAAATATATTGTGGACATTTTCCTTTGTACACACTCTTTAAAGAATCAATATATCAATGCTCAATAATCTTACCACAAAGTTAGGACCCAATGAAAGCTCCTGACATTTAGCAATTTCTTGGAGGCATAATATGGTGGTCATGTGATCGGCCGTGGCCTCGTCTCGTACCCCCCACCTCATGTCCACGAGCTGGAACTCAAGTCCTTGAATCAAACACCACTGGTGCAAAATGGGTTCTAATTCATCAACGATGACATTTCTCTCTGTGGTCATGTCTAAAACCGTAAAGAAGATGAGGAGTGCTAATCAAAGTGCATGTCAGGGTTTATTATTAATGACTGTTTTAGGATAATACCACACTTACCTACAGCATGCATGGTAATGACCTGATTTGATGCATCTTAAAGGCAAGGTCTATCAAACTCTGTGAAAAGTTAAGCACGGAATGAAACAACTGTGCAGAAATGGCATGCATTCTTAAGTGATAAGTACTGAGGACAATTAATTGTTGATTAAGTTGATTAAACATGCTTAGGAAAGAAAGACTACAGTATGCTGCTAGAAAGCTATGTTGCTTGCTATTACATTCATGGTTCATTGATTCTGCCAGAGATGGGAATGTGGGGATTTGTCTCCCTGGCCCCTTCCAAGGAGGGTGGTAAAAAACTGTCTCTTGGATTCCGACCCAATCGGTCAACAGATTGTGCGCTCTGAAAAATCCATGCATGCCAATGTAATCAGTTACACTCAGGAGCATGCAATACTGCTATTCCTCAGGGTAAACATATTCATCTTCTCTTGAGCCAGTCATCAGATGTTCACAAAGACTATAGACACCTTGTAGTCAGGCAGCTTTGCAGCTGTCTGGGGTGATGAGTTTTTGTCTTTAATGTGGACATGCCACATTAAAGCACCAAATTCATTTTTGAACTTCCTTAAATCACACAAAATACACTTTGGAAGGGCTGCCAAAATTTGAGTGTATTTTATTACATATTAGAGCGTGTTCTTCAAAAAGGCGGCAGAGATAATGAAATGCTAGGATTTTGGCTTAACTAAGTCACTTAAGTCACATCCACAGAAATAAAATATGTACTTATTTCTGTGGTCACAAATCTTGATAGCATAAGATGTATTCGTTGGTAGGACAGTACAGCCAAAGAATATTCACATGTATAAAGTACATTCCAAAGTAAGGGTGCCCTTCAAAATGGCCATCAATACCCTTAAAATGGTTGTATTTTTCTTATCTCCTTAAATATCATCTGTGAATCCTCGAGCAGTGGAAATGAAACAAGGGCGACAGAAGCGAGGGACCAAGGGGGGTGGAGTAGGGTGTTCAGTCCCACAATGACTCAGTAACTATGGAAATTGTGAACAGGTCCTCTAAAGGTGAATATCTTGGACATATATAACGTGTATTTTACCGTGCAGAATAACTGAGATAACTCATCCCTTATGTATGACTCCACATTTTCTTGCGCTTTCAGAGAAGTCTGTTTTTGCACAGAAAATTACCCCTCCCTCCCCTCCCCTTCCCCGACCTCAATAGAAAATGCACTCCCTTCCTTCTGTACATTTATATGCTTAGCCGACTCTTGACAACAGTTCTGGTCTATAGCGTATGCAAGGAACTCCTTTAGTGATATAACTGACTTGACTGCCTTACCTGTGCACTTTCTCTTGGATGATCATTTCTCATAATTGCACCTACAAAAGTTCAGTGACCTAGTTTGCATGCACACCTACCACCATGTCCATGACTTCTCTCACATTTACACTTAACAAGTTCACTGCATGCCTTTTGGATGTTAAAGGTTGAGCACTCCATGCTGGAACACCCATTGTCTCTGCATCACCTCCAGCCCTATGAAGTAAAGCTTCCCTGTTTACAGTCAAGCTGCTGGTGCTCTATACACCTGCTGGGATCCTATTAAACAGGTTTTGAATGTTGCAAAAGACTGTCTAGCAGATGGGGGATGCTCTTTATGGTACATTCTTCTGGCAGAGCAAATTACCGATGGACTTCAGTTTACTGGTCTTGCCACAGAGCATAACTGTGATGAAGAGTCCCAGGAGTTGAAAATTCTGGGCCTCTGTTTTCAGCCTGGGATATAGATTCATTGTGATGTAGCTAAAAGCTTCAATGGTCAAAGTGGGTAGCATTTCCAGACATTCCTGCTGCCTTCTTATCCTTCAAGTTAAAGATCAGGCTCATTGAGTTGATACTATTTATTTTGTGATGAGTTTCAATTGAACCATTGCATATCAACACCTCTTATGAGTCTCACTAATCATGTGTATATTCCTACAGTTACTGAAAATGTGAGGAATTTTAGTTTTTTTTTTTTTTAAGTAGAGCTGCCTATATACAGCTAATACCTTGTGGTAAAAAGTATGTTCAATAAGTGATAGTAATCATTAATTACCTTATCAGTGTTGCTTCAGATGTGTGACAGATCTTCAGAATCTATTAGCTTGACCATTTTATTATCAACATGTGAGTAATCTCAAACAGGTGTGACAAAATAGCATGAATGTTGTGAACCAACTCAATGGTCCCCTTTAAGATAGAAAGCTGACAGTGGCATCACATCCACTGAAACTGTGGAAAGCAGGTCATGCTGTATCAAGAGGCATACAGGCATTGGAACAAAATAAATGTTTGCAGAGGATGAAACTTGTTCATGAGAATATAAAGTTGGCAGCATCCACAGTGAGTACCTGGCAGATATTGGATTCATTTTCCAGATCATATTGTAGGTGAGCTATTGTACCATCTTTGGTTTCCGCCTCCTTGTAGTCACTTTCAATCATTTGGTGGCTGCAGCCTGCCCCGATCACATTCATCGGGTCATGACACCAATAGTCAAATACCCAGTGCAAACAATGACTTACTGAACAGCAAAGGTTGCAACTTTAAAGCCTACAAACTAGTATAGTATCAACATTAAATCACAAGCTCCCTAAATGTCAAATAGAGTACTTATTGTGAATGGTTTCCTTGAGGATTGTATTGTTTTGAGGACGGGAGCATTAAATAGTTTCCTTCCAAATGTCAAGAGCCTCTTCTAGGAATTTGCAGCTGTGTGGATCAGGATATCATAAAAGCCAAATGCTTCCAGCGCCATTCTGATCTTTCACTCTGTTATGATTCTGCTCTATAAAAGGTCATTAATGACACCTGTACTTGAATTAGTATTTCCTCAAAAGCTGTTATCTAGACTATTTCTCTTTTGCACACAGGTACTATTTTCAAGATTTCGCAGACACCGGGTAAGCAGCTTGCAGTTCTTTATGGGTACAACTGGTAATGATGCAACTTGCAGCCTTCTGGAAAAACCTCTTTAAAAAAATTTCAGCAGTCTATTGCACTGTAAATTTCATCACACAGAATTTGATGTGGCACAATACAGCTCAACAAATCAAACACTTGATTCTGAGATTAAAGTGGCCATTAGCAACATCAATATGACATATATGTAAAACTATACAAAGAAAGTGTCATGATAATTCAGTTTTAAACCACACAGATTAAATTTCATGTAGTTGAAAAGATGAAGCAACCTATAGTTAGTCACTGCTTTTCACCTAGTATAACAGCAAAATCCAAAGCAATATGAAGTGAAGAGAATCAATTTTGATATTACAAGTAACAGTACATTTTATACATTATTGTGAGTGAGAAAGGTTCACTTTGTGAAAATTTCCAGGATTTTCCAAGAACTCCACAATGTCTCTATGAATTTCAAATTTTTTCCAGGTATTAATTTTCCACATTTTTATGACTTTTCCAGGTTTTTCTGGGACTGCAGTAACCCTGTAACAAAGCAAATGCCTCATGTCTCAGGGAACACAAAGCGACGTACATGTGCCAGCCTAGCCACAAATCATTTCGTTATCTGAGGCTGAAGAAACGGCCATTTCATAGAATCTGGTGAAGGGCAGTTACTTTGATGCTAACTTGCAACTTCACATCGGGTAACTATCAACTTAACAATTTTGATTCAAATTTGGGATTTTTTTTCACAAGGTGAGTTCAGATGGGAAAATCTTAGATTAAACTTGGACCAAAAAACAGATCTTACTGTGATCTGACCAGGGATGAAACTCCAAATCTCATGGTTGCTAAGCTGCACTGCTTCGAATGCCAGCACCTTAATCCACTCTGCCACTGCACTGGTCTTTTTTTTTTTTTAGAAATGTTGGGTAACTTGGATGCTAGGACACTGCTAAACTGCATGCTTGCCATACTGTGTTCAATTGTACAAAAGTTCTTAAAATGGCCTGCATAGGATGGAACTTCAAACAAACTTGACTCAGATCGGACCACGAACAGTGATTTACAATATAAAGCAGGCCTCAAATATGAGACTTATTCATGGCAATAAAAGAGAAATGACAAAGTACCTCTTAAATATCCTTTCCAAGATTTCCTTTATTGCAGAAATTTAGTTGACACTTCACACATCATATCAGAGAAATGTTATGTAATATTTAAAGGTTGTGTGACATGGAAATGACATTTTGGAATATTGACTGTATCAATCATTAAAAATGTTGAAAATTGCCACAAAGGCCATCAAAATCCATCTAATATTGACCATTTTACAGGCAAATGTCCTGATACCTGCATCATGAATAAACATTGGCTAAGTATGTACACATTCATGACATTGAGAGAGGGACTTGCATGTGTCCTTATGTTATCCTTTGTTCACTTAATCTTTATTTCCAGGAAAATCGGGTTTTTGAAGTATACATTTTCTCTACAAAAACTGATACATCACTTACTAACATGAAACCCAGTTATTATGGGCCTAACAAAAGAAGTACCGACACTGCGCAACGTCAGTGTCATATTTGCAACAAACTTCGAGAAACCATACGAACGACAATAGATACAAACACAATTCTAACAGATTTTCATTCAGGATTTCTCTGAACAAAGCCAACTCCTCTGGATGCACATCACACAACCAGCCTTAAACTTTACACTGAACTACCATGCTGTAGCTACAGAATAGCATAGCCTACAGTTAGCTTTGAAGTTTTATGATTGTTGCAAATCTGTCCTTACGTGATTTCTTCTTTCTATTATTCCATTTCGTCACCTTTTTCTTTAACACAAAGCCTATTTATCAACTGAAATTAGACCACAGGACAGCTTATGGTGAAGGACAAAACATTTCAAGGTCAAAAATTTAGTCCAGTAAGGTCAATTTGAAAAGAGAATCCATAAATTGACAACTAAACTATATATTTAGAACAATTACAGATAAACTGCAGTTCTACACTATGTGATACCACTTTGTTACTGCAGTATCACCACAACTTTTTAATTCACAGAGTGGTATTGAAAACTTGCAGAACTTAATTCAATGTACAATTATAACGGAAATTTTAAAACGTAGCTGTCAGTTCGCTGATTGACTAAACTTGCTAATTGTAATTAGTACTGCTCTGAGGAGATTACAGTAGACTTACTTAAATTTGTGCTACCATTTCAATTCATCAAAACTGAGTCATTTTGTATAAATAAGTGTTAATTGTACTATATTGTATGTTTTCTGGACAAAGCAAAGGGTCATAACATCACTCTACAACCATGAACTATACTTGGACAAACCCTTCATAGGCCTGCCTGAAACAATTCAGTTGCTAAAATTTAGCAATGTCAGTGTTCACTGATGTACGTGTAATGTGAGCAGTTCCAATAAACAATTGGTAATAATGTCATTATAGAACTTTCAAAACGAGAGTAAGGAACTTAACATTATGGAAACACTAAAAACAGTTGAAAGTTGATAACCTATTCTACAAACCACAAAATATTAACCATTTCACGTCATTACCATTACAATACTGTACATACAACCACACACTGTTCGTGTAGACAGGATTGCGAAATGAGTAACATGCACTTCAAATGATGAAGTTTATAAAACTTCATACAAAAGATATTAGGTCACTGGTGATCTGGTGAATTAACTAGTCAATTGGTGAGTTGACAATGCAGTGATCTGCCTTTTGTTGGCACATGTGGTTTCATACAGTCTTTTCTGCATTATAGTTAGTACCTGAACATGTCCAGGGGTATATATCCCAATGCCACGCAATGGTAAAAATGGGCTGAAAACCTACACAGAGTAAACCATATGACCTATTTTGGTTCCAATACTGTACTGTGCATCTTGTGTAACTGTTCACAGCTTTTCAATAACTTGTTTTGAACAGTTACAAAAAGGAAATAATTGGATAAGGGTATTACTCATAGTTCCTAGCTTGCTGCCAGGTATCCACAAGGCAGAAAAAGCTACGTGATAATTCCTGTAATACTGTAGAGTACATGTCATACATGTATACTCACAAGTGCAGGGTTGTCCCTGGGTTTTTTGGAGTATGAGGTGGTGAGGGCAAATTACTTGATGCCGCCATGAATTTTGGGTTCAAATCCGTACTTAGGTTCTTCAAGAATGGGTGATTCTGGGATTTTGACCATGACATAAACATGTGAGGCGGTAAGTACAACAGTTTTTGGCAAGGCGGTCTTAAAAAGTTGTGCGGCCGCCGTCTCCGCAATTAAGTACCAGGGGAAACCCTGAAGTGTACAGCATGTTATCAACCAATACTGTATTGTTTTGAAGCTGACATTTATCAGCCTTTACTGCATTACTTGTAGTGTCGACACGCTGTAGCATTAAATATTCCTAAACTTATCAATAACACATCGTTAGTCTCACAAATACTTAAAGCTGGAATATGACTTGAAAATTTGTCAGTCGAAAGTCAAATTCTGCAGACATATACTCTGCAAATTAACATTGTTTAAACCCCATTTTTGCACATCCATTTCCACCTGGTCTGCTTGATTTCAAGTAACGGTGATTGACTGCTATGCTTTCTGGTAGAGTCCTAATTTTGAAGGGCCAACGAAATTGTCGGGACAATTTTCATATTCAAGGATTTGGAAGATAAGTGCATCTGGTTCTCTTCAGATTTTGGGACAGATGATATTTTCCCCTTCTTTCTCTTCCAGGAAACACTGAAGAAGAACAAAGATAGATGACTGGGAGGTTGCCAGTCATATTCCAGCTTTAACTGTAAGTTTTAATGCACTGATGATGAAAGAGCTACATGAAACAAGAGCCTTTTTTCATTAAGTCTTGAAAGTAGCAGTACTTTGACTTTTTTATCCATATATATCCATATATATATTACTCAACCTGTACATTGTTTTTTCCTCATTTTCATCCATGTTGGTGCAGACGAATAGTTGTGTTGTACCTTTTTGTGCATGTACATAAAGAGCAGATTCACGATAAAGGTGAACAGTTATTCAGACATTTGTACTTTTTTTAGTGATAATAGCCATTTTAACCTGCTTGCAAGATCCTTTGAATTTTTATCATAGTGAGTAACGCAAAGTACCACTCGAAATATCGCCGACTTTCACTCAGAGATTTATTCCTTGCTCCGAGTCGTTTCCATCCTCCACCTGCTAACAGGGTTGGGCGGTAACAGTAAGAATTACCGATAATGGTACTGATACTGGCTTCAGTGCCAGTATCAGTACAAGTACCAGTACAGTCCTCCACATTTCTAAAATGTTAACTTGGAATTTAAGTCATAAATTGATCCACTCAAACATGTATCCAAAATCACCCATCCACCTTCAATCAATCAAGCATTGTTACTTGGAAAGATCTTGCAGTATATTACGTGAATGGTCACTTCATGGGTAGCAACAATTTACACATTACGTGTTGTCCGAAGGGCACTGAGTTTGCACCTTCTGCTTGTCTTCACTAAACCGTCTAATCAAGCATGCGCTTTCAGTTAGATGATCCCAATTAATTAACCCACGGTCCACTTGGCAATGTATAAGCAGCTTCACTGCCTCTGTTTGTTACAGAACAGTCCATTGTCTTGGTGAGAACAACCTCTAGTAAGAGCAACAAGTGGGTTTAATCACAAGTTTTGTAAATGGAGATGAGCTGGAGTGACCAGGCAGGTGGGATCAAAGCACCCTTATCTAGCAGGTTCAGTATTGATTACATCAAAAGACGGTCTGGTCGGCGGTATTTGCTAAAGAATTCCGCATCGGGCTTAACACGTAATGTATACGATGATGTATAGGATTATGTGAGTCTGATTGGTCAACGTCATCGTAAACCTCGTGACTATCTAACCCAGGAAGCATCTAGCACCATGAGGTCCTGAGACTGGTTACTGTGCTGTCGAACTGTAAACAACTCTCTCTGTAAAAATGTAGGCCTGGACATGTCACGTACCAACTGTCCTGTCTCCATTTCTCGTTCTTTCTCGTCAATGTCATGTAAACTCTCCTTTTGATCATCTTTCGATCATTTTTCACCTTTCGATCATCATCGTCAACTTGATTTTTCTTATTTGTGTGTGCCAGTCAAATCAATGAATAAATGGAACTCTGATTGTTAAATTAAATTGAATGTCTCTCTCTCCACATTTTTCTGTTCTGACGTCTCTTTCTCTCTCTTCTATAAGAGGGGAACTTTCTATGTTGTTAAAGGCTGTATTGCATCACCCTAAGCTATATTTTTACCTCCCGGAAAGCAAAATTCTCAACTGGTTCTAAGTTACAGTACTCTTAGATTGACAGCAAATTCGAAAGATGCAGAGCAGCTCGTATTACACAGCGTACACAGGGATCCATTGTTTTGATTACACATGTGGAGGAATGTAAGACAGGCTGAGGGAGGGACTAGAGGTAGGTGGTTGGGAGAATTGAAACTGTCTGGGGTGATGAGTTTTTGTCTTTAACATCTGGAACATCCAATCACTGGGGCAGTCATACCACGACTGTAAAACCCAAACAAATCAACCCACCCTATACATAACAGTACTTTGTGAGCTTTCTTTCATTATTGTGGCGTTTCAAGAGCATTACAATCTGCAGGCAAGGCCTATACTGGGCACAGCCAAGTACAAGCACAGTGTTTACATTACAGTTAGCAATTTATCAATTTCACTTCTAATGGTCTCATAGCCTAGGCCACGTGTTACTGATCGAGGGAATCAGCACAAGCGGGGGCCACACATGTCCTCAATTCCAAATGCGCTTTGATATGTACTTGCCTTCAAGTTCTGTTCTCTTGGGTTGTCCAATGTGTAAGGCACAGCTATGTGTGGGCCTCCGTACACTGAGTCACTTATGAGCAGCAGTGTTGATCCCATACCAACACATAAGCACAGTGATTGTGATAAATGGTTGGCATAGCTGTCCGTGGTGTTGATTCCGTATTGACTGCTAGAACGCCCCCGCATGCTTAGTAAATTTTCAAATCCAAAACTGCCTCAGAAGGTGGTCAGGTAATCATTTAAATTTTAACTCACGGAAACATCGCTATCGTGCCAATTTTTCTTTGGTACGTTTGTGGATTTCGAATTAAGTATTTTGATGAATAGTTACAGGAGTTTTTTAGCATGGTACACACAATTCCCTTTTTCCAAAGAATGTCACCATGCAGGGTTGGTTACAGTCACATGACTTTAAACATGGAAATACAGTCTTCTTTAAACCTCCATGCTTTAAACAATGGAAAGAGCAAATGATGGAAAGAAGTTACTTTTCCTTATTCATGTATAATTTTCTTGAATGCCTTTCTGCCACGAAACTCACTATCAACTAAGAGAAGGTAAAGGTACAGTAGTCTATACTCATAGCTTTCTTCCCTTACATTATAAACTGCATTTTAATCTGCAGTATTTCTTTTGAAAATACAAAATTTTGTGGCTTTGAAATGATTGTGAAGGTATAGATTTGAGCATTACTGTAGCAGCTTAATGTTCATGTTTAGAGTGTATGGCAATACACACCAAACAGGAAACATAAATGAGAACATTAACAAGGAATCTTGAGGACTAAAAAAAGGGCCTGAACTCTCTAGAACAGGCAAGAAATACAGCATAGCAAATGGAAAGCAAACAAAGCCATGTTTAAAATTGAGCAAGGAGAGGCAAATTTTCGACAACAGACTCTAACCAAACATGGAGTAACATAATGAATAAGCCACTATAGGATTGTTATCGTGATACTACTGGCAAATTTCCAGGAAAAGCTTTAAACATATAACAATTTACAAATGAATGACTGCATGCATACATCAAAGTATAAGAATAAAAAAGAATAACAATACATTCATCGTGTGACTGCTGCACTGAATACATAAAAGGACCGAGTGGGAATATAAAAGGTGAGTTTGCATTGGGAGTTGGTTTGTTGGACTGTGGGACTTTGTTGTGAGGCATGTTGGTTGCAATGATCGACTGTCCTGTACAGTAGCTAGTCCCTATTTACAGGGACTGGCGAAACAGAAGGGAAGTGATATTTCATAGGGTCAGGGATGTTTTTCTCTCTTTATTGGTAAAAACCAGCCCAATTGAGTGGTTAGTTTAGAATTTCTAAAGGAATATTTTTTTTTTCAAATGTTACACTGCTTAATCCTGAATTTGTGATGTCACCCAGGCACAACATATCCTCAGAACTTCTTTAATCATGACTGTCTTAAAAAGACATTACAATAGTATATCTGACCGTAATCTCCACAGAATTTTAAGGTCAATCTACAATACACACATATTCTACATTTTCACTAGGGTAAATTTCAAGGTTAAATGAAGAAACCAAGGTTAAAAAAAAAAAGAAAATCAGAGGCTTCTTGCAATAAGTTGTCACTGTTACATATGGCACTTTGGTGGTTAACTCTGAAGCTTGCAACCGGAAACATCTTTATCGGTTGGAGAAGTGTTTCTTTAAGAAGTAATATCTTGAGTTAGGAACAAGATATTTCCATGGGGTTTCAAATGCATGCAGGGGAAAATTATTCTCTTTTGCTTGAGAACCATGTCAACTGCCAGTAAATGTCCTTTTAAAGTTGCATCTTATTGTTTCATTCTGGTAGTCCATATAGTTTGATTTTCTAGTTGATCAGCAAGATGTATGACTTACCATCTTATGTCTGCCCTACACTGTCAAACAGTCAATAGAATGCACTATGTGTGCCACTGCTGGCACTTAACCAACTCTGCAGTTTAAGTGCTATTGTAACACTGGAAGTCAATGGTAATTCACTGCAGTTTGTACACTAATGCATGGTTATTCGCAAGTTATAATCATGATAGAAGGACAACTAACTTTCTTTGTTTCTCCAGATAGTACATACATATAATAAATGATGTTCAGTAACTTCAGTGAACCATAACATTGTGAAAGTGGGATGCCAGAAAATTCCAGTGAAATGCATGAGTTTTGAAGGGTGAAAATACTGCTTCTTCAGCTGAAAATGATTGAGAGTTGGGATACCAATGATTGGTTAAAATTTGGGGGGGGGGGGGGTCACTGGCTAAAAGGTTTGCAGAATGATACATGTGAATTGTAAAACATATCAAAATAGTGCACTTTGAGAGAGGACTTAACACTTAAAACATGCTTAATTTTTGACCAATGCATTACAACAAAAAATACCTTAAAGAAGTCAAGATTCAATCAGGGAGTCTGCCAGATAAAAACATTGCTCATTTTCAGCATGAACTAGTGGGACAAAGATAATAATGGAATTGTGTTTTCTGTCACATATTTGATACATGTGTTTGATTCAGCATGCAGTGTACACCTTATGCTTAAACAAGAGCCCACTGGTCACTTTGGTTCCTTGCTGAATGTAATAAAACTAAACAATGAGCACACAAACAAAAAAACTAGCTATTGTGAAGCGTGCCTGTAACTCTGAGGCTGGTGACTACTAGGCCTGCATGACGAACATTCATTGTCAGGTGTGAATTTTGACCTCATTTACCAAACTTTCCTATAAGTCTGTTCCAACTGACCTCTGATAACCTCCATATATATGGCCTTCACCAAGTTTTTTAACAAGGACAGCTGTCTTGGATTTGAAAGGTCAGCGCCTTTACTATTGCACCACACTATGTTAATGATGAAGGTTCGCAGTGTCTGACTCCAGTGCCAGACTAAAAGTGATCTACACCAAAAAACAATGGAATTTATCTCAACTTACCAGAACACATCTACCTACCAAGCTTCCTACACTGAGATATCCTGTCAACAGTATTTGACCCACGATGACCTTTGCTTTACAGTATCTTCTCATAACACATATCCATATACATGGTATGATATGAATCAAAGTTTCCTACTGTGCCTACTGTTTCCTAATGACATCTAAACATGTTTCCAATGTTTTGATGCCCAATGGACCCAACTGACGATTGACTGCCACTAAAAAAAAAAGATATTTTTTGAATTTGTGTTCTCAGAAGAATGCATCCACACACCCACCAAGTCTGAAATCTATTAAAGCCATGTACTGTACCTTGAGATACCACGTTCACAGTATTTCCGATGTTTGAACCTCCATGATATATAATCTTTGATCACCACCAAGAATGATAGAATTTATCTCAACAAAAGGCATCCCCACATAAATTCGAAATCCACCCAACCTTCTAACCTTGAGATACTGTGTTACATAATTTCCAGTATTTGAAACAGGGGGAAACCAGATGACTTTAGACCTCATAAAAAAATCAGCATTTATCTCCTCACCATAATGCATCCACATTTAAAGAACAAAACCTAGACAAGCTTCAGTATCTTTTAAAATCATGTACAAAAGTTTTTCAGAATTTTTTACCTTGGTAACCTATTACACACTCATCAAGTTCTACAATACTGTATACCAAAGAAACAAAATACACCTGGGAAGCAAACCTTCTACAACAGGACTTTGACCTTTTGACCTTTTGACCTACATGAGCAGGATCAACAATAAAAGAAGTGATGATTTCACTTCAAGGAGCGCAAAGTCCATCAGACACTGCTGTCTGATATAGGTGATTTTTAGTACTTGGCCTTCCTGACCTTTAAAGAGGCTCATTGAGTTGTTTTGTGAAATTCACTCAATTTTTCTAAACCGGTCAAGTTTCCTTCACATACTAATGACAAACAGTCAAACTAAAAGGATCCCAAAGTTTTACATACGTTGAAACATTAATGAGTGAGTAACCAACGATTAAATTTGGTTTTTGAAACTTTGTGACCAGACATTTTCACATTACTACATTCACATGCACACAATCAGAGCAAATAACGGTCAAAAATTCGAAAAAAATTGACAGTTTTCATATAACTATTGGATGTGAAACTTGATTAATTATGCTAATTGTGAGTATTGTCGTGTGTTTGTATACTTCAAAATCACCGCTATCTTTACTGATATCAACTCAATGAGCCCCTTTAACAAAAACAAATAACATCAGACAGACACATCACAGAAGTGTCAGGTACTATAACTCATTCATCTTCAAAAACTGCTGACCACCTCCATAAAGGTCACAAACCACCATATGTTTTAAAAAAAAAGTCATTATGTCATTTCTCTGAGATGACCATAACTTTTCATAATGTCAATATGCTTTGTTTATAAGAAATTGCATAGCAAAAGTATGATGTCTTAATTTCAAGTTATGCTACAAATGTTTTACGCCTTCACTTCGAGTTGTGTACTTTAAAATGTTCATCCCCAAATGAAACAACTTCCAGTAAAATTATACCCTAGTTGGTAAAACCACCTCTGTCCTACAGGTATTTAAAATAATTCACTGTTTGTGTTCCGATTGCCTCAAATGAACAAAAAAAGCAATAGGGTACATGCCCTCAATATGGCAGACATACCAATTTTGACTTACATTCAACATTTCCTTATTGAGTTAGTGCAAACCCCCTCTCCCCTTCCCCACACACACACAAACCTGCCTTCTTAGATTCCTTTGCTACAATAAAGAACCCATACTATCATACTGTCTTCTCTTCATCCAAGACAGGTAAGTTCGGAATGATGTAAATTCCAAAAGTATTTGCATAGGGTTTTTTGTGGTCATATTGCATACAAGTGCTGTGAACAATGACCACAAGGTCTGGTTCTATTAACTTTTTAGCCAAACGAAAAATAAAATCACTCTTCTTTCTGCTCTGATGAGCACTCTAATGACATTTCTCCTGAAGGAAACATGGTATAGATGTTATTTCCCCAATTGGTATCAAATGGGAGAGAATAAGATAAGAAGGATGACAGAGGCTTTCTTTTTCTTCAAAAAGCACATCCTATTTTAATTGTTCATGAGAGTCAGAACTGAACAATGAGATATCAATCAGAACCATTCACAAGGATGTCACATTGAAGCACACACTACTCCTACAGTATGTGAACTGTCACTTACCACCAAAGGTAGAGCTCAAGAAAATCCGTACAACTTTGGATGGTAGCCTTGGAATGCTCTGCAGATCCCCTGATAACAACTTTCTCAAATGTTCCTGCTCCATTTTGAAACCAACTTCAAAGGGTTAGCTTGACCTGGTGAACACCTGAGAAAAAGAATTTGGATATGGTACATACATCACAACAAACTTCTATTAAAACAAAAGAAAGGTAAACTTTTACAGTAGGTAGACTCATTCTGCCAAAGTTGCAATGTACGAGAGAGGAAGCAATGTTACCGCATTAGTACCAGAGTTATTTGATTTAAATCGACAAGATCAAACTCATGATTTTAATTGTATAAATCACAATTCAAATTGATTTATTTAATTTAAATCAATGTTTGATTTTAAACATTGATTTATGTTAAATCTCATGATTGTTAAATCTCGTGATCAAACTCATGATTTTAATTGTATAAATCACAATTCAAATTGATTTATTTAATTTAAATCAATGTTTGATTTTAAACATTGATTTATGTCCTGATTTATTTCTTGAAACTAAAAATCACCAACCGTAATTTCTACCTCAGGATGAAGTCAATTAAGCTTCGAGATTCCACTTTGCTGATAGTGCCATTACACGCCTACTTTGAATCTATGGTTATCAGATGTATTGTATTTCATGAGTTCCCTCATTACTTGATGGTCATCAATTGCGATCTCCACCTCAAGGGACAGAGTCTCTCCTTCTTTGAGATGGTCACTGCAATCCAGTGCTAGGGGATGGAATATCTGCAATGCTACAACATATATACCACTGCAGTGGTATGTCCACATCAAGGTAAGGAATGCAGTGTTTGCTGGGTCCACAAGATGAGATGAAGACAGGCCTTTAGACGAAGCTGGGATTATTTATGTTCTTGACTATGGAGCAGAATTACAAACAAGTGAGTCCCAGCAACTATTTTGCGTGAACATGCAAATCATGTAACATCTCCCTTCCAAGGAAAAGAAAATTGATTAATGTAAGATCTTGTTCTTCATCAAAAGATAGGAAAGCATGAGCTTACAACATAATCTACAAAATATGGGACTTGCTGAAAATGACTGCATAGCGATTTAGAATGTTCTGAGTGTATAGAACTAAAGGTCATGTCTGCGTAATCTGTAATCTGTGTGGGTCTGTGTAAGTCTGTGTGGCCTGAAATGATGAGCACCTATCGACCTGCAGTCGGTAGGCTACCTGAATCATAGAATGCAAGTAGTACCAGAGAACTCTGGACTCTTGTCTGGATGTCACTGTGAGCCTTAATGAACATTTTCCCATGTACAACACATCTGAAAACCTGGTGAAGCTGTACAAAGAAATAAAATAAAAGTTTCACGATTTTTTTGCCAATACATTCACTTGAAAATATAGATACAAGTTAATATGTCATTACTACTGCAATATATAGAACTTCTTGTTTTTATTACTTTAAACATGTGGGTAGTAACTGTACTTAGTAATTACCAGTTCTAATGTGTCGTGAATACCAATGCTGGTTTTCCTCTTACCATCCAACCCTGATAGAGACATTAAATACTTATGATTTGGAGATAGAGACTAGCTCTGGTTGAGTGAATGGCGACACAATATCTAGAACTGAGCTACAGTAAGTAACCCTAGTGTAGAGAATGAGCTTGCCACAGAAGAACTGGTTAGCACTGACGTTCGTGGGTGTAATGAAGTTAACTGCTAACAGTAATTGAGTGGAATGTTGTAGTAGGAACCGACTTCGACACTATAGACCCAGGTACTGGTGTCATATTGTCGACTGGTGATTCCTGGTCAGATTGGATAGAGGTTAGTACAATGAGTAGGACAGTAAAGGCCTATTGACATGGGTGGAATTTGTTCCATGATAAGGAAGGGGTGCTTTACAGGCTGTGGGTCTCAGACACTGGTAAGTGAAACAGTTACTGGTGGTTCCCAGATATTGATTGACATAATTTATGGATTGCATAACTCTCATGCTGGGGGTCATTTCGGGTGGCAGTCTGAGGTAGGAGTTAGATGATACTGGTATTCCAAGAGAAGTGAAATGGAGGACTGGTGTCGGATGCACCTGACCTCGTGGTAAGGTGCCAACGGAAACAGGGTGGGAGAGATAGATGCAGCGTGTAGCCATTGATGTGATGGGTCCTTTTCCTGAGACTTACAATGGCAATAGGTACGTATTGAGACTTGTCCCATACCAGACCAGGAGGACAAAACTGTGGCTTCAGAGTTGTACATTCTGACTAAGCTTCAAATTTTGAACCTCCATTATGCAGTGACTTATGTAAACGTTTAGGGATACATAAAACCAGAACCACAGCATATGAACCTCAGTCGGACAGGATTAGTCGAAAGGTTCGATTGATAGGACATTGGAACAGATGATCCGAGCACATGTGAACAAGAATCAATGAGATTCGGATACATGTGCGTGTTCCCAAATTATTAATGGTATATCCCTCAAGTTTGAAGGAAACCTTTGGATTCATGTAAAATAATCTAATGTTGGGTCAGGAAATAAAATTACCAAACTCATGATTGCATCCCCAATGGGCAGAGACAACCCATGGGAAGAATGTCCCAGACTATGTGGCTTACTTCCAGGAATGTTGTAACAAAGCCTATAGGATTGTTAGGGAAAGAACAGTTCTGTTTTCCGAAAAGAAACTGTGATGTTCATAATTCATCAAAGGCAACCTCACTTCAGGTTGGTGATAAGGTATAGATGACAATTAAGCATAAGACCATGGGGAGCTCTACAAAGCTACAGCTGAAATGGGACGGTTCTTATCTGGCTGTTGATAAACCACAGTATCAGATCAGGTAAGGAACCCACAGACAGGGAGGAGAAACAGGGACTGTTTCAGGAAGGAGATGCGGCATACATACCTACTCAGAAAGAAGGGTAAAGTGATCACAGGGATTTATAGAGTGAAGAAGAGGCTGGTAGCAATGGAAACGAAGATGGTTCTGGTGAAGCGACCTCTGTGGGTTACTTTGGGCCTACAGGCCAAGGACATCTACCTCTGGTGTGATGAAGTGATTATTAGTTTTGACTGATCACCTGTTTTCACACTAAAAAAACAGATACTGGGAGGGAAATCCCTCTCTAAAAGAATATTTGGGAGAGACTTTCAAAATCAAGGAGTGAGTTGCCACTTGCTAAAGATTCTACTGCAATTTATTGTGTGTGTTTGTAGCTGCCACCTCACCAATGGAAAAGTTTTGTAGGATTTTCTTGCATAAGATTCAATTTTGTGAGGGATTCAGGAGACAATATGAGATTCCCTCAATCAGGTGCCTTGGCGCAAACAGTACAAGTACCATGTTATTCATTTGAACGTAGTTACTAAGTAGCTGTTACTGATATATGGCACTCTGAATGGTGCGCAGATTCACTGTTCTAGTAAGTGGAGATGGGGTGACAGCGATACATATGTTCGCAGGTAATGCTGATCAGCAGAGGTGTTCGTTGCACACCAGGGTGTCTTGGTACTGAACTTGCCTTTTTTTGGAAATAGGTTTGGGGAGTCATAACCCATTAGAGTGGGGGTGGTGCAACACCCATGGAAGTGTTACATAGACTAATTAGTATGTTGACTTACCGGTTGAGTCGTAGCGTGCAGATGGCTCATCCGTACATTGACTGCACAAGTGCACATTTAGCTTTGACTTCATAGATGCTAATCCCTTTCTCTGTTTCTGTCCTAGTTTTCAGCTGTCCGGCTCTCATGACTGTTGTGAAAAGGTTGAAAATAGCCATCAATTTCATAAAAATCCATCAAATAGTGACAATTTTGCAGGCAAATTCCTGTCTCACACCTGCATCATGAAAAACATTGGAAGAGAGGGCAAACTTGTGACGTCAAGAGATGGACTCCCTCCTATGATATGTCTTATCATTTGCTTACATCACCTTCAAGGACAATTGAGAATTTTATATGCCCAGAAGGTTTCATTTTATATTTTCCTCTTATATTATAAATTGATATCACTTAACAGTGAAAACCTCAGTTGGTGGTTTTTGTGTTTTTAAATCCTGTGGTATTTTGAAAGATTTAGACTATTTTGATTTATGGGTGGGTGCCCTCTTTGCCTGAACATGAGTTTCCCTGCCAGTGAGCCAATGCCCACGTAACGTAATTTCTAGGACTCTTTAAGTGCACAGATTGGCAAGGACTTTGCAAGTAGGGTTTGTAAAATAGTTTACTGGGTGATTAAATACTTAAGTAACCACTCCAAGAGAAGTGAAGAAATTGTTCATGCATTTTTTTTTGGAAGACTTAAATAGTAGTGTAGTCTACACTCCACATACCAAATGTGAATTGTTATAGTCTATAGTATTGAAAAAAAAAAAAAAAACAAAGACATCTTATTACCAACTGGGATTGAAATTACATTTTGTAAGATTTAACAACGCCTGAAGAGTGCACTGGCATTCCATTAAAGTACTTACACAGGAAATTTAATTTAATTATTAGTGTTTTCCTTCTTTTTGTGGATTCTCGCGACTTGCAACTACCCCACTTTAATCCTGACACAGGGTGCCCCGCAGCGCCCTGTCAAACGCACAACCGCTTGGGTAGTTAAATGGGTTACAGCCCTATGTTCTGACACCCCTTTATTCTGACAGTGACACCCTTATGTGTTTCAACACTTATGTTCCAACACTCCTATGTTCCGACACCCCTATGTTCTGACACCAGAAAATTTGTATGTAAAAAAAAAGAAAAATGTAAGAATGTGTAACTACACATAAGTTAAAAAAAAGCACTTAAAAATAGCGAGTTCAGTTGATTTTGTCAATTTAGAACAATGAATAGAACCCATTTTCAATTTACATTTATACCATACAGTATCTGATTGATGATCAAAACAAGAGGGTAATCCACAGAGTTGTCGTCTTTCGTACTTGTTCCCTCTGTCATACACACGCTACATTATTTTGCTTGAGCTTAATCATTCATATTCCATACACAGTTAGACACGTAAACGTACATGCACACCTGACTATGCTAATGTAAAGTACATGCACAAGTGATGTGCATATGTGTGTATAGTCATGTCACTCATGTGTAAGTCAAAGTCTTTGCCATGCAGAAATCGTGTGTGCGTCAAAGTAATCCTTAGAGTTTCTTTATTTGTCACTCTGGATGTTTCATAATACTTCTAAGAAATGCATCATGATCATTTGCATTATTCCATTTCTTTTTCCCACCTACACACTGTAAACATTTCAACTCCTTATCTAGTGTATACATGACAGTAAAAACATACTGAGTGAGGGTATTACCAAAAGCATGAAAAATGAAATTGTTATTAGACACAATCATTCAGCCCATGCATGGTTGCATAGCTTGAATATGAAGCCACATTACATAGAAAAGTAAACATTTAATAAGTTACAGTATGTTGACACCTTGTATTATCAAAACATACCATACAGTATTTTGCACTGAACATAAAAAGTAAGATTTTTGATCAGGCAAACACTACAGTACATATAATATACAGTATATATAATACTCAGGCATCTAATAACCAAGTTTAAAGTTGATAAGAATTACTGTCTAAAAGGAAATTGTGACACACTTGTTCAAACAATTTTGTCAATTTGAGATTTGACCTTTCACGCTTTGACATCTGACCTTAAATTTTGAAGAGAGACATGACTTCAGACCATGGTACCCATCTACCAACTTTGCCTTTCATCCAGACTGCGGTCTTGTAGGAGTTGCGGATGCAAACCTTTTCGGGTCAAATTTGACCTCTGACCTTAACTTTTTACCTCAAACCACATATCAACATGATTTTAAAATGAATTGTCGCATACCAGTCAATATATTTGAAGGTCAATCAAAATAGCCATTTTGGATTGAGAAATACAGCAAAAATAAGATTTTCACTAATTTGCCCTTTGACCCTTGACTTTTGACCAATGACCCTAAATTTTGATGGGAGACACAACTTCAGACCATGGGTCACCTATCCACCAACTTTGATCTCCATTGGCACTGCTGTCTAGGAGTTGTTGATGCAAAATTTTCAGTATCAAATTTGACCTTTGACCTCTGACCTCAAACCCCATATTAAGATGCATTTTGCAAACTGGTCATAATGGAAGGTCAAAAGAAAACAGCCATTTTGAATTAAGAAATACAGCAAAAATCCAATTTTTCCTGATTTGACCTTTGACCCTCTGATATTTGACCTTTGACCCTCTAACCTTTGACCTCTGACCATTGGAGACACAACTTCAGACTATGGGTCACCTATCTACCAACTTGGACCATCATCAGCACTGCGGTCTAGAAGAAGTTATGGATGCAAACCTTTCAGTGTCAAGTTTGAGCTTTGACCTCAAAACACATATAAATATGATTTTAAATAAAATCTTGTATACCGGTCATAATTAGAGTCCCATGAGAATAGCCCTTTTGGATTAAGAAATACAGCAAAAATACAATTTTTACTAATGTGACCTTTGACCCCTGACCATAAAGTTTGGTGAAAGACACAACTAATGACCATAGGTCACCTATCTGAACTTGGACCTTCATCAACACTGCATTCTTGGAAGAGTTGTGGACGCACACTTTTCAGTGTCAAATTTGAAGTTGGATCTCTGACCTTGACCTTTGACCTCAAAACACATACAACGATCATTTTACATAAAATCTTAAATAGCAGTCATAATTGCAGGTTCCATGAAAGTTTTTTATTAGGAAATACAACAAAAATAAGATTTTCAGTAATCTGATATTGACCTCAAAACATACAAATATAGTTTCTAGATAAACTCTGGTATACCAGTCATATGCTTGAAGGTCCCATGAAAATGGCCAGTTTGGATTGAGAAATACAGCAAAAATAAGACTTTCACTGATTTGACCTTTGACCTCTACAATATCTCATCCCACACATTACATGTATAGGTATGAGATTATAGGTTATAGGTCACTGGAAGTGTTCCTTACATGTATACCATCTTTTACTGTGATAATTTACAATTTTGTAAATTAACTGTTTTTGAATGGTAACTTTAAAAGTCAACTTATCATCAAGAAAAGTGTGCACAAACTTGTTTCACTAAGTTTTACATTAACCAGGCCAAGTCCTCTAAAAAACATGACATTTGTTTAAGAGCTTATTGTTAAGAATTATTTACTCACATGTGACAACAAGCAATGCAGACAGACGTCAGTACTCAAGTACTTACAGGAGTTCATTTTTCTGTACTCACATTTGTATTCATGTCCTTATACACTTTTACTCAGTGAATATGAAAATCAAATGCTCATATTTGGGCCTTTGTACCCGAACTTGTACTCAGGCTCTTTTCTACCACAGACTCTTTTCTACCACTCAGGACTTAATCTACTCATAATTGTACTAATAAGTATATTACAGTCCAGTTTGTTAACATTTGTAATCTTCATTGATACTTTGGGGTTTGACTAGGACGCTTGGCCTAGTTACGATGTATTGATCATATTATGTGGGGATTACTTTGACTTTACTGTGACTATCAATCATCGTCAATACACAACACCAACAGTATCCCACGCAGTGCCATACATTGTGTATTTGTCAATTTGTAAATATGTGCGTGGATGAATGCATGGCGAGAATTACTTACACAATTGAGATTGTGATACCACTGGCTTAAGGGCCTCACACTGCTCCTTGTCCATGGCTCCCAAAGGGTCTTACTAAGACCCAGCTGTCAGAACATAGGGGTGTCAGAACGTAGAGCTGCACTCAGCATTAAAACTAGTGAGCATTACATTGTCTTTTTTTTATTTTGCATGAAAATGGAAAATAGCCAACCAAGGTGTGATATGCTTTACAGATGCTTATTCAGTGGTGAGACAGAATTTTGCAATAATGATCCTGTTTCCTCTCCTCATTTTTTTGCCATCAACAGCAAAGGAATCCATTTTGGGTTCACATCATTCCATTTGCTGTGCAAAAATATTTACAGTGCGCCATGTGCATCAGGTTACCTAATTATTTAGTCTGAATTTACTTTTAACCTAAATCTTTATCAGACATGGCTAGCGCAGCTTTAAGCAAAGCGTAATGTACGTTTTGGCCAACACTATATATCCAATTCTTTGCAATTAAGAATTGCAACAACACACAACAATATGCCTAACCTTAGAAAATTGCAGATGTCACAGATCTTCACCTGCTGCACTATAGGCCTAGGGTGAGTTTACATTGTACATTGTGTGCGTGTGGCCACGGATTCTAAATTCGAGCCCAATTGGCAATTTTTTAAGTGCGTTTCAGTTATTGATTACCATATTATTATAATTACCTAGGAATACTCACCATCACGATTCACGGAACCAGACATGGGCCTAGCCCTTGCGTAAAGGTAGAGGAACTGGACGGGGTAGAAAACTCCGAGCTGCGGCGCAGCCGAGTATTAAGTCTCTGCAGTGTCAGTTACTCAGTACAATAAAGGCATGAAAGATGGTATTCAGGCCAAAGAGCTAGAGCTGAGGATGAGGTGGAGATAGACTCAACGAAAAGCGACGTCTGCAACGGTGCGTCCTACGTAGTCTGCTTCCAATGATTAAAGCAACTAACGTGACAGATCCATAATTTAAATACATTTCATACACCATAAGGAAAATCACTCACAGAAATTGCAGCTTTGAAGTTTTCTCCAAAACAATGGTCAATCTTCCCAATTGTTTCCACCCAAGACCAGACTCAACAAATGCCACAACTTGAACTAATTTAGGACGGCTTGGACTTGCAATGTGTTGAATAGTTTGTTGCTACGAAAACCTCCCGTGGATAGCCAAAGTGGCCAAAAGTTGTAGACAACGTATGCATATTTCATTGGTCACTGATGATATCCGCCCAATTACGGTAACTGAAGCAAGAGACGAGCCGGAGTTGCCTTAAAACAGGGAGTTGCTATTTCACAAATAGCAAGTGCTATATTGTGCTTTACAGTATCCGGGCCATTCACGTTTTGTGCGCTGACTTCAAAGCAAATACAACTTATAAGTTAGAAGGTGTCAAATTCAATGAAATGAAAAATGTGAAAATGACAGCCACTCACAGGGCCCATTGTTTTGTTTAAGCTGTTAAGGGGGATGGTTGGGAGAATTGAAACTGTCTGAAGTGATGAGTCTCTGCCTTTACCTTTTCGATCACCCGGGCACTGTGAAGGTTGTTCAGGTCCCCACTTTCTTTGGCAGGCATACCACCTCAGAATACTGCTGCAGTTTTAACATAAAACTTCAATACCATGGGAACTATGGTGGCGTATATATACTGGGTGGGGACAGGTGGAAGGAAACCCCGTAAATAATTTAGGGAAGTTTGGGAGAAAAGCTGAAATTTGGGAAATAACATTTTGTTTTCCCATTCTCAATTTAAATTTTTCTCAAGTCAATTTACTCTGAGACAATTAATTTACAGGCAGATACCTATCTATGTCTTTATGTCTGTGGATGTCGGTATACGAGAACACAATACTTGCCCTCGGCAAGCCCGGCAGCTCTCTGCCAGTCAGGATCTTCTCAGCGACACTTGTTTTTGCTGTGACAAACAGTAGCGGCGCCAGAATGTCATACTTGGGGGGTTGGCAAACTGAGGGCAGAGGAAAATGTTGGGGGGGGGGCAAAGATTTTCGCGAGCAGCGAAACCGAGCGAGAAGCGCGAGGCCCTGCGGGTGGGGTCCAGGGGCCCGCCTTAGGGCCCCTGGTGGGGTCCAGGGGGCGAAGCCCCTGGAAGTTCTGAGGTTTTAGCATATCTCTGGGTGGAAAATTATGTCCCAAGAGAGGTATGTTATCTATTTTTATATTATTTATTTTTCCGGTTGACCGTACTCCAAGGTTCCCAACTTTTTTCTGTGGGAGTACCATTTCACATTTACGCTGTGCCACCGAGTACACACACACACACACACATAGGCTACATACACTTCCATTCCATTCCTATATTTAGGAAAACAACAACATTCCTATATTTAGGAAAGCAACCACTTACCCGCCCTTCCCTTATGCTGGACGGTAAACATTCGAGAGAAAAATTGGTCTGACCAGGTTGGCCTACTGTTGAAGAGCCTACCGGCATGATATGAAAACTGGCAGCCTGTGTAACATAAATTAGGCATTTATTAATCATGGTTCCCCAGAAGCTGTTCTTATTCAGTCCAATGCCAATACATAGTTTTGTGATTAAATTAATTTTGGATGAGTACAAGATCTGATTGGGAAGGGTGAGAGCGACTGCTTGGGGGCAACTGGGGGAAGGAAACAATCTGGAGGGGCAAATGCCCCCTCATGCCCCCCCCCCCCGTAGCGCCGCCACTGGTGACAAAAGAGAATGTATTAGGGGAGGGGGGATCTACCGGTATCCTCAAACTGCCCACTAAGTTTCCATTCTGAATTGCCCAGATAAGGCCCATAGAAATACGTATTTATGCAAAATGTAAAAAAAAAAATTAAAATTCATTACTTTAAAAATGAGCTCCTGGAGAAATATTGAGTTCACATCTAGCATCAAATTCACACGTGCCATTTTGCACCTATGATGTGTAGTAAAACTACATCAGCAAAAACTTCCCAAAGGAAATGGGACATACTTCACTTACATCATTTTCAGAAGTTACACTCATACTGTATAAACGCTAAGACGACATAACGTCCCTCTGCTCTTACCATCACTTCAAGATCAAGCCCGACACCCATGTAACCTTTGGAAATTTTGTGTAAACTTTCACCTTTTTAAGTAAAAGAGAATCATTTTTTTACTGCAGGCATTTTAAACCTAGTGTAGATATCTTAGCTGTTACAGGAAATGCCTTTAACAGCGACAAATTATTGCTACATAATTTAGTTGTTCCTTGAAATTTATTTTACATTGAAATTTGACTCGGGAAAAATTCAATTTGGTGTATAATTGAGTACATCTTCTAAACTATATTGTCGTTTTTAAGACAGTCAAGAACATACAGAGGTACAAAGGATACTGTAGTAGTTGTACCTGAATGGCATCATACATTTCATATGCGGGAAACTACAATTTGAAATAGATATTTCCGTTACAAATCCATAATTTACAAACGGCACATGATATTGACATATTTTTATGGGATACCAATATTCTTCGGTAGCTAATCCCTTTAAATGGCGGCACCGGGAGCTGGTTTAGACCAAGTTCGGCATTGTAATTATCCGTCTCCTGCCCTGACTCGTTAGGCCAAGGGCACTAATCAAAAAATCAAGTGGTCTCTTAATTTTGCAATGGTACACTCATGTTGCACCAAATCGCATCGAACTGCATGACTGGGGAAGATTAGCCATAGCCCAAAGCAACCGTATTTTTCCCGGCCGGGGGTCCATAACTTGTTAGCATGTGAGTGATGATGGGCGCCATCCCAGCTTCTTCCCCAAGAAATACCCCTCCTCTCAAACCAGGGCCTTTGAAGCTAAACTGGGATAATTCTGGGGCTACGGTCCCCAAGAGTGGCAGATGGTGGTATGCGACTCCAAAAATAAATGAAAGAGGATGCATTCTTCATTAGGATTCTTTTTTCATCTCAGCCAGGAGCGCCAGGTACCTGATAGTGGGAAGGGGGGGGGGGTTACAGTAAGGACGCCGGTTCAATGACGGAAGAGAGGGTCGGGTGGTCACGTGGTGCAATGTCCGGGATTTTGGCGCCTTTTGGTAGGGGATATATGGTTTTCATTGGGGTTTACATTTATATGTAAATTCGTGCTAATTTCAACGATGATTATGATTACGGAGCTACATGTTTGGACACGAATTTCCCCTGAAGATGGCGCTCAACTGAATTAATTACTGTAACACCTTCTCTCAGCTGGCATCCGAAGCATCGTCGTTACAGGCTAGTTTTGTACGCCGAAACGAAAGATAAGTGTGGAACGTCGCCAAAACGGTCTTGGGAAGGATAATGGCATTAACTCAACAGGACAGGGATTCCATCAATGATGCTTTGGATGGTTTGTTTCGTAGTCCATTTCTTAGTTTGTTCATTCTGCGAGCTTTTCTATCATTCAATAGGTCGTATACACCATAAAGTTGTAACTCAGTATTGCGCTACTTCGTCCTAATGTTAAGACCTAACGTGTTAAATCATCACATTGGTCGACTAAACGTAAATTCATTGTTTCCTCGATTATGCAATAGGCGAAAGTCTTACCCTAGTCTTAGGCTATCCTAGGTTGCTACTTCATAATTGTCAAGTTCTTGTACAGCAGTATTTGGAATGTCCCATAAGTGAGCCACGACGTGCCTTCAACTTTTCTTCACAGGAAAATATCATTTGATAAGCCCCCTTAGGCCTAGCTTCTGAGCTAGCATCCACAAGTTTAAAGAGATGAGTTTAATGTCTCAAGTAATACTTTTTAAATAGCCTAACTGTCATGTGTCTATGCCCATGCTATTTCTAATGCTAGGCCTAAACATTAAATGCAGGAAAAGTTGTAGAATTGGCAAGGCACACTGATGAATTGCATTTCCACTCATTGTGTGCCTTGCCAATTCTCTGTACTTTTCCTAGCAGTAGTTAGGGTTGTACCGTATGAATGTACTCGATAGCTTTGTTGTGATTGTTTGATTCGATTCAGTCCACCTCAATCTTTGAAAAGGGAATAATGAATGGATTGCCTAGCGTTGGTAAACAGGGTTAGGCAATTGGGTTAAGGGATTGGGTTAGGGGATCAGGTTAGGGGATAGGGTTAGGTGTCACGATTCAGGGTTAGGGGTTATAGATACTTATGTATAGTTTATAAACATATAAATACTGTTATGTGACTAGGTGGGATTACGCCTTTGTGTATTGTATGCATTTTCGAACACCCAACTACCACATCAGCTCTTGTAGGGTAGTGGGTTATGTGTAAGACTGATATCGTGACATCCTAGGTTTGAATCCTCTTCTTACCTATTTCTCTTTCAGGAATAATCTATCACTTCTTCCACAGGTTTCACTACATGTTGCTCATTGCACAGAAAATCCATAACTTAGAAAGTCTAAGGAGGGAAAAAAAAAAACTAGAGAAAAAAAAAGGAAAGATAAGACATAGATGCTATACCAACTCCTTTAGTTGTCTGATAGCTTGTCCGATTGGTACGGATCCTAAATTAATACCGTAGTTAGGCCCAGGGGTAGCATGGATGTGTAAAACTTCGCACATCTAATGTAGAAACCTTGGAATTTCTAACTTCTGGAACTTCAAAATCCCTGTGTATTCAATAGTCTTGTTTAGCAATTCGAAGTTTCACTTGACTATAATTTGACCCAGTCTGGAACGAATTGTACCCCGATATTTTTTAACCAACATTTGCTTCAGATAGTGATAGGATTAAAACTTCGCACACCTCACTAAGGTTTGAATGACCTCACTAACCTTTGCATGACAATCATTACGTGAAGAGTGTCCTTGTAAACAAATCCGTAAACCTACAGCAATTACCTGTGAACAAGCTAGCAACAAAAATGGTCATGAACAAGTCCACTGAGGGTCAGAATCATGATTTGGAAATTTGTAGCATTGGGCAGCAACTGCAAATAGGATGCCTCAGGCCTAATCTATCTCTCGTGTGCAAATGCAGTGAAATTGACTAATTAGGTAAGGGCGATGAAGTAAACAGTGTTTCAGCTTTCTTTTAAGTCATTATATACAAACTGTGATAGTCAAAACTTTGTGAAACTGCTTAGAGCTTCGCATTGTCGGTCTTTTTTTGTAGGAATGTGCAAAATTTGGCAGTGCACCCAGTTTGGGGTATGTGCTGTATATCTGCCAGTCTGGTACAGTTCAATTCTAGGGATATTGATTTTTCATGACTTTCAGTACGATAACGAATAACAATTATTAAGATTGCCATTCTAAGCTATTGGTTGCATCATGTTATTGAAGTTAATAAAATAGTATTTACCTGTGGCCATTAAAAGTAAATCTGATAGCAGATGGGTAGGGGTTTCAGACAAGCATCATCAGTTTGTTATAGTAAGAAAAACCTCGAAGGCATTCAACAAAGAACAATTGACTGCTTTGGCTTCCAGGCATTAACAATATGGAATGGAAACAAACATTTAGATGACACTGACCATTTAAAAATTTAAAAGTGTGGCAGCTGGTAGCACCAGTGTCCCTCAAACTGAACAAATCCCTGTAATCAGTCTCTTCAAGACCATGAACAAGACCAATGGTTGCCAAACTGTAGAATGCCTGAAAATTAGGGTGGAACACCTAGCTTTTCAGTCCAAAAAAATGAGATAAATGAATCAAAAATGAAAATAGATAGAAAGTGTTCAATTCTGCTCATCTGCTGGGACACAATGGCAATTTTTGACAGTTCACACCATTTTTAGATTTTGAAAAAAGAATCTCTCAATATGTGAACTATGGTAGATGTAGGAATCAGGGAACATAGTACAGGTGGGATGCTTCAGATTTCTGGCATTTTAGTGGGACGCCAGGGAAAGAGTTTGTAGACCACTGAACAAGACAGGAGATCTCAACAAGGTCTCATCTGAAATGACTTATCCCTAATGACATTAGACTAGTTAGTCCTTGTAGGTTTCAATAGAATGACTTCATTTACATAAAAATGCTCATAATCAACAACCCCCCCCCCTCATTCTTAGTATTAATGGAACTACCAGATGCATAGTGGCTATGATCCTGAATGGGATGAAATGTGACATCCTTATGGAAGTACTTTAGTGTTGTAAATTTAATTTTTACCTAAAAATTGAATTCAGACGTTCTACTGTTACATAGTATTGATATATTTGGAGTGATTGAAGAGAATTGTTTGAATGAGAGTAACTTAAGAAACTTTGTAAGGGTAATACCAGTTATGGATTTGAATCTCATTTGTTGTTAGCATTTTGACAGAAAGTGAGATGCCATGATGTATAGCTCGTTGTTGCACAATGATATTTATAAATGTACAGTACATGGCATGCAATCAAATCTAGAAAACGGTCATGCTTGCTACTAGTCAGCACATTTATGCACTTATACCTGGTTGCCAAATGCTGAATCTTATGATTGTCAGTGGCGCTTTGTTAAGACATAATCTAATCAGCAAGAAAAAATATTAAATGAATAATATATGACAATAGATGCTATAGTACCTGACTGTCATATCAAGATTAATTTTCACCAGCATTGAATTCTATAAATCATCAATTTTAAAGTTTTTCCGACATTTAGGAGAAACAGTCTTTGACATTAATGCCAGTGCTGAAATTGTGAATGCAAAGTTGCCTCTTTAAAGGGTTAGTACTGTTTAAAAAAGTAAAGTTGCTTCACTTTCACACTTTACAATTTTTGTTTGTTTCTTTACCAAGTATAGTTCAAGACATTGGCTTGTTTAAATGCTATACCATACAACATGCCTCATTGCACTATTTAAGCAGTCTCATCTGGAATGGAAGGCATATCCTGTACAGACAATTTGATATCCTAAAAATATCAAACAGGACTGCAGAATAGAAATTAGCTGCAATTGACACATACAGTTTGTTTGTGGTTAAGTTTCAGCAAAGTAACTTTGAAAATGTGCCTAGTGTGCTTTGAATTCTCTTTGATCAAAATGAATATCAAACTTGTATCCAGTGTATAGCACTGCAAATTTATCCAGATTTGATATTCCAAATATAGTAAACTAAGAACCATGGATAGTCTACAATTCAAAAGTTTTGTTTTTCCTTTGGTCTCGTAGCATTTGCAGAGAAGCCAGTGAAAGAGATTCCAGAAGATCTTGAGAAGCTGCTGAACTCAATAGCAGTCACTGGGAGAGCAACGTATGTATTTTAAAGTTTCCTATATGGTAGATCCAATGAAGCTTTCATCACTTTGTTATGATGTACAGTATGTTCAAATATTGTAGCTCCTTACTAGTGGGTGTGGTCAACTAATACAGAATAACAGGCTAATCACAACAACACTGATAGTCGACTGACTAGTAAACATCACAATGCAACAGCAGAACTAACACACAGCTCACACACATATGTCTCGCCAGTACAAATGTACTGAAACACGGACGTACAAGTACAACCATTTGCATGCAGGTTCAAGCACGTATGGAGCATTCCCACATATGCAGGTAGGGCTCTTTTGTACGTATGGACTTTATAAAAGCAGGGTCTTGCGAATTTACTGATTGTCCGACATATGTACATAAATGAATGTATGTACTTAAGAGTCAACCACGATCGTGTTCATGTCTATTCTTGAACTTCATGGAGCACCTGCAAGTTGATCACTTCTATATCCTGACTTTGTGATGTTGGGCATGCATTAAATGATGGTAAAGCCATCCATGGCCTTGTTCTTTTCAGGTGCATCCTTCAAGGGTGCTGCCCACAGATGAAATCTTAGGTGTCATGCAAGTCACTAGAGTTGGCTGTCTGCTTTAATGAAATTTTCAATCCTTTGTGAAAAATAATCGTACTTTTCATGTTGTTGAATTAACAACTGATGCCCATTGAGGTATGTATATACTTGTCATTACTCTGATCCAGGGTTGCTTGCTTTAAATCAAGCCAGTTAAGATCACAATTGAAATCATGACTGATGTTTTAGAAAATCATGATTTAAGTCTCTGTTTTTTGTTTTAAATCATGAAGATAGAAATTTAAAAAAGAAAATTAAAAAATCAACAACTTTGATCTGATTACAATAGTGTCATGTTGATCTCTTTGTCAACTGTTTCAGATATCCATGGGGGAAGGTGAAGTGCTTACTGGTACAGAAACTTGAGAATGTTATAGAAGAGTACATGGCAGAAAATCCAGTTGAAAACGCACCATTACTACCCAACGTCGAAAATGTCTCTTTCAGCGACATGAAACAAAGATTACTCACAAATATCGGCAGATTCAAAGAGTATGTGCTCTCAGCTGTTGAGAATGAATTGTGTGTTGTTATATATTTGTGGTTACTTTTATGTGTTTTTGTGCATTACGATTATGTGAGCAATCTCTCATTGTCATCTGTAGTTGTAATAAAAATCACAGGCAAGTCTGGTCAGGCTTGTGTTTCCTTCAGGAGAAGGACAGTGATTGCCCTGATTGATGATTTTATAGTAAATCTCTAAAATATTTCACTGTTTGATGCCCATTTAAGGACCGTAAAAGACTAAGTGTATTTATTCTCAGCAGCTGATGTTTCCTTGCCACTGGTTTGCATCGACTGCTATCTAGCTCACATAATATCAGTTTTCAGTAACCCCTTAGGGAGCCTTTATTCACCAGGTGGCATCATTACTTTCAAGTCTTTTCATACTCCACTACAAAATGGTAACCTTTGGGTGGTATCTGCTGCACACCTCTACCTAAAGGGAGGCAGTCTTAATTGAGATATCTTGTTGCATCTTTGATGTAATTACCCCATTCTGACTCACATGCCAAAGTATCTGAAGTAGGGGAACAAGGAAGAGCTTTTCTTTTTCATATTTGAAAAGCATTTAGTCATGTAGTATTGATACCAATGAACTATTCGAGCAATGAATTTATGAGTGGTGGTTATGGTTTTGAAGATGAATTTTGTCTTATTCAATAAGTAATGATTAGTTGCCAACTGCTCGGAATGAGATGTCCGTTTTATTCAAATTGTTAAATGTTTTGTTGGATGTGCTTTACTTGTTTGCTCCATTTGGGACTGCTTAGGCTATAGGGTTTGCATATTGACCTAAAACTTGTTCCCTTGTTTTTTTATTTGCCAGTGCTCCATTCACGATACAGAGAATATGTGAGCTACTGGTGTCACCGCGAAAGTATTACATGCAAAGAGATAAGTTTATGAGAGGCATAGAGAAGGTAAGTAACCTACATACTTCACTCTATCTTTGGCATTTTCAAGAGCATCATCTCAAGTGTTGTTTCAGGAAGAAACTGTTTAACGGCCTTGTCCGTTGCCATACAACTACCCTGTTTTGGGCCTCAATACCGAACAAAAACAAAAGGAGTAGTAGAAAAAAAGTGCTAGAGGAGGAAGGGAGGGGAAGTTGCTAAGTGGGTAGTTTCCTTCATACTATAATGACTTTTTCATGTGTTATGAAGTAATGGACTTGAAAATGAAAGTTGGATGACAAACTTTCAACATATATACAAACTGAAATTCACCTTTCTCCTATTTATCAGTTGCCTTGACTAATCCAATAAGTTTGTTCCCACCCACTCATTTTTGCCCCGTTATGCGGTCGTAGGTTCATATGGGTGTATGTGAGCTATATTACTTCAACTGATATTCTATGTATTTATTAGAATTGCGGTGCCTACATAGTGAATGGTGCAATGCTTTAGACCTACACATAACTTTCATTTTTTGTCAAAATGGTGAATTATAATGAGGATCAGCCTGTCAGGACATGCACTTTGAGCACATGGATCTAGTATTGAAGGAAGCAAAATATGGCAACATCTTGCATCAAGGCCCTCCCAAGACAGCAAAAAATTTCCAAAGGGGAGGCGGGACACCTCAGGATGGCAGTTAAGAATGGAGACAACCAGTTGACTTTGTCTTGCACCACTTTTAAGTCCTGGCTACTCTGAAATGATACACATACCAAAATAACCTTCAAAAACTGAATTTCTTGGTATGAAATCAGAAAAGTTCTTGGAGCTTGAAGTTCTTTGCTCCAAACACCCTCTACTGGCTCACCTCAGGGAAAGGTTTAGGGCTCCTATTGCAAGCTGCTGAAAGGGCTCTTTCTCTTGAATCTGCCCGTGAAGCCTTGTATCTATTACAATGGATGTTTGTTGATGTCTATCCTCTCTTATTCCTTGGTTTTTGAAGAGTCAAGTGTGTCATAATCAGAAATGTATGCACACACTTTCCGACCCCCCCCAACCCTCATGTCTGGATTTCGCACCCCTCATGAATAGCATATCCGCATCGTGGAGTTTAATCACATTAATTGGTTGTCCTTTGTTTTCTTTTTCCTTTCCTTACCACCCTGTAGAATATTTTAATTGTTACAACAGTGACGCCCACAGGAAAACGTATCACATCATTGTTTGAGGGCTCCAAGGGTACACCGATGGTGAACGGTATCCTCTCAGAGAGTAACATTCCAAATGGTACACAGTCAAAGGACTCACAATTCAGGGTACCATCCTCACCTGGTGCTGCAAAGCAACAGCAGCAACGTAAGTCATGATGCCTGAGGTTTCACCACGGTGTGCTACCAAAACGATAGGGCAATCATATTTCATGTCGTCATGTAGGAAGGTTTTATTGTGCAAACAGAAAAGGTTAACCTTGAACACAAGTAGTGTATTGTCTTTGATTCTTACTGCTTGAAAAACCTGACGTATGAAGATGTAAGAATATTTCTTCCACTCACCTGTCTACTAGTTTGGTAGAGAAGTTGTCCTAGTTTGTAATATTTTGATTTATTTTTTTAGCGGGGAGAGAGGAGGGGGGAGTGTTTATGCTGCATTACGTATTTGTTCAGTGCCAGACACAAATCCATCCACTCCACTTTGATGTTAAATGTTCAGTAAGAGTGGTTGATAACATCATTAGTCCAGTCAAGACATCCAAGACCCCTATCGATTACCAACAGACAACCATACTCTGTGATAATGTTGACCTTCATACAAGTAAATCAGTTTCGTCCAGCAAGGAATTATACCCCACTGACAATTTAAATGGTTCTTAAATTACGGAGCATATTTTGTACAACAAGCATTTCAAACCTCATTCCAGTGTCTTCTACATAACTTTAGATACTGCTTTTTGAAGAAACACAGCTCTGGCCAAAAATGATTTCTAGGTGCCTCAAGGTTTACAAGATACATGTCATGTAACATTGGCAAATTACTGCAAACTGTCTTCTGTTCATTGAAATTGAGTTCTTATTTAACCTTGAAATTTGACACTTGTGAAAACTTAAGATTGGGTTAATTGTAGATTGATCTTAAACCATTGTGGAAATTAAGTGGATTGGCCACTGAAGAAAAATAAGAAATATTTTTCTCTCTTTATTGGTGAAAACCATATCTCAATAGCATGTTCTTTTTGTGAATTTTTTAAGAAATACCTATTTAAGAAAGGTGCATTGCACTATCAGAAATCTGTTATGTCACACAAGCTTAACTACTTGAATATGCTTTCTATTATATTGACTGTCTTAAAAGAAACATAGCAATACTGCATTCTTCTATACTTAATTTACAAAATATTTTATTGTTACAGAAATGTGACCTTTTTTAAGGTAACTATACCCCATCCATATTTCCACTGATGTCAAATTTCAAGGTAAATGAGAACTTTAAACAGAGTATGTACAATAAAGATTTCTTACAGTAATTTGTCACTGTTTCATGTTGATAGTGTTACCTTGTGACAACTGGCAATCTCCCTTGACCATAAAATTCTTTAAACACCAATATCTTGAGTTAGGAACAAGATATTGTCATAAGATTTCTATGTCTGCACGGAAAAAGTATTCTCTTTTATTTATGGACCCCTTCACTTGTCAGTGACATATTCCTTTTACAGTCACACCTCTCACAATCATCACATTGCTGTTAGGACAGTCCAGATTATGAATACAAAGGTCAACAAAGTATCGGTGCCTGTGTGACTTTACCGTCTTGCAATGTACTAGTGATAAATAGATATCTCAAAAAATCCAGAACTTTTCCAACAGAACATGCCAGAGAGGTGTGGTTTTCACCAATTGAAGAGAAAAACCTTCCTTGTTCACATGACATGTGGATCTGTTTCAGTGGTTAATCCTGTCGGCAGGCAGTTTAAAGAATGATTGCTGGCAATGAATTTTTCATCATTAGCATCACTAACCATGCAAGTTTGATGATGGTACAGCAACCTTGAAAACAAAGTGTACTAACTGAGTGTCCTAGTCACCCATGGTCATTCATTAAAAGTTTGAGTGCTCTCAACTCTGCTGATAACTAGTAGACTTGACCTAGGTATGATATTTGGTCTTGTGCTTCTCCAGCATCTTCAAGCGAAGAAAGCACAACAAAGGACGCAACACAATCAGAACCATCTGATGAACCCTCTGCTAAAAAAATCAAGCTGGAAGAATTGCCCGAACAGGAGACGGAGGTCAGTACGACACCGTCAACATCCGAGGAAAGATTACCACTGCCTCCAGAGAGAGAAGTCAGCTCAGAGGATGGTGCCAGCGACTCGTCATCTTCTACCAATGGGTATTCGTCGGACAGCCAAAGTTCATCAGAGGCCATGGAGACTCAAGAAGGATCATCAGAAAGATTAAAAGACCAAAGTATAAAGTCAGAGGCGATGGAGGCACAGTCCTTATCAGAAGGTCAGGAGCCATCACAAGGATTTAATTCGGAGGGTGTTGACCAAGAGGTTAAGGCAGAGGTCAGTTCAACAGAGGAAATGGAGATTCAGAGTTCAAGTCAGGTCACAGAAGGTCAGGCAGAAGGAGGGGAACAGACAGTCGAAGCCTCAGATGCTGACAAACCTACTGAAGAAGATAAAAGTGGAAAGTGATGGAACAATACTTATGCAAGGTTGGTAAAAAGTCAGTGCTCACTCTACAGATGACAATTGTCTAAGGAAACCACACAGATATTTACAACATAATTTAGAAAAGTTCAAGCAGCTCGATATGGCAAGGTGTATTTACCTGAAGTTTCAGCGGCATCTTTCAGAATGATAGAGTCAGGTGTACAATTTGTTCCTGTAATAATTTTAACATAAACAAGCAATAATTTTAACATAAACAGGTCTTGTGGAATGTACAAGGGTTCTGTGCGAATAACCATGCTTCATCTTTGCAAAAGAGTTACGTCAAAACTAATCTTTTTACCATAGTTAACACTCTTTGTAGTGTAATTTTTCCTGACAGAATTTTGGTATAGATGATGTTTACCAAATTGATATGAAATCGAAGAGAAAGATGGAAGGTAGATGATGAAGACTGGTTTTAGGTTTCAATGAAATTGTAACCCCGATAATCATGTGCCTGTATGTGTGTTTGTGACGCCCACCTTGTAAACACAATATTTCAAGATGGGAACCTTGGAAAAATCTCATATTTGGGTTGTAGCTGTACCACGTTGAGTACACGAACCCTAGTGTGTTTTGTGGAGGTCAAAGGTCATGTGGGATCAACAGGGGTCAAAATTGTCAAAATCTTGTAAACATGTTATCTCAAGAAGGGAAGCTTGGACAAATCTCATATTGGGTAAGTAGGTGTTTCACATTGAGTACAACAACCCTATTGACTTTAGTAGAGGTCAAGGTCATTTGAGATCAACAGGCCAGATTTTAAAAGCCTGGTAAGCACAATATCTCAAAGAGGACAGCTTGGAAAGATCTCATATTTGGTGTGTAGGTGTATCTCATGGAATACAAGAATCCTATGGAGTTTAGTGGAGGTCAAAGGTCATTTGAGGTCAATGGATCAAAATGTGAAAAACATGTAAACACTAAACCTCAAGAAGGGAGGCTTGGACCATCCTCTTATACAGTATGTTGGTGAACCACATTGATTACAAACTCCGTATTGATTTTGGTGAAGGTCAAGGGTCATTAAAGGTCAACAGTGGTCAAATTGTGAAAACCTTTCAGACATGGTATCTCAACATGAGAAGCTTGGATGGATCTGATATTTAGTATGTAGATGTATCTCATTGAGTATACAGGAACTTTATTGTCTTTGGTGAAGATCAAAGGTCATTTGAAGTCATTGGGGTCATGTTGTTAAGTTCTCGTAAGCATCATATCTCAAGAAGGGAGCTTTGACAGATGTCATAATCAGTATCTCATTGAGTTAAAAAATCCTTTGGTTTTTAGTGGAGGTCGAAGGTTATTTGAGGTCAATATGGGTCAGATTGTGAAAACCTCATAGACATGATCTAAAAAAAGGAAGGTTGGACAAACCTAATATTTCATAAAGCATAGGTAGCTTGTGACACTTCCTAATGCTAGAATGTCACAGATTCAGGAAAAAATTGCTCATTGTTGTATCATCAAAACCACATTGCGTTCGTGCATTCTGGTTTCATCAAACTGCACATTTTGCCTTAAGGTTATAGTACATTTAGGTTAATGACTTTGTCTAATTCCTTTTTCATTCTTCTATTTCCAAACTAGATGAACTACTTCCAAGATCATCCTTAGGGTTGTTTTTATAAGACTCTATGCCAGGAATTGTTAAAGATGTAATTTTAATCTCCTGAGGAGGATGAGAAGATGGAGGCAGGCATGACTGCAGAAGAGGAAGACTGTGCCAAATCATTGTAATTGATGCCTTGAAAATGCTGCACTCGTGTACACAGTAACCTTCTGGCGATGTCTGTACAGTGATGTGGGGATCATTGGGGGGGTGCCGTGCTGCCTCAGAGCTGAGACTGCCATTGTCTTTTGTTCAGAAAATCATCTGTCCTTCCATGGTAACTGAGGTTTCATGAATTGCTCTCTCAGTAATAGTAAAGAATTTTGAGACTTGATCAGTGACAATTTCAGTGAATTTCAGCAGTTAGTGTTTAGATGGTTGAACAGGTACACTGCCATCATCACACTCTATGCACCTTACAGGGATCTTTATTTCCAACAGCTTTTGTGTCATTCCTGGTCTTAGCAACTCACTGGTTGTTAGTGCCCCCCCCCCCTTGAGGGATGGGGAAATGGGAATTGTTTCTTGTTACCTGACACAAGTATGATCAGTGAAAATTCAACCCATGCTCCTAACTTGCAAATCAACAAGGTTTCAAATTTATTCACAGATTCATACATTAGTGTGTTCATTAAACTGCTTGAGTAGGGATAACCTAAAAGAGACAAGACAATTCTCATTGTTAACCTGGTTATCTTGTCACTGGGTGAGAGCCCCCTTTCCTTGCTACTACAAGTTGGGATATTAGATATTCAATAGCCTTGTCTCTGACATGGGAGAAGCAAAAAATATTGGAAAATGTTCATGTCCGTAAACAGATTGGTAAGTGCTCTATGTGAAAGATACCAACAGGTCTTTCCTGCTGATTGTTATGCGTCTTCCAGTAGTCTTCACTTGATATCAAAATGATGCAACAGCCTTTAAAAGTCCTCATCCTCTCAGTTTCTCGATGAAGGAAGCAATGTGAGGTTGTAACTGTTCACAGCAGTCCAGCTGCATTAGTGTTTTCCAGAGTAAACATTCTGCAGTTGTATTCTTTACTTGATGTGTTTGTTTGTACCACTTATATCCACCAGTGTGCCTCTCTGTAAGATTGGCTGTTTTCGATTTCGTTTTGGATGGGATGAATCTCTTTTAGTCTTTACAAATAAATGTAGAGACATTGGAGGAAATGTTTCACATTTTCCTCAAGCTAAAGATCAATTGACCCCTTGCTTTGACGTTACATAGCAACAGACAAGGGTGCCTCCCCTGAGGCAAAGAAAGAAATAGTGCGGTATTGCTATGCTAGGCGTGCGTAGATCGAATGACAGAGACTCCGCACGTTGAAACGTGCAACTGCTAGATTTAGTAGCTCATCCCTAAGGAGGGGGCTTCACTGTTTCACTGCGACATCACATGCAAGGAGTCTCTTTGTCCTTTTGGATTGTAAAGCTGTATTTAACATTTTACCCAGTACCCAGGATTGTGGTTAAATGACAAATTGAAAGGTCGCCAAAACATTGACCGATGAGCAAATTGTAGTCCCAGACTCAGCTTAGCAGTTTTTGAGAACAATGTCTCTTTATGACGGAAGGTAATGACATGATGAGTATGGTTTGACAAAAAAATAAGGAAGCTCTTGTTAAGTAAAATGCAATTACTAAGTAGAATATTTTGATATTTGGTATTTAAGAGGAAGATAAATTTTATGGATCTGCATTTTTTTTTGTCCTACGTTGCACTCTAGAAAATTTGTGAACTGCAATTACTTAAGATTAACCTAAATGAGGTTTCTAATCTATCCATCATGAATTGTAACCTTCAATCTTAGCATGATTATTTATTATTAAGTGAATATGACATGCTGTCCTAAATTAAAACTACCAACCAACTTGTTGTCATCCTGTCAGTACAACATTCGAATGTTCAAACTTTGGCTAAGTCAAGGAAGGAACCTTCCATAGTAGATTTAGATTGGACATAAATGCATAGTTTAAAGATCTGAGTAGTTCAAGCTAAAAGACATATAGGAGTAATGAGGTGTAGGATTCTTCATGTCACTATACTTTTGTAATACTTATCTGCTTGCATAAAGCCATGGGGGGGGGGGGCAACTGATATTAAAGGAATATAATATATTAGAGAAAGTAGGGCAAGTTTACATCAGTGCCTGGATTACCCTTTTCATCTCTGGTAGTATTCCTCTAGCCCAATTCCTCTGAAAAGCATGCGGTGACTTAAGTCTTTCAAATTTCTCAGAAGCTTTGGTGGGTGTTTCACAGAATCCCTCCTCTTCTGTTTCAGAAACCTTGAAGTTTCAACTATCCTTTGCTAACATTTTTCACTCTCATTGTTGTAGTTTTACATTAGTTTCAAGTGAAATGCATTTTTGTGGCAAAGACCCTCCGTATTTCTGGGCATGTTCATAATTCCAAGGATTTCATACAGCTCATTGTGTCTTATGGGCGTTAGTTGTTTGAATTTAGCACCACTAATCATTTTTCCATTGAAGCACAAATCAGGGTTCACTTGAAAATGAACATTTGTTAGCATTATACTTCATGCAAATACAGGCCCAAAACCTGGAACTATAATATGTCCATCCCATAATTTGCAACAAAACTATCTGAGATTTCTAAAAAGGTCAAAAGAGACAAACAACTCCCATTGCAGAGTCACAGCCAAATGCTTATACATATTCTATAAATGTCTATGATCAACAATGTGTGAAAATCTTACCATCTCGGTCTCCGTTTTGTCATGTGCAAGTTTCATCGTCCTTGTCATACAACGAACGGCTTAAATCTCTCTTGGGTTAGTTAAGGATAATCGTCTGGCCACAAACCCTGATTTGTGCAGTGATTTAACTTCCTTTGCTCACTAAACTGTTTCAAAGCTCCAGGTGGAATGAGCTGGAAATTTTTCTTTAAGACATGCTAGTAATTTTAACACAGGTTGAAGCCTTTGCCATGTGTTATCAGTGAGTTGTAACCTAGTTAATGATAAGTGTCAGTTTGAGTATGTTAGGTAACTAGGAGAACTGAAAGCTGTAGATGCAAGCTGTTGCTTTAACTTGTGCTTGTTTTTTGTTAACATTGTGTAGCAATGTGTAGCAAGTGTTTCCATGTATAAAAACCACGCTGGGAAGATGTCATTTCTCCTGCCATGCAGTGTATTTGAAGGAAAATATTGTTGTGTAGTATTTTGACACATGCACACCTTTTAGTTTCAGTCCATTGTTTCAGGCCCTGTGGGTTTTGTTTTAGAAGTATGTCTGTTCTCTCACCGTTCTTGACTGGCTCTTAGTGGTCGTAGCTGATGTGGTCTGCCTCTGTTTGGTTGTATGAGAATGATGTTTGAAACAACAACCTACAAGTGTGGGTTTTGTTCTTATACATACATACATACATACATACATACACCCGTACATACACCCGTACATACACCCGTACATACACCCGTACATACACCCGTACATACATACATACATACATACATACATACATACATACATACATACATACATACATACATACATAAACAGTCAGGAAGTGAATGCAGCCCAATCTGAAATGACAACTTTAAATACCAATCTATCTTCTCCTAAATAGCATTCAAATTCCAAATATACCTTTACCCTAGTGACTGTTCTTCTTTTTCTTACAACTTTTGCTCTCTTTTGTCTAAAGTGAGCATCCCTACCCTGTTCAACTGGTTTATATGAGAATCCAGAAAAATGGTTATTCTGGATCAGTTAGACCTCAAAGCAAGGCTGATTTTTCAATATTTTTGAAGCTTGTTTTAATATGTATGTTTAGTCCTAGCCAGGTTTGTGCATAAGTTTTTTTATCACAGGATTATGTGGGTGGTGGTTGTTTGCATTTACTTGTGAACTTAAATAATTCCAAATGCTGGATCAGAAGGTTGGGGGGTGTGTGGAAATCTGGGTACGATCCAAGTCACCATATATATATCTCAGGTATTATATTTAACCTTGCATTGTTAATGATGAAATAGGAGTCTCAAATTCAGACTGTCCTTCCCATGGAGCACAGGAATAGTCTCTCCCCCCCCCCCTTCTTCCCTCACAGAACTTTTCATGTTTCATGAAATGTTAGGACTACATCAAAACTCTCATCAAGCGTAGAGAGACAGTGGTTACATGCATGTTAGTAGGACGACATTTGGCGTGACTTTCAAATGACATGGCAGTCATTTTGACACATTCAAATAATCTTGCTGCAACACAACACAATATAGTGACTTGATGCTATGTTTAAAAACACCTTTCACACAACCTTTTTTTATATTCATGGTAAATTTGTGTTAAATGTAATCATACTGTAACTCCAATATCAGCTCTGTTTGCCTCTGTGCAATGAATTGAGTTTGAATTCAACACCAATCCCCGTGAAGTTGTCTTTTGGTGGTATTTTTTTTTTTTTTCTTATAGGACCAACTGCTGAGTTTGTGGTCCTCATTGTCATTTAGTGTTACAAATACCCTCACCAGTAGGCATAGTAGTACATTAACTCAGCTGTCTTTATTTACTCAATAAATACTGCAGGTAATGTACTTTGGCAAAGTGCAGTGACCGTCATTTGCCTCTGTTTGAATCATTTGGCGAGATCATGACATAGTTGGCATGCAACGACAGTTTATATTCGAGGAAGGACGGCAGGTTGTGGTAACCAAAAATAAAAAATACACCAACATTAATGATGTTACTGTCATTACTGATGGAGCTGTATGAAGAATTATTCAGTATTAAAAACCGTCAATGTCGGCTCAAGGAACCGTGGTTCGAGTGTCACTAACCCCCCAGATGCGGTGGCGCTTCTTTTGTACGTAAATACCCATTGAAAACCGGAAACAAATGTTTTACTCATGTTCCTATTAGAGGGAAACTTTGAACCAATGGAGGTGATTCTCATTTTTGCACAGCAAATCTTTGTCTTAAAAGACTCAGCAGAACTTGTTTGTGTACATCGTTGTAAATATTTTTGACTGTTGCATATTTGTAAGTCTTTGAGAGATTGTGAGTATGATACCATTCATAATTAAACTTTGTAGAGTAAAATACACATTTTTATCCCACTTGATTGCTCTGCCTGTTTATTTTTTTGTCTTGTCAGGGGCATTTCAAAGGACAAACTTGTACCAGAAATTTATTGATTGAAGTGTAAGTTTGATATTTCTCTTGGTTGAAATTGGTGTTGGTTCACCACATAATGCAACAAACAAGGCAAAGAAGATGTATTCAGACTGGGCCCCAACCACTTTCAGAATACTTAAGTAATTTCACTAAATGCACTCAGTCACTTTGGAAAAAACAGGTATGAACTATGACAAGGTCATCACCGATCAGGCAACATGGTCCAGCAGTGCCGCGAAGGGCAGCTAATTTGTTCCTCGTTGAAAAGATGACATCATTGGACTACATTTGCTAATCACTTCAACTGGCAATATGCGGCAAGCAGGTGCTGTCTAATTGCAGGTGTAGGACAAAGTTTTGTTTCACTTTCTTGTTAATACTATCTAACAGCAAGTTTCAGAGAATAACACTGTTAGTAGCTTCAACAACTGGTAGATTACCACAGATTGAATGAGGTGCTGTTCGCCTTGCAATCGACGAGACAGAAAACTACTCACGAAAGTTTCTCTAATTCTATTCTAAACATGCATGGAATGAGCTGTCTCTTGGCATCAGATTCTACCAAAACACTCATAACCGAGCCCAGACCCATTTCTGGTCTTGACTTAATATTCGTCCATCTGAAGCACCAGTCACTCTCAAAGATGGTGTGTAATTCAGTCATTTATCATGTGATATAGTCCATATGGACCCAATAAACTACACTTGACAGCCAACCTATGTCTGAAATGTTCCTGATAGTGGGGTGTATGGAATAGATGCTCAACCATGTTTAGAAGCAATTCATAGTCCCTACATCACCTTCAAGACTGAGGGAGTAAATGTCACCATCAGACTCACAGAGTTACAGTGCTATAACAGGGGCCAGTATGACATCATCAATGGCCAGTGTGACAGATGTCAACCAGTTATTAGTTTCAAACATTCATTGTACCACTTTTAACTTATCAAGCTGTGTCAAGGATCTTCCATGCCTATCAGATTATTGGTAGGTAAGTGGTTTCAACAACTATTGTATTTTCCAAGCACACTAGAATATTTTCAATTCTACTTCCAGTAGAGTGCTCTCACATCTTAAGATCACATCAGATGCAGAGAACTAGAGCACGACGTTGCTAGGGATGCAACCCAAAAACTCTCTTCTGCTTGGAAGTGCTGAAGGAAATTGATAGCTCAACGTTTCCAAAAAAAAAAATTGAAAGGGGGATGTGAGGGGTTGGGTTTGAACTCTCTTGTCTCAAATAAATCAACAACAATAAAATCAGCAGGAATGAAGGAAAGAACAAAAGGAAGACTCTTTGGTAATGTTAATTTTCTTTATGTGAATACATAAGCTAATACAAATTACAATACTACAGAGTACAATTTTAGAACTCAGGATGTCTGCTATAGAAAGCAACATACTCCATTAAAAAAAAAAAAAAAGCAGTTTATTTGACTGACTACTACTCATCTAGAGAAATACAGCAATGTTGAGGTCGGATGATGCTTTTGGAGATATGCTCACAATAACAAGCTTACATAACAATCATTTCTGTCAGAGCTGATACAGTCTATAACACCATCTTCCCCAACAGCATACTTTCCATCATAATGTCAGGACCATTCCCACAATGTGTATGCTGTATGGATTAAAAAATGACATTGAAACAATGCACAGACTTGTCTCTCTTTGTATGTACAGTGAAAGGAAACAAAGAGTGCAGTCTACCCTGTACATGATTACCATTACAAGATGTATCATTCAAGACATCAAGTAAGTGAACAGATGTTCACACAAGTGGCAATTGAGTTGCACTGATCGAAAAAAGAAAATGCAACCTAAAATATGACATCAGAGTGAAGGTGAGATTGCCTGCTTGCTACGAGCAATGCGAGAGACAGTTTCTCAACAACAATCCGGTAATTGCATAATGTGACTAAAGATCACATCAGATGCAGAGAACTAGAAAATGACGTTGCTAGGGATGCAACCCAAAAACACTCTTCTGCTTGGAAGTGCTGAAGGAAATTGATGGCTCAACATTTCAAAACAGAAAAAAGAAAATGCAACCTAAAATATGACATCAGAGTGAAGGTGAGATTGCCTGCTTGCTACGAGCAATGCGAGAGACAGTTTCTCAACAACAATCCGGTAATTGCATAATGTGACTTCACACCTGGAGAGACAATTCAGACATGTTTATCTATTTCTTTACCATTGCACTGCTAGATGTCCAAATGTCAGTAGTTCCAAATGTTTTGCACAAAAGACCAAACGTGTCCTTGACAAGTCTACTGTACTACTGTAGAGCACTTGCTGTAGAGCAACTACTGTACAGCACCAGTGGGTGCAGTAGCTTATAGCACATAGTAACTACACTTCTCATCAAATTTAGTTTTTCATCTCAAAGTGCTATTAGTGAATGATAACAACATCTTGGAGAAGAAGGTTCAAATTGAGAGAAGTCATTGTAGTGCTTTGAATATTTGAAAGAAATGCAATTTACACCCAATGGATATACCACAGTACTAATCCATGTGCTGACCATATGAGGACACTCAGATGGTACTGTAATGCGAGCTCAATAGTAGATGCCACCATAAAGTACAATCATTTCATTTCGTGAAGAAGAAGCAACTTGCATGTTTGCACATAATGACCTTTGTTGACCTTAGATGACCTTGACCCTCACATTGCGATTAAGTCACAATGACAATCAATTCAGGCAGCATTCTGTCCAAGTCTTGTAAAAATTCATACAAGCGTGTACCAGAAATATGTTGAACAAACTGCTAACAGTGAGACATTCAAGCAGACTGACATAAAGCCAAACAGACCAAGACTGATGTAGCATGATCACAAAGGTTTATCCAGCTTCTCTGGCATGAGCAAAGTAACCTGGAAAATTGGAAGATACTTTAAATTTTGATTTTCATTGTCTGGAATTTTACAGTTGGTGGGATGATAAGAAATGTAAGAACTTTCACAACAGCATTCATCAGAAAAACTTGATGAAATATTAATGGTGATACTCCGGACCAAATGATGGTATTAACAAGTATATAAAACCTTTTCAACAACGTCAACATGCGTCAATGTTGACTTTCATACCCACTGACTACTGCTTTCAATATCATTTATTTCTTCCCTTCTATTCTATGGTAAATTGCCAGCAGTCATAAAGCAATGAACAATATTCTAACCTGCATGTGCCTATTTACTTCCTAGGACCTATGGCTTTCTGATCTATAGGGTTCACAAAGCTAAACCACCGGCCTAAACATACATATCCAAACTTTACTCTGGAAACGTATTACCCGGTGCTAATGCTATGTTAGAAATGGCTATGACACAGTACAGTACACTATGTGATGATCTAGGAAAAATATCAGCCATTATAGAGAAAGGTAATGTTTTGCAGTAAGCAAGGAGCAAATAAGCCACTGACATATGAAATCCACTGTAGTGTTCTCCATGTATGGGGGGTTTTAAGGGAGTGGCCCACCCATTGAATGAAAACTGCTGCCTCCCTAAAGCAGTAACCACCCCTAAAACCCCCTGCCCCCCCCCCAAAAAAAAGGCAAAGCAAAGCACTACTCTGCTGAAACAAGTTAACAGATGACTGTCATATCAAATAGAGCACAAAACTGTCTATAAGTAGCAACATGGATAATTTAGCATCTCCATTATCAAAACCTTCTGGCCATGAGACTGAACTAACTTCCCCTTAAACCCCTCCGGGCGATCATTTAACGATCTTATACACGTCCCCCTATAAAAAAAAAAGGGTCTGTGGGCAAACACTGAACAGGTACATGAATGCTACCAATGTGAGACTCAGAAGCTGGACTTAGTAATCTTTGTTTCCTGTTCAGGTTTTATTCTTTTTCAATTCCGAGAGGGAACACCTTTTCATTTTATATCACAATGTCACAGAAACTTTCCCACACATTTATCTACTGTGGTGAAGAGCAACAATTTCATTCAAAGCCACATGTAACACTGGAAATATACCACATAATTTTCGGTGCAGATCAAAGCAAAACACTAATGTTTCAAAACTAGCCATTAAGACACTAACCACAATTTATCAATGAGAGGGACAAGCTTAGTATGCAGATAGTCACCTCAAAACCAAAATGATCAGAAATCCAGAAAAATTGCAGAATGTAAACACTTTGGTAGCACACAGCATGATCTTAACATTGTTAAAAAAATTTGTCAAAAAGGATTGTGTTGCAAAGAATCATTAAAAGAAGGGAGAGAAAACAAAAGAAGAATGAAGAGATGTTTTATTCATGCCACAAAATATAAACAGCCTCTTGTGAACACTTACTTTTCAAAGTCTGCATACTTACATTACACTTTGTTGCAAAAGGCAAGAAAATGTGTGCAATGGGAATACCAACTATGGGCAGGTTTCTGTTCTAAGTTCTACTTTGCTTTGTTCTGCTGTTTTGTTTTTTTTTTGTTTTTTTTAGTTTATTTTCTGTGGTGTCATAAGAGGAATGCCCATACAGTATGCCTATGAATTTCAATAGTAACTAATAATATTGACAGATTATGAAGCACAGATGTATCCCCCTTCCCAACCTCCCTACCCACTGTGCTGCACTGAAAGAATGCACACAGAATCAAAAGTATGTTACGAAAGGACAACAAATGAGAAAAGACAAAAATGAAAATTCAATAGTATTCAGCCCTGGATAATGAAGTATACATATGCAAGTTTTCCTCAGAACTACAAACCTGGTCACCAGGAGGAAATCATTTTCACCATGAAAACTGAACAGTACAAATATACAAAAAAATAAAGATCATATCACTCAATAGAAAGTAGAAACATTGTGGACCTCATTGAGTTGAAAAAAACATGATGTAACTGACATACACGGTGTAAACCATTTGTGAACTGAAAAACTTCTCTACCAAGCTTTAACAACGTCATGTGAAGAGGTGCTTCTTAAGGCTTCATTGTTTCATACAGGTCTCCATGTTAACAATCCTACTTACAAAACATCAAGGAAACATTCTAAAATAATCTCTGGATCTGAAGTCTCAAAAACATTCTTTAAAACATGTCCCGAGACAAAAACTGAGGAAGAGCAGAAAGGAAATGAAGGAATACATGTCAGAGCATGTTCTTTGGTCATGATTTTTACACTTACAGTACAATCATTGTTAATTGACGATGAAGGAATACAGAACACCAACTCTTAATTCACTGTAACATCACTTTGCATTATTTTTAAGGACAATGTGAATGTACCAAGAACGAGGCCAATACATGCTTGACTCACTTTACTTGCTCACTTAAGCGAGATTCATATCCGACCTTTGACTTTGAAAATCACTAGATGATGAATATTCAACCTTTGACTTTGAATATCACTAGATAATGAATATTCAACTTTGACTTTGAATATCACTAGATAATGAATATTCAACCTTTGACTTTGAATATCACTAGATAATGAATACATCTTTTTAAAGGTCATCCACAGCCTACACATTGCCATCCATGTTTACTTCAACATTTTCGACTGAGCGTCTCCTGATAAACCAAAATGAATTCTCCATGGACACTGTCTTTAACAGGTGCAGCCTGCATCCACAGATATTAATCGGTGGACTCACGTTCACCACTGTGCTTGATGCAGTGCCAACGTCAGAATGACATCCCTCCATGACAAGGATAACGGCCACAGTGAGAGTATACAAAAACCTCAGGATGACAATTCTCAAGAAAACTGGCACAGCACTACAAGTCATTGACGACTACAATGACCTTTGACACTAGAAGGAATATGCACACATTGATCGTTTGAAAACAGCCAAAACTTGCTTGACAATACAAAACTGGTCTACTCTGAACTGGTCTAAATTACATCCCAAGTAGGACCATGGATAGCACCAACAAAATTCTTTTACACATCTAAGTTAATGGAACAGCACCAAGTTGTACATAAGTGGTAAACTGGTAAACTAGTATGTATCAGATGAAACCTGTGCAGCAACTTACACTTCCAAACTACTAGTGCTTATCTTGAGTAATAAGAGGCACAGGAGGACCTTTGACCCTAGTTAAATTAAGATACAAAAAAAGGCTGTTCCTGGTAATACATCACCACAGAAGATTGCCTACTTCATGGAAGCAATTACACTCACAAGCAACATCAATCGACTGCTTTTCAGCACGTACTGTAGCTAAGTTAGTGACAAACATCATCTAACAATAACAAATTACATCACAACAAATCTTCCTTTCCCCATTATTTGAGAAACATCCTGTCTGTATTAATATTGCTTCCAATTTCATAATGCAATTGAGTTTTGACTTACTGTCCTTCTTTTCTGCTCCTCACTACTTTGCCTATGAGTTTAACAGGAAATCACCAGGTGGTCCAGCACACAGGGAGAGAAGTGTCGTCTTTCGTACTGTCACAACTTCAGACTTCCTGTTCACCTTTATTCAAGACACACTGTAGCTTACACATAACAAAAACCCATCAGTTTCATTCTATCTGGGTTATTGCTTCCGAACATGAAAAATCTGAAAAACTGAGAGTTCACGTTGGGGGAGGAAGCTACATGAAGTTGGTAAGTTTGTGGTATCTTATAATGGTGACAAATGTGCTCACACAATATTTTTTAAGGTTGAGTATGAACATTGCACAATGGGAGAAGCCTAGCATCAAAGAAAAGAAATGAAATATACTGTATGAAACACTTTTACCAACAGGAAAAGGGGGCCACCTTTCGTGATAGTAAGCTTATTAGAGCACTACATACATGCAATCTACGACAAAGCTTGTATAAGTATAAAACATTGACTTGAGAGCCAAACCAACTTCTCACTAGCGTTTGACCACTCTAAATGCACCGATGACATCTTGTGATCTGGAGTTGAAAGATAAAATCAATTTCATCGAGTTGACTGATGGACAACTCCATGCAAAATGAGGTATATAACTTCACCAATACTTCTCCCCAATGAAGACTTAAAATTTAATTTAAAATTTAAAATGCAAATTCACTCCAGTTTCCAGTGCTGCCTTTCAGATAATTTGAAATATATCCTGTACTCTCTCCATGGCCCAACTAATTTTGTTTCCTACATGACCCCTATCATTAGAGTCATGTTGTGGCATTAGCAATTCTAGGTATCTCATATGAACACCTGGACTACCACAAACTTTTTCCATGACTTTTAGAAGTGGTTGTTGGTATTGACTCCCAACTTACATCCTTCAATTAATTTCCCAGAGGTGAATTCTCTCCCTCCAAACAACTTTCAGATACTGTAATGGCCAAGGCCATATAAGACAAAAGGCACAGCGAAAAATTATAAAACCTCCAGGGAGCAACAATAATTTGTGATAATATATGACAAGAAAAGACCAAACTTGAATTAAAGAATATTTGACAGCAACCAGAAATTCTACACCATATGGAAATGAATGCTGTTTAATAAAACCATATTTTGGAAAAAAAAAAAAAAGAATTTGGTAAGTCAACCACAATTAAACCAGTGGAGGGCACAAACAGTTTTCAAACCACATGCAGCTTACCCACAGACGAAAATCAACTTACACAGCAATGCTAGTAGAAGGGAGTAACATGTGTAATGTTACAGTATGTCAATGCAGGAGCTCTATAATGATATGATGACTACTGTAATTCACACTTTTACTCCATGTCATTAGTTAACAGAGTGACCCTTCAGGGTGTTAAGTGGTTACATTCCATTTTTCAGACTTTTTTCAGTATGGACTTCTGTAGCAAAGTCTCATATTGATAAAATTAGGCTCTTTCCTTGCTGACAAAAAACATTTACATCAGCCTCCATGGGTCTGATTTTATGCTAACCATACACCACCACAAATGGTGCCCAGTAGAGGGACTTGAGTATTGACGTCCCTGCATAACGTAGGTACGTGTGAATTTTATTCTGCACTACCAAACTAATATTAATGATGATGATTATTTCCTGTGGCCACTGTGAGATATCCATATCAAACCAATTACACAACAAACCCCATGGGTTTCCTTGGATGCACAGTGCTGTGATTTTGTGCAGTGAAGCAATTGAGACAGTATGTTGTGTTCTGCAGTTTCACGGGTAATGTAACAGTGTTGCAACTTAATACTTTTACTTATCGATGAAAATGCATAAAGGCAAAAACTTAAAAGAGTAGGGCACCATATACTGAACATGAAAATATATGTGATAACATTTGTTAAGTAAAATTCACATAGCTATCTCTGTTAATAAAAGTCATTGGAGTACTAATAATATTATCTTTGACACAGAAGTTCACTGATCTGTAAGTTTGCTAACTGTAAAAATAGGAAAGGCTTGACTATAAAAAAAGCAAATATGCTATCAATTTGTCACACAAAATGCAGTTGGTAGCATAAAATCTTTGCAGTGTCTACGAGGTGGCAAAATACAAAGACTGTACAGAAAACCACTAGGCTACCCATGGGGAACCCAACTTTAGCTGGGTTTTAACAGAGACAAAAGATTAGCTCCATCAAGAGGAACCTTTTAAGTACTATTAAACCTAACAATAAACACAAATATGTGATAAACAGTACTGTACATTGCTGAATAACATCTCGTGTTAGCACCGGGTCCAAAATATTGGACACAGATGTCCGTCTGTCCGAATTTCATACTCGGTTCGGTACCTGAAAATATAACTTCTGTTAGGCTTCCAGTCCATCATGAAGTCATAACATTTTGCTGTGCTCCCTAACATAACACTATGTACCTTACGTATCGGTATGACAATGAAGTTACATAGTTACATGTCACATACATACTGAATTTTGTCACAGGTTCAGTGTACTTGATGAAACTTTGGATCTGAACGGCAACGTCAAAACCAGGTCACCTGACATCGTCAGTCGTGTACCCGGATACCGGATGCAGACACTAATAAAATCAGACAGAAGGAAGCAACCATTTTCTGCATTTCATGCAGCAATCTGTATAAATCACTGCTATTATACAAACTATAGTCACTGTAAAATACCGTACCTATAGACACTATAAACTCATCCAGCCAATTCAAATTTGGAAAGGTGAAACAAATGTCATAGATTAGTTTCAACTTACTGCTTTTCATTCTTGGAAGCTACCTTTCCACTACAAATTCACAATAATCTCTGCCCACATTATGAAGAATTTTTTTAAAAAAAAAAAAGGGTCATACAGCTGAATACCAGGACCATTTTCTGCCTTCTAACTCAGTGCTGGTTGGCAAACTGGGTGGACCTGACAAAACAGGAGACTCACTGTAAATGTTCCACTTCAAATTTCTGCGATAAAGGCAGTTCCAAGGATAGTTGTGACACTACTATAGACCATATGGTACATGCCGTCTTGTGCAGTCTTAGTGTCAATGAACTATACTGTATCTACATTTGAATCCCATGCCATCCTTAAAGACAACACGTGGACAACGACTAAGTATCCAAGGCTGTACCTAGAGCTACAAAACTGTTAGAGGAAATGAACCCTGCCTAACAAAATATGTGTTTATGATGCTATTCAGAAATGTATTAAGGAACACCACATGAGAAGTTTTTTGAAAATTAAGTCACCGTTTTAGCTTTTGATCAGCAGAATATATGCTGTAGTCTGACACAATGAACTTACAGTCCACTTGATATGTTTCACAGACCTTTACTAAAAACAGAAATTACAAGAAAATGCTCCCGTTCTGTTCATCGCAATGACAAGCCATTTTCCTCTGAAGCCTGTATGACCACACCCACCCTCTTTTGAATGGATGGACCATGGATGGACCATGAATATCCACAACTGTTACCTAATACTGCACCATTGTCCTCAGTGTGATGGTGGCATGAAACACAAAAACAAGGAATACACAAAGTGAGCAAATTGATCATTTACAATACTTTCATATGTTACTCTAACCTCGTTAACAAACAACTTAAAAGGATATTCCTTCCGAGAGAGTAACTGGTAGGCACCTTCTCCCTCTCAACCGGTCGAAAATTCCTGAAAATTTGTCTCTACACTGTACCTTCCCTCTTCCTTATTTTCTCGATAAAGAGGTACATCAACTTTTATCCTAACTCCCAATAGTTCTTCCCGCTTGCTACAAGACTGCTCCCACCACTTGTGGAAGTCAGGGTGTTTATATCGCCATGAAAGCTCTGGCTTCAAGGAGTTCCGCTTTATCAGTTTCACGATTGTGCAGAGCCCTGCTGGGCTCAGTGTAGTCCTATGTCCAGGGCCGGATCTCCAACCTCCCTCACTTTTCCAATGGAAGTATTCATTGTAAAGAGTACTGTTGCTGTCTAATAAATTAATGTAATCCACAAATTCTTCCATAGTTTCAAAGTCACTCAAATGAATAAAAGAATGTGGCGGGGCTAACCTTACATAGTTTTCCTTTGGTGCACCATACACAACAGGTATGCTGTTGTACCCAAAGGCGTTGCTCCAAAATTTTTCTGTTATGTATTCTTTGCACTCACTGTTTTCAAAAGAAAGGTAAAACTTATAGGAACTGAATAAAGCCTGGCAATGCTCCTTGTCTCGTTTTGGACAGTCTAACGTGCCACACTTTCCATAAGTATCAACAGGTAAATGTTCCTGAATTGCCTTGACCATCTTAGTGCGCTCCCAGCCTAATGGGTCGCACCTTGAAGCGATCCAGCTCATCAGCTTTGTCTTCCCTTTTGTCCAGTCTATGTGCCTCGCTTTCGGTACTGAAGGTTCCCCGGGATAATAGAAACCCCATGTGATGCACTCGTCAGAATCACTTCGATAAGTGACAGAGAAGTTGTACGGGTTCTCTTGGGTCAAAGTCAGCGGTGGTGAAAACTGAGGCTCATGGACTGGGCTCTCTCTTGAGTAAAGGACCCATTGCTGCCCAGGTGGTCTGACGCTGAGCAACTTCGACCAGACGAAATTTTTAAACGGACCAGGCATTATGATAACAATGTCACTGGTGGGTATATCATCTAAGTTGTTGCTGTACAAAACTTCGATATTGCAAGACAACTTGTCACCACATGCTGCCTTCTGCCAATGGTCAAGACCCAGATTGGTATGTTCCTCATCTGGCTTTCGCCACACTAAAATTTTGATGGAGCAGTCTTTGAATGGTTTGTTACCGACTAGTTTCTCGAGCACGAGATTAGGCTGCTTTTCTGATCCATGCACAGGATCAGATGCTTCCACTGCTGTTCCTGAGATGATCCATGCCTCTGATGCTCTCATATTGTTCAACTTCATTGATGTAGTGGTAGAGATTGCCACCACTGCTACGAAGAAAGTTGCTGTAGTAAAGAACAGTCATTAGCACAAGCAGAGGAAGCACTACTGTTGACAGTACACGCTTGAACATCATAATGTTGGTTGTCTGTAGAAGGAAAATACATCGATGGCAATAAGTATAATAAGTCTTAAATATACTAATACAGTATAGAATCCTGCTCAATGAACTGCTGACAAGATACTGCCGACAAGTGAGCATTAAATCAAACTGAGAAAGAGAAGGAAACGTCTTAGGACATCTTGAAAAGGTTTGTAACAATGTTTAGGGATCAGAGGGCTAATTAAATTGTTCTAGAGGCCTGATATCGTGATACGCTGTGAGTGAGGGTATGGTTTTCATTCGTAAACATGTTGTTGGCTCAATTTTTGTGACATTTCAGAATAGTCAACTTGATGGTCTCATCAGGTCCACAGGAACTACAGTATGATGTGCACTCAGTTCATACCGGTACTGCACCTCTTACAGTACATAATTACACAGAACAACAACAAAGCAACTCTTATATCACTGAAATGTCTCCAATGCAGCCGTCCCATATACCTAAGTAGATACACTGTCACCTATGAACGCAAGTACAGAAACAGCTGCATATGCTATACATACATACATCTTGCATTCAAATTAGTGTCCTATAATTCTCTGTCTAGCTTACTTCCTTTTTGTTTGTACTTGCAGATAAAAGAAAAGCAAGGAAAGAAAAGCAATCTAACATCAACATGGCAGAGGATCCTTGATGAGTCCAAAGTGGTAGCCAGATTCTGAAACAATTGACAAATCCTCTTCTTCATTTCCTGCAAGTCTGTGCATTTGAAATTGATTGTTTCATTTCTTGACTTTTTTTTTTCACACAAGGATTCCTGATATTAAACACTGAGGGTTGCATTCAAATGTGCAGATGGCAGATGCGAAGTTGAAATCTCAAGTTTTTTCAACACGTTGCAGTCCAGTGCCATCACTCCCTTGGTGGAAGCTTGGATGTGACATTTGAAAAAGACGTACTGTATCATTGATCGAAACAAGGAAATCCATGACAGGAACACCATTACACAGTTAACTCTCTGCATTTATTCTAAGTCCATCACAAATATTTCCAGGGGATGCAAGGATGTGGGATCAATATGAAACGTGTCATATTTTTACTTTAAGACCATTACTTCCCAAGGTAAATGCATGAATGTTCAGATGTTGAGCCAAATATATGACTTAAATCGAGGCTGAGAATCCCCTGGTAGTGTTGAGTTGGTTATCAGAAAGCAGTAGTGGTATCGGCTTATAATGGTGTTATCACTTAAGATATCAGTATGTATTAACCCAACCTATTTTACTGAAAGCAGAATGACATAATTCCTTAAAATTACCCTGCTGGTGGTGTTGCCTGTGACACTTGTGGTTCTCTGAGGTTTTTCTACTGTTGCCTATAGGCTAGGCTTCAAATTCAGAATTCTGTTTTTTGAAATGTCACTTTGACAAAACAACCCAAAGTTCACCTTGAAATAACACCACTTCTCCATTTACACAAAGCGTATACAGTTACAGTATGGCATATGTGGATCCTATGCTACTCTGCCATTTGAGTTTTGACTTTGCTAAAGAATCCACCGAAGTTACAATGTGTCAGGTCAGGTGCATCAAAATACTTCTAACAGCAGAAATATTGCCTTCAAGTTAGGCTCTAGTTTAAAATGAGAAGAGACAGTACAGAAAGTTTTTTACTTTCATTTCATCTGAGGGTACAAATTTTGAATCAGTGCACGGAAGTAACGTCAACAAGGTATCAGACAACTAAAAGAGCTTGTACAGAGTCTGTGTCTCATCTTTTTTTTATATAAATTTTCTTTTTAGAGTTTTTATCTCCGCTTAGTCTTTCAAAGTTGTGGATTTTCTGTGAAATGAACAACAGTTAAACCAGTGGAAGAAGTGATAGAAGTTTATTACTGAAAGAGAAAGAGGTCAGAGGATTCAAACCTAGGATGTCAAGATAACAGTCCCATCATACGTCTTACGCATAACCCACTATGCTGCTAGAGCAGATTTGGTGGATGGGTGTTCGAGAATGCATACAATACACACAGGCCTAAACCAACCTAGTCATGTAACAGTATTTATACATTCATGCACTAAAAATAAGTATCAATCCCCTAACCTGTGAATTGCAACACCTAACCCGATCCCCTAACCCTGTTTATTAATGCATACCTCACAAGTGACCTGCAATTTCGCGGGCTTGACCCGCATTTGAACACCCAAACCCGCTGACAGGCCCAGCCCTCTGAAAAACCTGCATTTCAAATCTTCCCAGTCTTGGGAGTGCCACGCACAACTTTCAAGTACTGTAAACTTACCAGAAACTTCCGACTCCTACACACAAACTCAACTATTTCATAGAAGGCCTACATTTCCTGATCGCGCTGCAGTGCATCCTTCAAGTGCTTCATTTGTTGTCGCAACACCCTAACCTTCTTTCCTAAAAGAACCACCAAATTGAGTTTAGACACTTCTAAACCTCCACCCCCATGCCAGCGGTCCACCGCATCTAGCCTCTCGGAACTTGGGAGCTATGTTAACGCTAGGCAATCCATTTGTCATTCAGTCTATTTTAACAGCACAAAGTCCATTCAACATGGTAAGCCACACCCCTAAATATGAACATACAACAGTCAGTGACAGTATGCGTCACTTCCGTGCACTGATTCTAAATTTGAGCCCATCTGTGACTAAAGCCCCATCTAGCCCAAATGAGTTTTTGGACTTTTACCACCTTCCAAATCATTGATCAAAAGGCTTAGGTGCATCATTCTTGGTGCAGACATGCTATTGCTAACACTTTTTGAGAACGACAAGAGGCCATAAGATGATGAGTGGTCCCTAAATTCTATTATTATTTTCAGTTAATATCATTCTATTATCATGCAAGTAAGAACTCTACTGTGGCCAGTGAAGGACGTACACCACACAGGTGGTCCTAGCGTAAAGTATACACTATTATCTTCACCTATAATGCTATATATGTACAGTACCCCGTAATTGGCGCACTTAAGGAATCCATCGCCGACATTAAATGTCACAAATGAGCCCTTATATAGAAGAAACGTACCTGAAATGGATTCATAATCGTGACAAAAGTAATTGTGGTTAGATCCAGGAAGGTTAGGCTCACTTCAGTAACGTTGCCACAGTGATAGCGAGTAATTTTTTAAGGAAACGCCAATCTCGGGGGAGCGCCAACTACGGGGTACTGCATACATATAGGCCTATACATAATAAGTCTTAGTATATATATATAGGCAGGGTTTCCCCTGGTACTTAATTCCGGAGGCGGCCGCCTCGCAACTTTTTAAAACCGCCTCCTCAAAAAATACCGTTCTTACCGCCTCACATGTTTATATGACAGGGCTGGAAAAAGTCGGGAAGCAGGAGGCTCCTTCCCGGGAAATTTTGCGTCTCGCGGGAAATCTCTTTTGTACTTCTGGCTGTGTTTATCTTGTACATACCATGCATAACTTGTTTTGAACATTCGATCACAGAATGGTAGAGATCACACATGTGGTTTCCTAAAGAGTTACGTCGGAAAATAACTGGTAAATAAATCCATTCAAATGTGTATCCAAAATGCCCCATCCACGTTCAATCTTCAACAAAAATTGAAGTAAATTGCTATTCCTGTAGTAGAATGCCCTTATTTTTTACTCATGATCAATATTTTTCAAGTTATATATGTGAAAAAACAACGTTGGCAAATGTTTCCAGAGGATTCTACGTATACCTCATTTACTACATTCAATGTCAATTAAAAAGCATAAGCTTAGGCCTACCTTAGGCCTGCCTGCATACGCAAATTATCTGCAGAATGACAGCTAGCGGACACATCGCAACCCATAGAAATGCAAAAATGAACGTATATTTCTATGTCCAAAACCCTTCACGAAACCAATAGTCTGCTTCTTCAAACCTTTAGTCTAAACATTTTAAAGTGACTATGATCAATGAACGAAGCAATAAAACTCTGAGACCTGCAACTTACAAAATGTCGGTTGTTCCCTGTAATATGGAAATATGAATTGCCAGGGTGGTTAGGCTATTCAGTATACACCCACTGTGTTAGGATATGATTACTTAAAATTTTCGGAAGGCTGCACACGATCTTACGTGATTCTTTTCACGAAACTTTTAGGGACATTTCAACTTCAAAAATGTATGTAATACAGTTTACTCTACATGACATGTGCAACATTTCATAGAACGTTTTGATTTTGAAGCAATATCAATGATTTTTTTTTGACAGGACTATCGTGTTTTCACCCGTTACAACTTAAGGAGTTGAAATTTAACATGTATTTCAAATGATTCGTACACGTCTAAAAACGCCAAAATCGCTGAGTTTCCGGGTGCTGTGCACCCTGAACCCCTACCGGGATGGTCCAAGGACCCCTCAAGGGGCCCTATGGCAGGCCCATTGACCCCATGCTGGTATGACAATTGTTTCGCTATCGAATGACGCCTACAGCGCCATTAAGTGGCGGATAATCCGACTTTATTGTGACTACCCTCCTGGAGATTTACACTCTTTCTAGCGCTGTTTATATCATGGTCAAACTCCTAGAATCACCCATTCTTCGAGAACCTTCTAAGTACGGATTTTAACCCAAAATTCATGGCGGCCGCAAGTAATGCGCCCTTACCGCCTCATACTCTGAAAAACCCAGGGGAAACCCTGTATAGGCGTAGGTAACAGTGTATACTTAACGCTAGGACCACCTGTGGTACACCACTGCAGTATAACCTAAGGCTAAGGCTACATGTACGATATCCTAACATTAGGCTAACTTAATGTTACACTCAGTTAAGTGTTGTTAGTGTTCCTACACAGACTGTTAGGCCTTCTTTTATTTACCAACTTACTTCTCGGTCTCGGTACTTCAACTTCAGTTTAAAGCTAACACTGACTAGCAGTAAATTGGAGCTTTAATACACGGTCGGCTCAAATTTTAGAGTAAAGAATGACATCTTGCCTCTACATGTTGTACTGCCACAGTAAGCAAGGCTCCCTTTATTTCAGAGTTCGTGAAGTGACATGATTAGCAGTAACATTATGAATTGGACAGTCTAGTCTACGTACAGTACAGTGTAAATGATACAGCATACTGTATGCTTCCTGATCCTATAGGCTATACATGAAGTAACTGAGTGGAAGTAACCGTACGCGTGTGCAGCGATAGCACTAGCTAGTACAGTAATCTATGGGTAACTCTATTGTAACCTTCGCTGAAGGTAGAGGCCATTGGACGCCGACAATAACAGCAGTCCAAGAATAGAAAGGACACTATGACATGCGATAGAATACTGACTACAGTGGTCGTGTGTGTCAGAGTTGCAGATTGTCAAACCTGTGGTATGGGCGGCGATCGGGGCAAAAAAGACAAAGTACTTAAAAAAATAAATTTGTACTTTAAAAATAAGTATTCAACTTTAAATTTGTCCTCTAAAAAAGTGTTCACTGAAAAAATTAAGTCGAAAAATTTTAAAAGTTTTCAAAAGAAACAAAGGTTTAGTTCATATTTAACTTGAAGGTTCAAGAAATACGTGAAGCAAAATTATGTAAAAACAATTTAAAATTTGAAAACTTAAATTTTTTAATTATACTGCCATATCAAATTCTTATGAGAAAAAGAACTATATGTAAAAAGTTAGAAATTACGAAAGCGTATAGATCTTTTCGTACGTTCGACAAAAAAGACTTTTCGAACATTCGAAAAGATTTTAAGAACGTGAGAAAAGATTTTCGAACGTTCGAAACTTGTTTACATGTAAACAATGCGCTTCCTAAGGAACTGCCTTTCTTTTTTCATTATGTTCTTTACTCACTGTGTGCTTAATGAACCCATTTACTGATATGCGATTCCCCGTCCTGAGGGATTAGTCTAAGGGAAGGTGTTCTCCAACTCCGCTTTAAAAAAAAAGAAAGTGAAAAATATCTACATGGCAAATGGTACAATAGTTAGAAACATTACAAGCTCGTATTCTTTCATTCCAATCATGTCTAAATGTAGTATCAGTGCCAAGAGAGATGTGTGCTGAGCATGAATATCACATTACCATAGCATGCAAGTTCAACTTTAAGCAATTTAATTTGGTTTGAAATTGTCCCATATTCCAACCCCTGGGAACTTGTGAAAATGTCACAGATCGAGTTGATATTTAAGCGAGGTCATAGAATGAAGGAGCCCACAACGCGCGTCCGTCGGCCTTCCATACGCTTGCGAGTTGATGCGCCGCATAATGTTACTGCCGTACACGGTGCGCATTAGCCATTGAAGGGCTGCTCAGGATAGCGAATACAGAAGTTGAAATACGGTAGTCTCCACGAGATTGTCTATTGTTTAACAGCAATAGCCGTTGTTAGCCAATGCTTTCTACATTTATATATGTTTTACACATCTTGTTTATGAAGTAGAGTGTTGGTATATGGCTAGGAGCATGCCATGACAAGGAAGAGAGCGAGCATTACTTTTGCTCGGTCACACATTAACATGACATACGTCTATAGCAAGTTAGTATGATAATGCACGAGCAACTCAATATATGCAAATAGAACTTTTGAAGTAAGATGCATGAAATTAACTGAGATTATAACATCTTTCATCAAAGTTTGATGAAAATGCAAAAGGGTGATGTGGGGTATTGCACTGTATTGACAACACTTTTTTATGGTATGGACGTATATAAAAAAGAAGATACCTCCTTTGTCATTTAACTTGTTATGTTATATATTTTGGCTCATAACAAATACAGCCATATCAATATTTTTAAAGAAAACTCTGTCCATTGTCTTTGAAATAGATGTTAGGGAAACAAAGTGTAACACAAAGCATATTATGTGATTTCCTCACTCGACATCACATATTTGCATATTTGCTCATGTTTATTCGTTATGTGATTGTAAAACTTGTTGGTAAAATGGTTAATATTTGAAGGATTTTGATGAAAAGTGGGGCTTCTTTCAACAATGATTGATTCGCAGGAACCTCCAGTGGTATCATAACACGGTCAAAAGAGCACAAGCAGTGATCATTGTAGGTCCCATGTCACCATTTAACTTTCCAATTGACTTTATGAAAATAGCGACTTTCGATGGCCCTTCGTGCATACGTCATTACAGAGATTCCCATAGAGAAGAATATATATTTTTCTCACGTTGGAGATTTCCTACCAATCATGTGATTGGTAACAGCCTGACATAATCATGGCATGTATGTTGTTTGTTAACCATTCAGACTAAAGCTAGAAGGGGTTAAGCTATTGAGAGGAACTCCAGACCTCTTGACAAGCTGAACAAAATGTCACCACAACACCTTCAATTTTCAAAAATAATCAAAATCTCCTTTAATCGTCCTATAGTTTTCACACCATCTCTAATTTAGTTGGTGCTCCTCAACGTTAAATTAAAAAAAAAAGATGATAACTAAAGCGTTACGAGAAAAGAGATTATCGTGACCCAGTTTAGGCACTTTTCCCTGGGTCTACCAGTCCGATACTGCTTAAAGAGAGTCAAATCACTTATACGATATAGTGCCTATGTGAAGTGAGCAATTAATCATTTCAGTTTCATCAGAGTGGTAAAACGACATGTGTGTTTTTCTTTTTCTCTCTTCAGTTTTTAGAGGTAAAAAGTCATGACTATAAGTGCGGATTTAACAAATTAGGATTACTCCATTTACGAGGTGTAAGAAAAGAGTGTATTTGATGGGATCTGGTGGATTTCAGGTGCAAAGCCCGGGGGGGGGGGGGGAAGGGGTGAAGCCCCGGAAGCTCTGAGGTCTTAGCATATCTCTGGGTGAACAATTAAATCTCATGATAGACATATATTTTTGGTCAAAGGACGTCATCATACCAAAGATTCCAAACGATTTTAATTATTCGGCTATCCCTCTCCTCTAAATTGACAAGATGAAGAACTGAGGATGGGGTCCATGGGCAAGGCCCAGGTGGGAGTCCTCCAGATCTCTGAGGTTTTTTTTTTTTTGTATATGTCTGAGTGAAAAATTATGTCTCAGGATAGTATACTTCAAATATGAAAACTTACGACCCCTTGTGGAATCTAGAGGCAAAGTCTGCTGGGGGTCCAGGGGCCCCGGAAACTCTGAGAATTTAGCATTTCTCTCCGAGAAAAATTTAGCCTCGTGGAATTTCTATAACAGAAAGATATGAATATAAACAGGTAGTAGACATATATACGTATGCTTTGTCAGATCACTTCAATTAAGTGGGTGGAAACTGGGGGCAAAAATTCTGACTGGCGTGGGGTCCCCCATGCTCCCCCCCCCCCTTTGGTGCCGCCAATGTCGGCAACGCTACTGTCAATCACACTGCTACTCTAACAGCGCCCAGTTCGTTAGTTGTTTACAAGCTAGCTCCTTATCCAACCGAGTTATGTATATCTGAAGATCTGTTCTATACCAACAGTGTGAAGTTGAAAACAGCGAGGAAATAGAGGGCGCAGTCAGCTCTGTACAAAAGAAGCACTGTGCGTATAATACCACATCACTAGGGTCATACTCCTAGCAAGACTGACTGCACCATCAACACACTGCCCATACTCGGATAAGTCTTGAGCAACAAAATGCTTCATGAAACGTACGGAGAGAACGTGAGAGACCTGGGGTGGGCAAGTCTACTTGGTAGATGAAAATTTTTCAAATGAAAAAGAAAAACCGTCATCGTTAGAAAGTAAATACTGCTGCATAAACTTTTCTGGAACATATGGTACTTAGTGCAAATATTCTATAAAAGAGTTATCCCAATTAGTGCCAATTCCCCAGAATGATGTTTTTCTTTTTTGACAAATGGCAGACATAAGATCCCTATTTCAAGGCTGAGTACACGAAACCCTGCAGGACACTCGAGAAGTGCTTAAATATTACAAATGCAGTAAGCGGATGCATGAGTGTCCATTGTGAGGGTTAGCCATCTTGGAAGTTTGTAAAGTCAAACGCTCCGCCCCAACCGATATGTTTGCGTTCCGCTTAGACAGTCCTGACGGCCAGACCCCCACCCAAAGCTAAAACTCTGGACAGGCGCTTCATATGTCATATGAATGACGTATTGGCAATACGTGCCCCACAGTCTGTAGACCCTGGAAACTGCCCCGGTAACTTCTGTTTACATTCTATTCACGTTCAATTTCTACCTAACCAATGAAAGTTGTTGAATTTTCTGTTTGTTTGGTTGTTTTTATAGTTTCGCTGATGATTTTGAACCACTCTGAAATGTTCCGCTAGAAATAACCTTATACGTATTACCATTTTTCATATAGATTGTTTCTAAAATTTCAGATATGATGTCCTTATTTTAAGGCTGTGTACATTCAGCCTACTCAGGAAACGCCTTTCCGGCTACCCGAGGAGTTTTTAAAACCAAAATTTCCATAGGCCCTGCGCCAACCGATGTTGGAACTCCGCTCAGATAATCATCCCCCGCCCCCTCAATTAGGTAAAAAGAAAGGTCGGATAAAAATCTCTCCTCCAAAAATTTCTAGGCACTCCATGTGATCAACCCCCAAATATTTGCCAAGTACCCAAAGAAACTTGAAAGAGGATGCAAAATTCATCATGATTATTTTATTTTATAACCTCCAACCTACCTTGTGTATTACAATTTTTCACATGAAATGAGGAACTGCAGAAATGATATCACTTTTCCAATTCAATTCTGGAACAGCTCAAGTACACACGGGAAGTGTCGTATCCGACGATGGGGGGGGGGGGGGGTTGAAAAGCCAAAAATTCTCTTTTATGCTGTGGGTCAACCGGTGGTGGTGCTCCGCTTAGATAGTCTTGCCATTGCTCAGTCGACCCCCCTCCCCTCCATATTTTTTTCGTTCCGCTGAGCCTGACAGTCTCCTAATAGTCTTTTCGTGACGACTGCACCCCTTCCTTATAAAATTCCGGATTCGTAGAATAAAAAAATGTCGCGGTGGTGTCACCACACAACTGGAGAGGAAAGAATCCAGTCAGTCGGAATTTGGGATCTAAACCCCTTCCCCTAAAAATATGACCCTAGCTGGGGCCCTGTTCCGTTTTCATCCATTTGTTACAGCAAGAACCGTCCACTGTGGGGAAGTGGCGGCGAAGCTTTTCGTTAGAATAAAAATGTTTAATTATTTCTTCCCTTCATTGTTCTTATTCTCGATGCCAATTAAAAACATTTTGTTTTCATTGTCTTGAAATCGTCGTTTTTTTCCTAACACTTTTGCAATTGTCGCAATAGACTGTCAACACAAAGTAAGCCTTTTGCCTTAAGTTGAGGTATACAGCCAGTTAAAAATACATTTAAATGGCACAGAAAAGCTTCCTTACTTATTTTTGCAGTGGGGCGTTCAGTTATTTGTCTGAATTTGTGTAATCTTGAGTTACAGTGATTGGGTGCACCGTTGCCGTGTTTGACTAACTTGTAGGCTTTCTGTCAAGGCGAATATATAAATATCATATATTGTGATGTGATTGGTCACGTTTTGAAGGTTCTTAGTACTAAAGAAAAGAAATACTTGAACTTTGCATAGGTGGAGAGATAAGCTTACCAAGTAAATCCCACAATTGCCGGAGTTTAATGACGTCATTTATGTACTCACTACTTCCGATACACCGCAAATAAATGTCACAATAGAACAACAAGCACTGATGAACCACTTAGGATTTATGGTGGGTGTTAAAATTCCTGTGTGCGCTTTCAAAGTAAATTTACGGTCAAATCTTCTTGCAGTGGATACAAAGCATGGAAGTATACGCCATGTACTAAGCCAGTCCTTCGAACCCTCGCTGATTCGTTCCTCAGGTATTCGTATTTAGCAGATGGCTGCGGTAACAGGGCAATAGGTCAAACCAACAGTTCATTGAGCTTAGGCGGAAGCACATGTATTTAACCCGGGCAGGTCACTCGGGGCGGAGAGGGTATTCTTATCGATGCTTTATATCGTTATAAAAGTATCGTCTGCTTACAAGAAAAAAAAGAAAAAAATATATATAAATGATTAGAAGTAGCTCAGACAGTACACCTCCGGGGTATAGGGTATTATTTTACCCATATTGTCAGCTACGCTATATGTTTACTGCATCGAGGCATCCATACTAGACGTAAGCTATGGCCGAAGGGGACGACATATGAATGAAATGACTGAATATAGCCACTCTGGAGATTCAAAAGAACGAACTTGACAAGAATGTGTGATGAGATTGTGGAAGGTCAAACGAGTTTTATTTACCGAGAGGTTCTGGAGAGGTCGTGGGCACTGTCATTATGTGACGAATGGGGTAGCAATAGAACAGTCGGCCTGTCTGTCGACGACGTCGAACCTTGATCCAATGCTAACTGTGACGATGGCTGATGCTTTTAATTAAGAACTTGTCAGTATATATATCATGCCCCAAGTCATCTTGATATTGAAATTGGCGAGCCTTTTTTTTGTGAAGTAATCAAAACATCCTCATTCGGTAGAACTTTCATTATAGATATTATAAATATCTCAGTAGCCTCAGATGTGATCTAAATACACCGCAATGACTCTCGATGAACTGACTCAAAGTTTACTGCAAGTGATCGAGACGTTTACCATGATTGTATTCAAACATATTTGGGAGTAATGTAGAATCATCTCAATAAACAGGAGACCCCCTTGTTCCAAGCGATAATATAATTGCAGTGTCCTACCTCATGTATGAAATACTAATGTTTGCACACAAAAAAAGAAAATACAGCTGGCCCTGCTTAAGTCTATCTTTCCCCTTGCTACCATGAACTCGTCTGCGTGAAAGAAATTATCTCTCGTTACTGTCATATACGGTACCGTCAGACAAAGAGACAAGCCTTTTATCCAAGTTGAAAGCCAACCAAGTTTAAAAGAACGTCAAAACATACTCATGATAAATTTCATTTTGCCTGCGGTTGTGGCTGCAGCTTTTGCAGACAATGCTGTCAATTCATGTATTATGCATAAGTGACTCAGCGAGTGAACGAGGCGTTTGTTCAATATCAGCAATTAATAGATTACCAGTGCAGTATGCTGGGAAAACACGTACACAAGGTGTGACTCACCTGGGCATGGCTGTATTTGTCCACTAACGCGGTACATGTGACTAAAACGCTCAATACTCGGTGTGTACAAATTGGTGGGGCAGATGTGGTGTGTCTTGTATCAGATTTTAATGCCGTATATTGGGAATTGCTACCATTAATATACACATACCATGGGCAGTAATAATGGTATATGCATTGTTAATGTGGTAACGTTTCATGCCACTACTAGTGCTTGCAGTGGTTCGAAACAATTAAAAATTTACCGAGGGAAATTGAAATAGAAGTACAACGCATTGGACCTGATTAGTTTCTTACTTTTACTTTATTATTATTATCACTAATATTGTTGTTGTTATTATCATTGGTAGTATAGCATTATTATTACTTAGCCTTCTGTGAGGGGCGATTGTTTTCAATTCGACAGGCCAAAGAAATTTATAGCAATACGTCTAACGAGGCCTAAGTGGCAGATTTTTTCCGGTAATGGCTTTCCACCTGAAACCATTTACAGTATTCAAGTAAAACTTCACTGATTAATTTTTTCCTTTTATAAGTTGATCTGGGAGCCTGGTGTGCAAAGGATTTGTACCGTATAGCTGTTAATTTCGGCAGCTGATACAAAAAATTAAAATCACTGTCTAAGTTATCTGATTTATCATCGGAAACAAGTACAGGACAGCTTATCATTGACTTTTCCTCCACACTAAGCTAACTGACGAACTTTCTCTTCAAATTATTTTCGTTGTTAATGAAACTACCCAGTACGTAAAAGTCCACTGACGATGACGTTGAATTTCAATTTCCACTTTCCAAGTCTCAGTCCGCACGGAATTCAGTGGGAACCACGATTCAGATTTCGGAAGTTGTCCCAAATGTTTTGAAGAAATCTTTTTTCTTCATCTTTTGTGGTTATTGAACGGCAATTCTGAGATAATTTCACGTTGCACCAGTCGATGTATGACGTGGTATTTATGTGGTACTTTAGACATACTTCCAAGTTTCATTTTTGCAGTTTAGCCTTATTGAGGAATGATGCCAGTTGACCGCAAACAACCGAAAGTTTAGAAAATTTAAAACTTTTTTTTCCTTCCAATGGGAAACTGCCCATTGATAAAATCCTATTGCATGAAGGTGACATTTTGTGATTTTGGACACACTCATATATTTTCAAACATCAGTCCATACGGAGTAACTGCAATGGAAACCATGAGTGTTCGGATTTACGAAGTTATCTTAATGTCTTGCAGATGTTTTTGGTTGTTGAACAGCAATCCTGAAATAAACATTTTGTTCACGTTGTACCAGTCGGTATGTGGCATGGCATTTTATGTGGAACTTAACCTGTAATCCAGCTTTCACTTTAATTTGGAACTGAGTCTCATTGAGGATCGAAAGACGTCAGTTGACCGCAAACAACCAAAAGTACAGAAAGTTTGTGTATTGCTGAAGATGGTAGATTGAGACAAAGTATCAATTAGAAACGCCACATTTTTTTTCTGTTTATATGTATGTAAACATTGGAAAACCGACTTTCGTTAGTAGTATGAAGCTACTGTAGCCTACCTCTGACAAACAAGTTAAAACAACAAACTTAGCTGAAGAACATCCGCGTTGAGGAATGCCAACACTAATTAGGCTATGCATGCACGTACCTTCTTATTAAGAACGCTGTTAGATTTGAAATTTATTACTTCTCGAGATTTGAAAGGTCGGCTACGGGGAAACATTGCGGATACAAGTGACGATTTAATGATTTGTTTACATTGTCGCGTTTCGGCCGTGTGTCATGAAGTGTGAAATGACTAACTCAGGTCTATCACATTCGACCGTAGCTTCATGTTCGGTACCATTGCTACCAAAATCAGAGTTATAGAATATACACGGAAGTAGCTCGTATCTAGGCTGCCTGATACACTGTGTCGTTAAAATCTGATTTACAATGACGAAACTGTCGAAGACAAGGTACAAAATTGTAATTGACAGGCTATGGTAACAGACGCAGGGGAAGTGAAGGGGTTGCATATGTGAGTTAATTGTCATGTCAAAACTAAAGCAGAAAGGTATGACTGTTAATATCCTATACTGCTATTTTCGATCAACAAATTCAAGTGCGTTTCCTCCCTCACTGCAGTTTAGCTGGATTTTTTTCTCTTTTTCTTTTCCTAGGTAAACGGTAGCGTTACAGAGTGTCCCTATAGCCTACAGAATTATCATACTGCGTCAGCCAGCTCCGTCGGTACTCAAACGTAAGCCCACCCGGCCAACAACTTTATCGCTATCCCACTGAAAATTCTGAAACGACCCGGTTTCGTCAAAAGGCCATAGGTGACTCGTACCAGATGTCCAAGCCTTCCTTCTTCATAAAGCTCCATGTAAACCGACAAGAATGGTACCAGGAGTGGAACTAAGTTGAGAGTCATGGTGTAGCTGCCACATAGGTCATGTAGTGTACATCGCCCTGCGCTTTGGGTGGGAAAGATTCGGCACAGACACCGTACTGTGTCCGTCGTCACCACCGTACACCTGCGCGATAAATTTGGCAACTAACAAGGCAACTTTTACGTTAGTGCATTCTAGTGTGGATAACAGTCATATTTTGCACGTCCACCTTTCACAAGTTATGTGTGGTATTTACTTACGTTGGGTCGATTACTGCATATGTGAAAAAAAAAAAAAAACATTTGGTAGGCCTATTCGGATTTTATAAGTTTAAGCGCTGCAACTCCCTGGTGTTAAAGGAAAGAAATATGGGCAAATATTTGAATAACGCGATTCCACTAAGTAGCCTATACCTGCAGGCTCCCTAGAGCAGTGATTCTCAACCTGGGATGGGCGGGGCCGTGAAACTTGTTTGGGGGTCCGCAAAGGGGTCCGTGGAAAAAAATAGGGGTCCGTTGAAAAATTTAGGAGTCCGTGAGAGCTAAAGTGCTTAGGAAAAAAAATCAGACTAAAAGTCGTAGGCGTAATATAAAATTATAAATCATACAACCCCTACTCCTAAACTAGTAATCTTTCTGGCAGCTTGTCTAATTTTTCCTGTAATCAAAGCAGCAGACAAAGTCTCCTTTGATTCACCGATAGCAATTTGTTACAGTAGAGCAGACTTAAGCAAATTGTGCTAGTACAGACCAGTCACATTGGATTTGAACTCGCTGTTAAAAGACGTGGGTCAGTGAGGCTCTGATATCTCACATTACTCGTCTATATATATTTTCCTTTCAGTTTCAACACTGACAAAATACAAAAGCAAAGTAAAACTGCGTTTACACATTTACCATGAATTTTGTTTTGTTTCGTTGGGCGCTTCCTTTTTAATTCTAGGTCAGACAAGGACACAAGTTTTTTTTTTCCGCACCAAATAGTGACTCTATGATACCAAAGTTTACACCTGTATGTATGGCACATACCTCGATGAGGAGATTGTATTTTCAAAAATAGGCCCACATTGGTAATAAAGTTTTGCAACAATTTCTCTTTTTTATTCAATTTCTCTTTAAATTTCTTAAAATTTGAGTAAGACCATCCGTTTCTTATAATCGTAAGTTGTAACTCAATCAAAAGATTTTTTTTATCCTCAAAAAATAAATCCCTCAAATGAGTCCCTCAAACAATATGGAACATCCTAAGGGGTCCGTGGATGAAAAAAGGTTGAGCACCTAGGCTCTAGAGTACTCATCGGTTACGCGGCGATGTCCAAAGAAGTCTCCACTCACTGCCAAAAGTGCCTACTATGGTACTTAACTCACCAACTGCAGTAAAATCAGTTTTAGAAAGAATTTCTTTTCACATGTTATTCTATGATAGCCGTCACTGAGGCTAATGGCATGTATCACTGCAGTGGATTTTAACTGTTGTGCTGGTGCTCTAGGCAGCACATGAGGCCCTGCATGCACTGGTGGTAAAAATAAAAAAAAGAAGAAAACAACACACTAATTGAAGCAATGGGAACTCACGCGCGTGTCCTACTTTATTGAATAAGTATAGACCTACTAATATAACAACTACGACGGACGTAAGGGGACATGCTAGATGTCGACTTATACTGACTTAGGCTAATTCAACATCTCGGAGAAAAAAAATTCAAATTGTCTAGACACCGAGTTACAAATAAAACTTATCTCGACAAAATTTTTCAAATCGTCGAGTTACCGAATTACGCTAACTCGACATCTCGGAAAAATATTGCAAATCGTCGAGTTAACGTTGTCGAGATACCGAGTTACGCGAACTCGACAACTTGCAAAATTGTGTAACGTTCAGCTAATCCTCACATGATATCATAGGCCTACATGTAACGTTGAATATGCATGCCTATGTACGATACGGTTTGCTGGATGAAGGTGTTTAACTAGTTGCGGAGGTAGTCTACGCACTCTACGGTTTACATGACTATTTCTAGAAAGTGTTTTTGAGGTTACTTTTCATTGTTAAAACTTTTGGGAAGAGACATTTTTACACCCCCCCCCCTCCCCCCGTGTCTCCAGAGTTCGTCACTAGTTTAGTTCCTTTTTGTTTTTGTTCCTTTTAATTTGAACTCACATTAAGGCAGTTGATTTCAGGGCAGACAGGTGCAGTATGGAAGAGACGAAATGCTGAAAACTTAACGACTGGATAAGTGTACATTTCAGGATAGAGAGAAAAAAAAACACGTACAACCAAGAACATTTTATGTTTGATTGAGGTGGACATTATTTATTTTACAAAACTATCTCAAAGTATAGAAATGAAGGATAAACAAACAGTGCGAACGAAGTAGTAACATAGCCTCAATGACCTGGTTGGGGTTTCTATTGATGTGCTGTTTTGTTTGTACGTGAGGTTATTGTATACTACATTGAATACACCATGTTAACGCCTTTAATGTGGAATGAGCTTAACCACAAAAAAAAAACATGGAATTATAATGACAAAACCAGTGTCTGCCATTCAGGTTCATCGATCATCTGTCCACCTTGAAAACTTTAAAAATGAATACTGAGAGTGAATAAACTCACGGCTCAAATTTACGCTTCCACCAGAGAAAAAAAAAAACTTTGAATACATAGCCTAACTAATATTTACAACTGACTCATAAAATCTGTTTGTTTGGTACAAATCATTTCGACCCTTAGAAACGTTAAACTTTTCCGAACAAACATCGGTAAAACAGATATGAAATAACGGTAAAACAGATATGACAACGGTGTAAATACTTACAAATATTGAAAACTGGAGATCTGAAAACCGAACTGTCATAAATATAATTTCTTTTGTAATAGTTGGTCTGTTTCTTTGTGCTGAATTTGTTGAATAAAATTGTTACTTTTCGTTTGATCCATACCAAATCAAAAACAGAATCAATTCACAACTGATGACTGCAAAAAACAAAAACTGGAATTACACGATGTTACTCAAAGAAGAAATAACAAGCAGCAACTTGACTGCATGCAATTCAGAGTCTGTGGGTGTTGGGGGGGGGGGATGTTAGTCTCAAATATATTTAACAAACACTGGTGATGTTGCCAGATTAATGAGAGTGCAGTTGTTGTACTTAATAAGCTCAGACTTACATTCAAATACGTTTTAAATAGACGTCGAGAGCTGAGAATACGCACGGATTGACCTGTGCGATGAGATAACCAGTATCGAGTGCCTTAAGAGACGATTCCAACGGATGCAATGCAAATTTGTACAATGAAATTTAATTGCCTTATATCTGTGCAAGCCCACCCATGTTGTAAAATGCAACCCTCATTTCTACTGCTTTCTGCTTGAAGAGTTGTCAAGCATAAGAAATTTATGCTGGATGTCACAGAGCAGTACTGTTGTTGCACAGATACAGTGCATTAAACCAACATGGCATACTTTGACATTTACTTACTAAGAGGCACACTGAGTTGATATTATTTTGGGAACTGTATGTAGGAGACCATTGCATGCAGATACTTCTAATCAGCCTTATTAGTCATGTATCTATTCCCACAGTTTACTGAAAATGTAATTGACTGTAACTGTTCATGTACAGGGGTCTATGGCAAGCACCATATTGTAAAGACAGTCTAGTCACAGACTTGCAATGTAAGTGACTTTACTTATTAACACTCTCTCTCTCTGCACTGTTGCGTCAGACATTCATAATGTCGTAGCTTGACCATTTACCATCCGCATGTGAGTAATACTAAACAGCTAAACAGGTGTGACATTCAAAATACCATGAATTTTGTGAACCAACTCAATAAGCCCCTTCAATGCATCATGGATGTCTTGGACAACAAAGGTTTTGTAGACTAGCCAGTAGCCATCTGAGGCTGTGCAGAAAATAGCTTTTGATAAATGATGACATTCTGTACATCACAAGAATACATGACCGTCTATTTCTTGGTAACAGTATGTAGCAGCAACTTAATTCCAGCAAGCATATCAATTGGGCTTATTAAAACTCTTGGGCTTATTGTAACTCTTCTACATCATAACTCAGTGTGTTAACTTAAATTTGCGTCTCTTTATGTTAAATTCGCCGTCTCCTTAAGTTTTCCAAACATTTGTAATTGAGTTTTCCAGTAAGGTACTGGAAGAACAGCACTGTCCATACAGAACATTACAGATGGCCAAGGTTTTGAAAACAGAAAAAGGTATATTTCAGGCAACATACATGCCTCCAATATTCATGTCCAAACAAGGGAATACTAGTTGCAATGTTACCTGAAACTGGGGGAGTGGAGCCTGATTGCAGGAGACTAATCCCTAATTAAAAAACTTGATGCTGACATTTTTTTTTGTTTTCTTGTTCTACGTATGGAGAAAAAAAAAAATTCAATATCCAAAGGCACAGGTAAGACAGTACGAGACCAAATAAGGCAGCAAATTAGTACTGCTGCTGTAAGGATTTCACTAGAACATACTGTGTTTCCAGGTTTAATAAAGTGTATCTCCAAACATGCAAAACATAGACACAGTTTAGTGATAGTCCTGGCATTCGAGATGCACAACTCCCCTACAGGACAACCATATTTTGGTACTGTAACTGGATTATCCTTCAAACATCCAAATTCTCTTTGCTTGGAAAAAAAAAAAAGATTTAACTTACAGGACGTAGCAAAGAAAGTTCTCTCCAAGTAAATTTTAAATAGTGCACAGCAAAAGTGGAACCTTTTGAAAGACTATGAATTGGCCCAGGGGTTTTGCACTTTTCAAAGCACAGGCAATCCCAATGACTAATTTACAAAATGACTGTAAATGAACTGACAACATCGGTGGCCAATGTAGTGTACAATACATCTTGAAATTTACAAGCTAAGATACAAAATGAAAATAAAAAACTTAAAAAAAAGATCTTGTTCATGACACGTAACTGCAGCAGACAATAAAATCACTTGTTGGTCACGAACATGACACTTGTTCACGACCCAGAGAGTTATCTCTCTTGTACCCAATCAAGACAGATTGAGCAGAATGCTATTGGTGCTTTCATAAATTTGTGCATTTACAATGTAAAGTTACAGCAGCATTTTGCTTTTGGAGACTTTGATCTTGCCAAAGCTTGCAGCTATTTAACCAACTGAATATATACTGTTCATGTTTTATAGATGGCTAATTGGTCCACCCTGCAAATGGTGTTTAAATGACAGAGTGAAAAAGACAAATTGGTCACCCAGGCACTTTTGTCACATTAAAGCCAACAAAACTGCCCAAAAAACACTGCAGTAATATCAACTAGTGACTGGTACAACAAAAAGACTTGCAATTAAGTGATATGAATGTATAATACATCAAAATAAAACAGTCATTAATGTTGTGCCAAAAGGCTGCTTCACTGTACAGCAGTAACGATGGTCCAGTATAAAACTAAAATCTACATAATTCATCTCTCTCTATATATTTATGTACACAAAGTAACTGTTATGTACAGTTGACATTATGGATGGATAGTCCCAGGAAAATGTAACAAATCTTGTAAAAATCTGGTACCTTTAGTACCTTCATGAATGAAATACAGATGAGAAGGACAGAGAGCAATACAACTATTATGAAAACTTGCTTAAGCAATTGAAAAACTGTAAGACATGCTATAATTATAATTTAAACCTGAAATCATCATTACAACATTAGTTGATCAAGGTGTTAACACTAAAATCATCAGCAGGTCACTGTTTAAAATCTGTAAAACCAACAAATCAAAGCAATTTGGAAAACACTGAAAGTAACTTTAAAAACCCCAAAATGCTAAACATGATTAACTTCAACAGTATTGACCAGTGCTGGAAAAAATGTTCATTTCCTGGGAAGCCATTACAACTTTTCCATTACTCTTATCATGTTTCTGTATAAAAGTAAGGTTAAATTCCCTCAAGTTTCAAGTGCCAAAATTTCCCTCCAGATACACGAATTTCCCAGGAACTTCCCAACTTTGATACCCATGGTACAGAATGTACATCTCTCAATCTCTGCTCTTGAAAAATCCATTTGAGCATAGCACATTCTCACATACATTATGGGTGTACTGTATAAGTGTCTCAACAATGGTAAAATGAAGTTCATGTACAGACTAAACCACCTGTCTTTCAATTGGATGGGCTAAGTGGCAAAAGCATTCCTACACATATTAAGCATTACAAACTAAATCATTCTCAACATTAACTTTTACTTTTATATGAAATGGTTATATACAGTAGCACCTTGGCAGGTATGACTTGCCTTTAAAATAGAATATTGCAGTTCTGTTTTCCATATTTTTTAGGTAAACCATTTATAACAGTATTCATTGCTTATATATTTACAGTAAAGCAATATGTCTCCGGTAGTCTGTTTTTCTTACAAGAATACATTAGCTGCAGTTAACATGGCTGAGGTAAAGAATAGATTGCTATCCAGATAGAGAACAAAACTCATTACTGAATTTCTGCACCCTGTAAAGGTAAGTATACTAAAATACCTGTTTAAATTTTACAGAAAACTGACGTTAACTTTTCCCGGGTCAGAGTCCAAGGTTCTGAAATATGCTCTCCTACAGTTGCTCTCCTGAACCTTTGAATTTCGACACTTGGTGGCACTTGCAGACTGTATGATGCTAGAGGGTCTAAAGCACCCCAAATATCATTTTACTGTGTAGGCCTTTGTACGGCATGAACTTTTTTTTTTTTGCACTTGTCCTGACGGTCATCTGCAGATATGTTCATCATCATCACTAAAATAGATTCACCAAAATTGACAGATTTCCAACCTTTTTCTGCTCCTTCAACAAGGGCCTAAATGCATAACACGGAAGGTAAAGGTGTTGTAAAGAAATTCACAAAGCAATTAGTTGCAAACCACTGAACAGTGAGTTCACAAATACCATTAATTTGGAATAGTGCTACAGTAAGCCTAGACCGCGAAAGGTCTGATGACTCAAAGTACCATCCCTTCAAGTGTCACTTTTATACTACATGCAGGGAGCTGCCACTCTAACCTTGAGCTCCCTGCCTATAGGTCCTTTGTAAGTGTGCACAAAGTAAAATAGAAGCACTGATCCAAACAGATAGCATGGTGCTATAGTATTTGTTCACCTTCCCCCCCCAAAAAAAAACCCACTTCAAAGAAGGAGGAACAATGGCATGGGCAATAAATCTGGTGGCAACAGACAACTAATACTTAGAAAGTTGTGAGAGAAAGCAAACAGTTTTCTAAGGGTTTTCAAATACAACCATGCCTCAGCAAAGAGTTCAAGTGCACACTTCCCAAGAGGAATAGAATAGGATAAACAACACTTTGCTCTTTGACACACACAGTTCTTTGGGTTGGAGTGTACAGTAAATTTTGAGCATGAAAGCACACTGCCAGTAACTGAACAACATAAAAAAAAAAATAAAACCGTCTGTGGCAACTAAACATTTTACTGCCGCCAGCAGAGAAAAGCAGAACGAAGAGGATTTTACACACTTTTAGGAATTAAGGATGTTTTATGACATGACAAAGATTTTGAGAGTCCATGTTGGCAGATTTGTAGGGCATACTGTGGCTCTTAACCCATTCACTAGCAGTTTCTGACCACTCAGTGATGTCACGCTCTTCATAAACAGACAAAATAATTTAGAAGACTGACAGAGAACTACACCACAAACTATGGCCCTCTTCTTAAAGGAGGATAGTTATTTGTGATATTTTACACACCTTTTTGCACTCTTTCCTTCAAACTGAATGTAAGCATATCTCCTTTTCAGATCTGTGGTGAAAAAAAAATGACCTATCAATAGCAAATTTTGTCAAAAAGTGCCGCAGTGAAGATAAAAAAAATGAAGGTTTTTTTTAATTTTTTTTTTAGTCTACGTCTGACAGATTACATTCATGTTATATTCATGAGTATAAATGTGTTTCATCACTCTCAATAGCTTGTATTGGGAAAGTTGTTTGGTGAAAGGTATTCAAATTTACCTGAACTCCTTCCTTTAAAAATAAACCATATATCTGTGAGTTGCAATGACAACTAACCACCCCCCCCCCACCACTGCACTGCCCCAAGCAGGTCTAAAATTACAAACCATGGCATGTATGCAATGCATACAGAAATAGTATGATATGCTTTAATGAACTGTATTTGAGAATGCATCAAAATAAAACACACGGATGTGAGAGTTTGAAACTCTGAAGCTTACAGTACTTAAAGAGGCTCATTGAGTTGTTTTGTGAAATTCACTCAATTTTTCTAAACCGGTCAAGTTTCCTTCACATACTAATGACAAACAGTCAAACTAAAAGGATCCCAAAGTTTTACATACGATGGAACATTAATGAGTGAGTAACCAACGATTGAATTTGGTTTTTGAAAATTCGTGACCAGACATTTTCACATTAGTACTACATTCACATGCACGCAATCAGAGCAAGTAACGGTCCAAAATTCGAAAAATTTGACAGTTTTCATAACTATTGGATGTGAAACTTGATTAATTATGCTAATTGTGAGTATTGTCGTGTGTTTGTATACTTCAAAATCACCACAATCTTAACTGATATCAACTCAATGAGCCCCTTTAAGGTCCAGTGGAAATTAGCTGCTAGCAAAAAGTAAGAAACAACAAGAACTACACATATATATATCAACTGGATGTTTCAAGATCCACATACAGATCTTTCACATTCAAGATATAGTGCTGCATATTCATATCACAACTTCCCCATTACTTAAAGTATGGACATAGCACTAAACCTGTTCATTATGTCACACATGAACTTTGGTTCTGCAATGAAGGCATGAACTTTGTCTCTCATTCTGACTGCCACACACAGAGACCCTGTTTTGTCCTAAGTTCAAATTTCAAATGTCAACAGGAATGGCTGATACCATCTTTGAACATACAAGTATTTCAACAAACAATACCTTGATCTCAGTCAACACAAAATACTGTGCTAACAGTACTGTAATACAGTGTATAAAGATGCACCTTAAATCCGAGTGATATAAAGTGACTGCACACGTATTTATCAACACACTGGTGCAATATGTACAGTCTGCTGTGACCATACACTGTCACTATTGCTACTAACCTCAAAGTGCATTGTGCCACCTCAATTCACGCTGAATTTATTTATGAACTACCAGTGCAACCTGAAATTAACAATAGAAAAAGGTGCAGGCAGACCACATACCAGCGTTACCAATTTAAACACTTTGAACGAACTTCTGATTGTTTTTTTTAATAAGGCAGGTGGGTGCAGTACTAGGCTTTCAACAAAATTGGTTTGCTAATTGCTCTGAACTCCTAGATTATGATTTAAACTCCTGATAAAAATTGCTACATGCATTTCTTCTGAGGTTTGTAAACTGGAGGCAATCCATAACATAGTCATAACAAAATCCTTCGTAAAATGCAAACTGGAACGGTGGAATAAAACTGCAGCCAAAAAAGAAAAAAGAGCACACCTAACTCCTGGTTACCACATTGCTAGCTGTAAGTTAAATCGTGAATCTCTTTTTTTCTTTACACAAGCAGAAGAAACTGCTAGTTTGACCATTCTTCCACCACCAGAGCCAAAAGCAGAGTGACATCTGTTGCCACAAAAGGATTGCTACATTCATCTAAATAAAGCAATGAATGACTTGGCTGTTCATTTAATGCTAAATTGAAATGAACAATCTGATGCACTGACTCGATTACAAAAATTCAAACATTGCCTTACCGGCATTGAACTTGTTGCAGCAAGTCCAATCCAAATCTATGCCTATGTTTAGGTTAGATTCATGACCTTCGGTATGTCAGGACTCTGAAAAGACACCAGCACTTTTTTCCTTCGGCACAGACTGAGCCTTTTTTTTTTTGCAAGGAATTGCATAAATGTCACAAATCTTTGCAATGCTCATGAGGGACCATCTACACTCTGAAACTGCCAGCCAGTTTCTACTTGTCAAGATGATGCATGTAATGCACAATATCAATCACACATAACTTGGATCAAAACGATCTGATGCAAAGGAGTCTGTATTTAACTTATCTGGAGTGTCAAACTGGTCCAGTTCTGGATTAATGTCATAACCAAAGTAAGGATCATCCTGAGGTGGGCTGCCGTCTGGCATCCGATCTGCTGGTGGATAGTAAGGGTCATTGTAGGGATCACCTTGAAAATCTGCCTCCTGTCCATCAGGTACCTGGTCCCTTTCACCATACGGCTCAAAGTCATAGTTTTCATCCTCTTCTGGGTACACTCTGTCCTTACCCTGTGGATAGTCTTCACCATAACGGTCCATGCCAGGGTCATCGTATCTATCCTGGGGAGGATAGGATTCTCCAGATGGGTAATAGTCATCTTTGTAATCATCATTGGGTGGTGACCTAGGAAGAGTACCTCCATCACGCTCATCGACGTATCCATTACCATACGGATCAGGTCCCCTTTCATGATAACTGCCTGCATCTCTGTCATTATATCTCGTGGGATCTGCCTCATCATATCCTGCAGGATCCATGTCATAGTATCCTACAGGATCTCTCTCGTCATACCCTACATGATTCCTGTCATCGTATCCTTCGGGATACCTGTCGTCATATCCTCTAGGTTCCCTGTCATCATATCCTCTAGGTTCCCTGTCGTCATACCCTAAAGGTTCCCTGTCATCATAGGAACCCACAGGATCTCTGACATATTCATTTTGATCTCGATGATCAGTACGCCCATCATTATAATCTTTGTTTCCATCTCCATATGGTGGCTGCCTGTCAGTGGGTTGGGTGAAGTCACCCACAAGGTCATCGTTGTACTCCAGTGGTGGGTAATCCCGCTTATCATCATATCCATAGCTGGTATTGTAATGGTAATCAGGGCGCTTCTCATCCTCTGGGTACTGGTAGAAACGTTCTTGACTTACCGTCCTCTCATATGGTGGATAGTTTCTGTAATTGTCCTGATCATCATGATAGTAAGGTGCTGACACTTTGTGGTTATATTCTCCATTGTGTTCGTAATCTCTGATATGGTGGGAACGGTCCAAGGGATCTGAATTTGAGACCTTACCGGAAACAGTATATGGCCCGTTTAAATCTTTGGGGTTTTGAAAATCTTTGTTGTTCTTAGATGGATGTGTCATCGATTTGCTTCCCGACTGGTGACCAAACTTCGTCTTGCTGTTATCTTTCCTGGACCACCAGCATAGAGCACCAACAAGGAGAACAAGCAATATGAACCCGACAATGCACATCACAATTATGAGAGCAACTGGTGTGTCTTTCTGGGCAGAGGGTGTCCCTGGTGGTGCTGCAGTCGTTATATCTTCAGGATCCACTGCAACGACAGTATACATTCCAGATCCTTCCATACCATTTGCGTCAATTACATGACATGATATGACAGTTCCACTATCACCATCAGCTACTGCAATGATAAATGTATTTCCATCTTCTACGAATCTTCTTGGATCAAGGTCAGTTGCCCAACGGTACTCCAGTATTGGTGTGTTTGTAGCACTTGTTGCAATGCAAGTGAGTGTTAAGGTGCTTCCATACCCAATGGAATTTGGCCCCTCTATCTCAACTCCTGGTATGGACACTACCTGAAGTGCTGAAAGAGTGCCAACCCTTTGTGTTTCATCTGGTGGAACATTTGGTATGGAATTAGATATTTGGCATGAAAACTCAACACCATCATCATCAGTTGTTGGCTTAAAAGTGTAATTATAAAAGATGAAATCCCCACTTTTTCTGGTAACTCCTACAACCACCTCATTGTCCCTCTGAAGAGAAAAATCTACATCAGGATTACCATCGTATGAATAGCATGATACTACCGTTTCCTGTCCAAGGACAACCACACTACTCTCAGTTCCACCGATTGAGGAGCTTTCCAACAGAGGATATGGTTCTGGTGGAAAGTATACCAGTTCCGAAAGGATAACATTTGAACGTATGAGAATTTGACCACACCTTCCGTTAACATCATTTTTTGTGCAAACTACACATCCATATTCACCACTGTACTGCCATTCAGAACGGAATACATCTAATGAGGCAACGTACATCTGGTCGTCTTCGTCGCCCTGTAACCTTAAACTAGGTTCGGTATTAAAATGTGATTTTGTCACCTCGAATCCATAAATCGTATCAATATTTGGTCGTAAGCTCAAGGTACTATCCAGTACGGCATCAGCGAAGACCTCTCCATTGAATGTCCACGCTACTGACATCGTAGCGACGTCCAAGCCTTCCAGATTACACACGAAAAACCAAAATGCCCCTCTCAGATACAGGTTATCTACGCCTGCATCAGGATCTGGTGCAAGTGTCAAGGATGCTGACTGACCATATCCATTCGAGAATACAAGTGATAGTGACATAGAAACAAACAACAAACGATTTAAATTCTCGCGAACAGCCATCGTTTAAGGACGCTTATTGTTATGTTCCAATAGAAGAGGTGAACTTCGTGTCCGTCGTTCAAAAGTATCTTAAGGAAAGTTAACGTAGCCTTACCACATTGACAACTAGCATTGGTTTTGCTTTGACTCTCCTTATAGACGCTAATTACCTCAGAACGGATTTAACTGTCCACGCTACCGTCGATGGAACTACGATGTTGTCTCCAATTATTACTCAGTCTGAATGTATTTTACACGTTGTTCCTTTCCTGTAAATTATCCTTTCATGAAAACCTTCCTTACAGACTGATTTAGAATACACGGAACCACCTAGTTCCATACAAAACGTATTAGTTGCAAAACCCCTTTTGAAAAATAATAACGTTGAGCTACTGTGTACACCTACATACCGTACAGGTACACACAACGCATATCGCAGCAGCACAGATCAACGAAGAGTTTTCTTCATCTTGCCTCTCAGCTCGAGTCATTCTTTGGATTTGTGCACTGAGGCATGTCAGACATTGCGGTCGCGTGTGACGCTAATGAATATGCATATTTGTCTTTTAAATTTTTACGGTACCTTACAAGGGCCACTATTACGAAAGACAAAGATTCGTTTCAAAGTATTGTAGTTTTGATTTATTCATGTGGAGTATTTAAAGGATTTTCTCAAACATACTCAGAATCATCTCACTTTCTTTCATTTCAACGCCTGGTGGTTATTTCCAACAGCAACAACAACAGCAGCAACAAATGTATATATTTATAACAATAATAATGTAACAATTATAACATAACAATTCGAGAGAGAATTCGTATAATTACCCATCTTTACATTGGAAACAAGCATGCTTTCATTTGATGTGAATTTCTTCATACATGATTAAGTCTGGAAATTGATAACATTTTGGGTGCAAAGCGGAGAGTGTGCTTCCATGCAGCCATGAAGCAAAGTTTGTTGGCCATGGCCTTTGAATAGACCCCATCTTTCTGTCGTATCATGATGTCTCCAAGTGCTCAAACATTTTTCAAAAATTCAGTGTCAGGGAAGGGGCTTATGTCCATAAATGTAGTGTGTGATTTCTAGGAACGTGTGGCAAACTAAAATAAACCTAGGCCTATCTATGTTGTTATTGGCCGTAAATGTGCAGTCGAAGGTCACACTTGCGCAATGAAAAAAAACTTAATTTGCTTCCAAATGGTCGGCAGTGCTGTACACGATTGTAAATGCGAACATTTATAAGGATAAATTTATGCAAACAAGTATCACCGGGCCAGGCCTATAATCTGGTCATTGGGGGCGGCGAGGGGGACGAACCATCATGAGGCTTCATGTTGATAATATTGTTACAAACAAAAAAAAATTCTAGGTGTGCACCAAAAACTTTTTAGAGAGCCTCACCGCTGTCCCTCCCTCACTTCTTGCTCGTGCAGACATATACATCCCAAATATTTGCAAATTCCGAAGTCCACTGACAGCCAAGTTCAACTGCACAAATGTTATCTTAATAACTGTCCAGTCTATCCTAACTTCCCGGCCAATAAATTTCACATTTTGTCCGAGGTGTTCAAATTCACTGTGATATCGTGATGCAATTGATCAATCAGTTAAACGATAGTTTGGCTGGATTTTTCGACAGGTAATGAGTACCCTAAAACCATTCACATTCAGTAAAGTCAATGGCACACCTCCATTGAAGAGACTGTCTAAATTGGCGTTACTTTCGCTACGGTCGTAATGAAATCGGTGGCTAGTAGGCCTATTTTGGTCTATTTTGACTCTGTGCACTTATTATTGTCTTATCAAATATGTCATCATTTAGTTGAACAAGTTTGGGACAGCTAACAACCAATTCGCTCACGAACTTTGTTAAGAGAATTGCCATCGTGGGTGGTGATAGGCTGCAAGGTTGTCGGCGCACGGCCGGCATCATCTGATATTTGGCACAGCAAAAGTTTACTTTCAAAAGTCGACACATTGATAAGGATGGTACGGATTGAGAGGCAACACGACGAGGGACAAAGTGAAGTCCGTACAGGAATCGAGGTGGCTCTTCAGTGCATTCGAAAATAAGTTAATGAAGATTCCACAATGACGCAGTACCTCTGTTAACTTCGAAAAGAATACAACAATGTACACTACATAGCTATAAAAACAAGCAAATCAAACATTGTAGAGCGCATGCAAATATATTCTGAGGTATATAGAATTTCATTTTTTCCAAGTCCAAATTTATTTCCCGTATGCTATTTTTACAGGATAATATAACATGAACGTCACACGATGAACTTGACACGGTTGACAAAGGACCTTGACCGTGAGATGTGAGTGTTTGACAATGGTTAAGGCATTTATAAGACACTCGAGACGCTGTGGTTTCCCTCGCAGTGTTGCACAACTGAAGCGTTATGCGTAATTGAACAAGTATGCTTATCTTGAGGAAATTGTTACGTTTAAAATGCACCGAATAACATAGTATACAAAGAAAACAGCTTTAATCATCGTTAAACATTCAGTGTCACAACTGAACATTATAGCAATGGTTTCATCTCGTCAAAACATTATTTATGAATTATACAGAATATCTTTGACTTTTTGAAACTTTAGGTGAACAAATTATTCTTGTGAGGAACATGTATAGCTGAATTTCTATCTGTGAGACAAAACAAAGCTACCCTTCTGCCTGATTTGGAATAATCTATATCATTTTGCATGCATAAATGCACTTTTAAAATAAGTTTGTCAAAACAGAAGACATAAGTTTGTTCCTTCTCATAGTCACCTGCAAAAGCTTCATATACCCTATGGGATATTTGTTGGGTAATACCCAAGGGAGGGCGGTATTAAACAGACGCAAAACAAGCCAAGAAGGCAGGTTGTGTGAAAGTTTTCTCTCTGTGATTTAATTCCCTTGACCAGTAATTATCTGGTGACTCATACACACATATGTATAAGAAAATAAAAGAATAAAACAAGATTACACAAATAACTTGCAAGTGAATACAAACTTAATAATGGGCGATAATTTATCGATTCCATGAAATTGAAAGTTGTTGAAAATTAGCCTAAATATATCAATACGTACATATCGGTAGCAATTAAATGTACCTTTTAAACGTAAATATAACAATGGTGCTGACGTTTAATTAACCAAGAAGATTTGTATATTGAACAAATTACTACAAAATTCTGGCAACGTTGCTATAAGCAAACATCATAGATTTGTAACACTGAATGAAATTGGATGGTTATGTAATCATCACTGAATGTTACCTAAAAGTTTCAAACACATTGTAAGTTTCATCACATAGATCTATACTGGCATAGGCAAAGGAACAGGGTCAAGGGGGGGGGGGCGGGATTTGCAAATGACCCCAATACATGGGGGGAATCCCCTAAAATTCGAGAAATTCAACTGCAATTTTCTAACATTAAGTAGGCCTATGCCTACCAAAACAAAGAAAAATGACAATTTTTTATTTGTTATTATGCTTTAAAATGACAGCAGGCAAATTCCCTCATGAAAAGTTAAAAGTTTAAGAAATAATCGCACATAGCTAAAGTTACTGAAGTCAAAACAGTTCGTAAAATCTACATTTAATTAATTTGCTTGTATTACTTATAGGCTAATGGTAAGCCGCTGTAATTTTTTATTAAAAAGATGGACGTATAGTTGACAAAATACCATTGAAAACCAAAACTGCATATACACTTCTCTCAATACGGAGAGAGCGTTTTCAGCTTTGAAAAGGGTTAAAACATATTTTATATCAACGAAAATATTGGATCAAAATATTATGAATAAGAGGATTTACGGAAGATGCATCGTTTGGATCTATGAACAGTGGCGGCGCCAGGATTTTAGACTTGGGAGGGGGGAAAACTGAGGGCAGAGGAAAATATTGGGGGGGGCAAAGGTTTTCGCGCAGCGCGAAACCGAGCGCTAACCGAGGCCGTGAGGTGGGTTCAAGGGCCCCGAAAGCTCTGAGGTTTTAGCATATCTGTGGGTGGAAAATTAAGTCCCAAGAGAGGTATATTATTTATTTTTTATATTATTTATCTTTTCGGTTGACAGTACTCCAAGGTTCCCAACTTTTTTCTTTGGGAACTGGGGGGGGGGCAACTGGGGGGCAAGGAAACAATCTGGAGGGGCAAATTCCCCCTCATGCCCCCCCCCCCCCGTAGCGCCGCCACTGTCTATGAAACTTTTGGGTGAACAAATTAGTCTTCAACTACAGCTAAGTGAACTTCTCTCTGTGAGAAACTTATTTCTGGCAAAGAAGGCCTCTGTCCTCACTGATTTTGAATAATCTATTATTCTGTGTCCACAGATGTTGAATTTAATGATGTGACTTTTTGTGTGTGTAACAAACGCCCTATTTCCCTTTAATATTTAAAATTCTATGCACTTACATGTGTTAACATATATCAGGGGCGGTGGCCAACGTTTTTGAATTGATGCGCAATCTTTTAACTTCATGGCCGTGCCTCACAAGCTGCTAAATCAACTGAGGCAAAACATTCAATTGATCAGATTAGGGGGAATTTTTATCCCCAGAAGAACTTTGATTCAGTGACATAAACAACCTTTGTCATCAAGTGAGGGAGGCTGCAGTGGGTTAGCCTGACTTCCACATGGGTTTTGACGTGGGGACAAAGGGTTGACATGTGGGGGGGGGGGGGGGCAATAGGGATGACACTATCTAAACTAAGTGTCACCATCGGTTGGCGCGTAGCGTACAGAGAAAATTTTTGGACCAAAATACCTCTCAGACTGAAGGAAATGGCACTTACTAGTCTATCTGGCGCTTGGTTTCCTCTAACATTTTCTTTATATTTTAGAACTCAAGTTCGGAAATTTACATTTCCATTACGAATGGTGTAGAGGGCATGATAAGAGAATTACATAGGTTTACATTTCATTGATGAATATCAACATGTAATCATCATTACGTTACATGACAAAGGGGGACCTGCTGTATGACCTTCCCAGCAGGGGTGGTATGTACCGTTTAACGTTGATAGTGCAGTCCTACCTGCTGCATATGAGTAATACACGACCTTTGTGCGGGCTAGACCTGCTAGGATTTCAGTGTAGGTTGGTCATAAAGGTTCACTTTCACCACTTCATCACTGCGTTGCATGTTCCTCATGTTTATTACACAATTTAGGGGGCATTCATTGCCCGCATTCAAGTTGCCTACTATGCCTTTACACTGTGTGATCCAGATTGTTTAATTGATCGTTAATATGTCAACAAAGCCCATGAATTTGTCCATAATTGCGTGGTCAATTGTGTTTTTTAAGTTGTAAAAACATTGTAATTCTTGGTATTTTCAAAAATAAGATTGTACTATTTAGACGGTTTGCCATAATACGTTGTTTTGAACTTCGAATTTCATAAGGTGGGGGACAAGCGAGGGGCAAGACAGAGAGATAAAAGACAAAAAGAATGCATTTTTCATTACGATATCTTGATATGTAGGCCTATTATCCTTCTTCCACCTAAAAACATCACAGAATTTCCGTAATGCACTGAAATTATTTCTCGAGAAAACCCCTTTCTGCATGATAGAACATGTGTTGATATCATATCATACCAGCATGGTTAAGGTTTGTTTCTTCCATGGAACCTTATCATTTATGATATCATGTGAGGACTGGCTGACTCTTCATAGCCTTGATTTTTTTTCTCATTTATTGACAAATGTGACGTGAGAACCCTATTCCAACTCTGGACACATGTACCTTATAACATTCGTTAACTGCCGTTTCTGGGGTGCCATGGGGTGGTGTGGGCGTTGGAAACATGAGCGTCAATCCCTGGTCAGTGGTGAAGGGGATAGAATCATGCTTTTGAAGAGCTTTGGGGTGATATTCACCCCTGTTTGATGCCCTCAAGACCCTGGCAGGACTATATTTAAGTGGAGCTCCACCATGATCATTTGACGTGGGACGAACAAGAAAATGTTTGTCTTCACAAAAGGCCCATTTGGCGGGAAGCGGCACTTTCTGGGTGTCCTACGCTGTGTGTACCCAGCCTTGAAATAGGGATATCATGTCGCAACTTTTCAATAAATGAGATAATGAGAAAAAAATGATATTAATTGGTATTTTTCTTTATCTAGAATATTTGCACGAATTGAATCGCGTTTGCTCGTTCGGCGACAACTGTATGGTGCCTTTACTGATAAATTTAACTGGTTAGGATATAATTAGTCTGCAGATTAGTCGGCGATCACAAACTAGTCTCTAGATTAGTCCATGAGATCCGGATTAAACTTCTTCTTCGTTGCGGTGAAACATCCACAAGGATATTAACTCACCATGCATGTGTCGAGAGGCTAAAAAAGCTACAACTGCATGCCCGTATGCAGCTTTTCAGTAGTAGGGTTATATTTTACCACAAGTGGCACATTTTTCCCGACAATTATGACCAAAAAATCATTATATATGTTGCTAACGTACGTAGGGCAAAAATCATAGGCTGAGCGGAATTCCAGATCTTGTAGGCGGCTCTGAACCCCCTCCCCTGGATACGGGCCTGAACTGCTTAAATAAAACGTAACAGGGGCCTTGTGGGGAAGAACAAAACTGACAGGTAGGCTGTTCCAATCCCTGATCGTTTGAGGCAGGAGGCAAAACTTGTAGAAATTTGTCCTAACAAAAAGATGGCGGTAGTGCAGATCATGCATAAAATGGGTCCTACAAGCTCGGCTCCGAAGGAATGGGACTATGAGCTAGGCCAAAATGCCATTTGCAAAGAAGGATAATCTACTCTGCCTTCGTCTCACAGCCAAACAAACAAACTGCATAAATTTAACAATCCAGTGACTAAACTATTGTCACGTGATGCCAAAGAGTCATATAGGAAGTGCATATACTAATACAATTTTGGGGTGACAGCGTTTTCCTTTCAAAGTAGAGCTCACCATATTGTTCCAGACTTCATCAAAGTTTGATTTCAATCCGGTTCAAAGACAGTGCCGATATACACTGGGATCGAGTTCCAAACCCTTACATTAAGATGAGTAGAGCTAACTCTCCACTTTAGGGTGGAGGGTTAGCTTGAAATTAGCCTGAGTGTCCGTCTTGCAATCACTAGGTCCCCTGATACAAATCCCGGTGAAACCACTTGGAAATTCTCTGGGGACTCAAAATTTCTTGTTCAGAAAAGCTGTTTACAGTGATGCTGGGGCCGGTTATTTCGTGATTTCAATATGGGTTAATCTTGTTGTCCGATTCAGGTATCGTCCGCTTTAGGTTACTCCCTACAGTAATAATGGGCCTCGCTATTGGGGACCTACAGCTATGAGGGGATACAAACATTTGGTTAGGCCAGATCTGGAGTATGCTGTGCTGGCTTGAAATACCTATTTTTCAAAGGACAAATTTACTTTGGAAAAAAAGTTCAGAAGAGAGATACTAGACTGATTGGTTTCATGAGAAGGATTGGGCATCATCACAGATTGAAAATCATCCCTTGAACTTATATAGATGTCTTCAAGGTGATCTGCTTCAAGTGTTTAAAATTGTTCATGGGGTTGATGATTTTTTCAGTGGTCTAACGCAAAGAGTTCTCGTGGTCACAAAAGATGCGCTGCAGGCTGGATGTAAGAAAATACTTCTAGCATAGAGTTGTGGATGAATGGAATGGTATGCCCAGGAGCTGGAAGACACGGAGATTGCTCGCTCTCAGATATATCTGTCACTGGCAAATTTTCTCTTAAAAAATCGATCCTCCAACCTTTACTTATCCCTCTATCATTCGTTCACATTACTTGCCCCGTGGGAGCTATACTTGAAGTACGATGTGCTTATCCGATCACAAACAAGAGGTATTACGTAATCGCAGAACACTTGGATGTCTTCCAGCTCTCTGTCTTCCAGCTCCGGGTCTGCCAGAGTCTGTGGTACTGTCTACAAGTGTTAATGCCTTTATGAACGCACTTGATAAATATTTTTGGCATTGTGGGAGATTTTGACTCACTAAACCAAACTTAAATGTAACTAATTTAAATAAACTCAACTCTCAACTAAACTATAGGATAACCAACCATTTTTGTCAGTGCAGTGAAAATTTGTTCATAATTAGAAACGGCTGGTAATCGCATTACAACTTTCAGTTTTCTTAAGTCTCACTCAACCTTGTGTACGTACCAAAGAACTAAATACTGTATGATCGTAGTTAAGTTGTATATATGCTCTGACATGATCCGGCTAACAGCGGGCAATTGGAATCTTTGAGCAGGCAAGGTCGCTAGGTAAGCATATTATGTCTTGTTGAAATCCTATTTCTGCCAGTATGCTGCTATGAAAGCTATGAAACAATTAAGTGTACTTAACTTAACAGGGCGTGGACTGTCGTAGAAAAGACGAAAAAAAAAAATGGAATCTCAGGCCTATCAAAATAGTAATACTACCAGTACAGTAGTATTGCTTAACGCTTCATAGGCCTAGGCTAACTACACTACAGTAATGTTACTAATTGTCATAGTGTGATTCTGTCCCCAGTAGTCATGGGGCAAGATTTTTTTTTTTCACTCCAACAACCTTCACTGTGATAACATCTTTCCAGTTCACGGACAATTAGGCAATAAACATCATCCCTAGCCTTCTCCCCACAGGGGTGAAATGGCGTGAAACTTTATCTTCTAAGCTCTTACTTATATTCCTTGTTCTGCTTTGCTTATCAGTTTGTTGTCTTATTTTTGCACAGAAAGTAAGGAAATTTTAAGAGAGTTTACCATGATTAATTGAAAAGCATGCAGAACACAAAATAGGATGTAGACTATAAATATCCCGAAACAGACCTACTTGTGTGTTGATGGAGTAACCAATATCCCACCTAAGATTGCAGTGGCAATTGACCAAAGTTACTGGGCCAGCCCAAGCATGTAATTTCTGCCTGAGGCAGTCAATCTCTGTGTAAGTGGTGAAAGAATCCAGACCCGGAAATTCCCATACATAGGTCGGGTTCTCCACACAAAAATTCTGCCCCACCATTACAGGGACCAAAATCACCCTATGTCAGGTATTGTGCATCAATATATCCTGGGTAGGCGTAGCTTAGGCTGAGTTCATAAAGTTTAAGCTGGTCCAACGTAGCCCAAGTCGAACGTGAGGCTTAGCCATTACTATGTGTAGGGCGTACATCCCTAATACTTGATACTAATTTAGAATCTGCACGATCTCTTATTTGTGCAGCGACAGCTCATTTACAGTAGGGCCTAGGGATCATCCCACAGGCATAACACATACCTAGTGAGCTGAGAGTGACACTGACAGTAACTTGAACTGAACTGTAGATAGCCCTTTAACAGGAATGTGCCTAAGGTTGCATGGCCTAGGCTCTTTTCACTCCTCATCACACTCCTCCTTGCACTGCTAACACAAACTTTTTACCAATTACTCATTAACCAACCCTCCCCAGGGTCGCTGTCTCTCAGTTTCATGTTCACAGATAAGATAGTTATGTTTTCTTACCAAACTTTACACAGGCAACCTTTGGCACCGCATCCACCCTACCGTGTAAGCGTTTTACCAAGATATGATGCGGAAATGGATGCATTTTGACTTAAAAACTGAAAGTAACACTGCTGTGAGTGAGTATGCGGCTGTATGGCATATTTGCAAGCCTTTGAGTGAGTGAATGATGCTGAATTTTGCTGTTTTATGCTTCAAATGCGGGATAGTCAAATTGTTAAGGTGTACTTACTTATCATTTAGTCATAATAAAAAAAATGCATGAATTATTCTGTTGATTCAGGGCATTTTTTGGAATGTAAATGTGGAGAGTAACGAAATGCACAGCCCTGTTCAAGGGCTGGAAATAGGCTTGGAGCTGAGATTCATTAGTTTCCTCCCCCATAGTGTCTGTTCCTGATTTTCCACCCCTAAAATCATGGGGCGGAAAATGATGCTCAAAATTTAGATTGAACTTAAATGCTTTCTATTTTTCTGTTTTTTTATTTCAGTGTACTTTCTGTCACTGTTTATTTTTATGATTACGTCCAATGTCAACAGTTTGTGTCAGTACCAGGCCTCATGACATTTTTTGTTAGGCCAAGGCTAGGCCTAGTATTGGGAGGCCTAAAATTTTTGATTTTGCATCTAGCAAAATGGGCATAAATGTTAATTTGACTGAGTCAATGCCTATCTTGAACTTTCTAAACATGTTAAGAGAGTGAAAGAAAGTGTTTGGAAAAGTTTAATTTTAAAGCATCATTTAAGTGTGAACATACACCTCCACTGTTTTGGATCGACAGCTGGTGAGGCAGCCACAGAAAGCATGCTTGCACAAACTATAAGACTTAAGTTTGATTGAGCCCTGTCCAGTACTACTACAGTTGGGTCATGTTCAACCTAAGTTTTGTTTATGAAGTTGTCAGTTAAACAATCACAATACGTATTTCAAGTTGTTACTTTTGCCTCTAAAAAGGGTGTCTTTTCCCCAAAAAAGCGGAGGGGGGGGGGGGGAGAGGAGAAACAATGTTTTTTAAGGGCGCAAACTGCCATGAAGCTAAGTAATGTATTGCAGGTCTGGGCCTAACCATTTAAGTTAGATTACTGTTCTAACTTTAGTAGTAACATGGATGAATCAAACTTCGGTACAACTATAGAACACTCCACCACTATGAGCCCTTATTGAGCCTCAGGAGGTGCAGTCACAGTCAAATCAAAGCTGGATCACCTTCTCCACCCATCACCTTCTCCACCCACTCCAGATTAGAGGCTCAGTGGACTTAGACAAATTTACATTTGGATTGTTCTTCCACTGCGACTGCACCTCCTCTCCAGACTGGAGGCTCAATGGACTCAGACAAATTTTTCGGAAGAAAGCCTTATACATTTAGGCATACTGCCTCATTGGCAAAGTAGTCTCCCAAGCACACAGACCACGACTGCACCTGCACCCCAAATTGAAGGCTCAGTGGCCTTTGAATTTCAGGAAGAACAGTCCCAATACCCATGCAGTGTCATTCATAAAATGGTTTCCTGTGCATACAGATTGCAAATGCTTCTGCTCCTCCACGGTTTCAAGATGTTCTCTTTCTGTGGCAGGATATAGTAACTTCTTGAAACCTTGAAGTTTCTAGCTGCTGGAATGCAAATTTGCCAAATTTAGCAATTATCTTGTTTAAGCAAGTTTTAAGTTAACTTGTAATATTGTACTATGAAATCTGTTATTTTAGCTCGTATTTTATGGGTAGCCCGGGTACCTGAATGGCATTTTATTACCCAAATCCAAAATGACTGCCTGATTCCTTCATAAAGTGAAAAATGACACAACCAATGTGTGAACACACTGTGTCAGATTGCCCAGTTTCACCTTCCATACACAGAAAGAAGCTCAAAATGGAATTTAGCTCTTTTTCTTAAGGAAAGGAGGTGGTCCTATTCAGTGACTAGTGAGATTCCTTCTCACAAATGTGATGTACTGTCCTGTGGAAATATCAGCATAAACAATAAAGTTGCCATTTTGGTCAGGTACCAGACAGGTATTAAAAAAGATAAGCGATTCCTAGTTCGAGGAATCCATGAAAACATTGATTTTAAGCAACACCTGCTTGAGTTAACAATAAGATGTAAACCTGCCAGATTTCATGCACCTCATAATGTTAACATAACAATCATTGCTCAAAGAGTTTACTCACAAACAAATCCTGTATGAACACAGACAGCAATTACCTGTGAACAAGTTAGCAACACAAATGGTCATGAACAAGTCCATTGAATGGTCAAAATCATGAAGTAGAAATCTGCGCACTAGGCTTCAACTGCAGATAGGGCAATTTACCTCTCCCCTACATGAGCAGTTCAGTAAAGTAACAAAAGAGGTAAGGATGATTAAATAAACTAGGAAGTTGACATAGCCTAGACAAGGGTTGCATGGCTGTTGTTGGGAGGGGAGCTGATATTTTTTTTGGCAGTTCAAGAATGTGATGGGAGACTAAGTGTGTGTCACATCAAGAATCTGCCATCAGTAGGCCTAATTTCATTAAGCATAGAGGTAGATTGTGTGGGATGACGCCATCACTTTTTGATTTATCGGGAGAGGTCTTCTCATTTCTGGTGGGGGGGACTTTCTCCCACATATGGCAAACTTTCCAGTCATGCAGACCCCCTCCCCTTCCTATAAGGAAAAAGTGAAAAGAAGAGAACTACATCCAAAACACAAGAACACTCAGGGACAATTAGATTCAACTAGAATATGCAGACCTGAAACTGTACAGAACTGGAGAAGCCATCCCACCCTGGCAAACTATTCCATTTAGGAACAACACTGTCAGAGAAGATGGAATTCTTTGTATCAAGATAACTGAAAGATTTGACCAGCTTTATTATTACAGGATATTAGAAGTTACCTTCACAAAGCAACGATTGTTCAGAGAACTACTCTATGGGAGGAATTTAAAAATCTGGATCAGTTACTTTTTGTATTCTCAATATCCTGAAAAAGGTGAACATATTTCCTAATAAGGTATGCTTTGGTACCTGCTATCCTGTGATTTGTCAAGAACATATCGGCACATATGTTTTCACTGTACACTATTTGTAAACAGTACTGTTGTTGTAAGTTCTGTGTAATATATTACATGCGAGGCACCCATATGAATATATTGCACGGCATCTTGCACGTTTTACTTGCAAGTGTGCTGTAATATTTATTGAAAAGTCCTGTGAAATACAAAGGTACAATGTGACATTTGTAGGATCATTCCCTGCAATCTGCAAGTAAGTTTCTGGCCAGCTTCAACTTCTAGCTACGGCTGTGAGCAGCAGGTCTACCAAAAGTTCTATCCAAAAGGTAATGCAGAAAGAGCCCACTGTTTGCAATCTGGCTCATCTCCCCAACCACCAGTGTTTGCAGTTGGACCAGATCCAAAATGCTGACTGGGTACCAGCAGTCCATACTCCATAGTCGTCAATCATTGTACACAAATATACAACTTCCATTAGGCTACCAGTCTGTTTTAAAGTCATTGATTCATAATACAGCATTTTGCTTTGAACATTGATGTATAAACACCATGCATCCTGCGCACAGGCATTGCAGTGAAGTGCTCATAGGCATACATTCCAATTTTTTTCACTTGTACAATGTACGTTAGTGAGACTGTGCGTTCAGGTTGCCTGACATCAGTTTGGTACGTTGCTAACACTACTGACCAGTGACTGCTACATTGTACTTCACACGATAACTCAGATCTGTAGTTTCAGTCGGCCTTTGCACTTTGTGGTAGGTGTGTCACTGGCAATGTTCTTGAGACAGTAAATCAGGCATTGTTTTGCTGTGTCAAGTTTGCCATACCTGTCCTACAGGTACTTGACAAATTAAAATGGAAATATTAGTACCACAAAAGTGCTAAATTTAGTAAATTGAACGTAGTGAGCAGTGACAAAAGTAGGGGCATAAAGATCAACACATTAAAAGCATTAGTTTGTATCTACTTAAAGCAGAGAAAGTTGGAAAAAAAAAAAACGGAACAGATGACACCACCATACTTATTTTGGGTCACAATTTACGAGAGTTGGCTTAACTCATTGGCATCCTCTATCTGAAGTTGTCACCAGTTACATCAGTGACATTGTGAAAAATTATTATTTGTCATAATCTTTATCCTCATAGCCCATTCTTCCCTCTGGTTTGCTACTGTATTTTGGAAGAATAATACTTGTGTGTATTGTGTACATGCTTCTGTAATTTACATTCACACATCTTTTCTCCTTGTTGCAGATCATAAAAGTGAAAGTATGTCTTATTCACATTTTCCCAATCTGACCCAATCTCCAGAAGTCAGTGGGGCAAGGTCCAGGCTCAGCGACATTTTGCAAACTCTTGTAGAGAAGGCTGAAAAAGCTGATGAAAGGTGAAATATTATTTTAAGGCAACTGCTTGAAGGAGTTGTGTTGACTGTTTTGTTTCATGTCTTTAGGGCAGTTGTTTGTGACTGTCCCTTTTTACCATATTTGGGCCTGACACTATTATGTTTAAAGAATCCTCGCTATGCATCAGTTCATTTCTGGACAGTGGTCTTTGATATTGCCCACAAGTAAATCTTGATGTTAAATATGTTATCCCTGCAGTATTGTTCTGATAATCTCTGCAGAGTTCTTGTGTTTTATATTTCCTGCAGCATCCTTGCAGAGGAATTGGAGAGCCCCAGAACACCAGAGGAGGACAGGTAGTTAACATTCATATTACGACATCAACAAGTGTCATAACATTAAGGGGAAATTCCAGTCAAGGAATATGTCGTCTGACTTATTTAAGCCATTTCAAACCATTTTCATCCATATTCTTGACATTTTGAGGTCTTGACGAAGTGAATTTCTCATGGGCAATATGATGTGTTAGAACTTCCTTCCCAGTAGAGTTTCTAAGACTATGCGTGTAAACAAAGGGTGCAGCCATAATGATGAAATTTACGGTGATGTGATCTCTGTGGCTGTTGTTTGTTATTCTGATGTCTGTATTTCTTAACCTCCTTTGTGTCTGTAATTCTGCTGGTTGTTTTTGTTTATTTCCTATATCTATAATTCTGTTGTCTGTATTTGTTAACCTCCTAGGTCACACTTTCAGAAATTTTTGAATGACTGATGATTTAATACTTCATGTTGTTGGCTCTTATGTTTCAGACTGTTGTGACTGTGGACCAGCATCATAAAGTTGTTAGACATTTCTGTTCAGTGAGAGCTAGAAATTTATCTTTTGACCTCATGCCTTTGTTTTATGTCTGAACATTTTTCTTGGCTACATCTTATCTCTTACACTGCACAGATTACAGAAACTGCTTCATGTGAAAATATTTCAAATCTCGTAAAAGGTTAGAAAAAGAAAAGAGAAACCTTCCTTTTTGTTAGCTTGGCTCTTCATAACAGGTTATGATTTTTTCCCTTTATTTTACTCCCAACAGTAAAGTAGGTATTCTTGATGGACAAGGATCCAAAAGCAGTAAGAAACATTCCAGATCCAACCGAAAGAGAAAGAAAGATTACGTAGAGAGCTCGTCGGAACACACTTTCCTGGATAAGGGAAAGTACCAGCGTATGTATCTCCACAGAACTTTGTGAATTGCTGACTGTTCTAAGTAAAGCTTATATTCTTCTTTTTTGCTACATGACCTTCTGAAATTTAGGTGTCTCTGTCAGGTCACCTGACTTTTGTCAACCATTCCTATTTCATTGCTATGTCACTTTGGTAACTTATACAGTGCTATAATTTGGGTGTGCCAACATGGTTTTCAAGGTGTGGGTTTATGTTCATCCCAACTTCAATTAAATGAAAGTGTACATATGATTGAGAGTCCTCAGTGATAGCAGCTAAAAGTAGGCCTCTATTCAACCTTTTTCATGTGATATATAGCTGAATTCAAACTACATAAAAATGAATCTGTAAAGTGAATATCATATAGCTGTTGTACTTATTTTCATCTAGCACTAAAGCAAACTTTTACACCAGTGTTTGTACCAGGCACTAGTCGACCACATCAGGACCCGGTTCTGAAATTGTTACCCGTATCCAAAGTTTCACTAACGCACATTGTATGGGTGACAAAATCAGCATGTTTGCCTAAGACTTCTCCATTAATAATGCCCACATGCAAGACCGATGGTACTATATTAATGTGTAAAGAGAATGTCATGTTATGACTTCACAACAAACTCTTAGCTTAAGGGAAGTTGTAAGTTCGGGCACCAGACTGAACGTGGACTTTGGATAACTAGGTCGGAATGTTAGACCCAGTGCAATCACTACTTTGCCCAGCTATGTACTATGCTGGAGCAGCTTAAAATGATGATTTACACTGTAATGTGTTGCTGCTAAAATTAAAATGCCAAGCCCACTCAGTTTAGTGTTATATCTTCAATCCATGAGTCAGTCTTAAGAATCTTAAACAGTAACAATAAACGTAACATTTCTGGTAGTTAAATAATTTTATTTTCGCTTTAGCAAGCCGCTTTGATAACCTGCAGACATATGGTGATAACAGTGAAATTTTTTTTTTTCTAACTACAGAATCTTTTGTTATGAAACTGTTTGACAGGCAAGTTGACCTTGCCCAGTTCAAACCCTCTTCACCACTCTACCCTGTCTGTCGAGAGTGGATGAGGAACCAGCCACTGAAGAAAAGGAATGTCCGTACCAGGAGCCCGTCACCGGAACAACCTCCAGAGGATGAGTCTTCCGATCCAGTAAGTTAACAGCTGCAGTAGGAACTGATCTTTGTTATGATGTGGGTGATCGGGTGAAGTGCCTTTATTCTTGTGTGATTCATAATATTCATCTGTCTGAAAAGTGACTGTTGACATAGGCCTTTCACGTTGACATTTTGTAAAGTAATGCAGCTAGATGAAATGAGAGGTTTCTTCTACCTTAAATTATTTCCAAGTAGAAAGTTGTGTTAATGCGTCTGGCGACAATTTAGCTGGCATTAATAAAAGGATTGACTCTTATTGTGTTTGGAGCAGTATGTCTTTCAAAGGTACAGTGAATAGCCCCCATTGCAGAGAGAAGGCACACTGTAGTTCTGGTAAACTTGTAATCTAAGGAGTGAAGGGAATTTTTTCTTCTGATTAATGTTTTCGTAACATTAACTTTTTCTTGGAGAACATCTATTTCAGAAATTAGTAAAAAAAAGCAGTGTATTTGCAAGTGCTACGTTTAATGTTGTTTAAGTTACAAGCTCAACCTTTCTTTCAGGAAATATTACATTCTCCCAATCAGTTTTTCTCTGACTTAGAGTAGGTTAGTTTAAAGCCCTTTGTGTTATGAAATTGTATTGTTCAAGGATTGCTGTGTTCTACCTGACTACCAACCGGATACAATCATCAGCTCAGTTAAAGACATTGAAATGCAAGCAAAGCATTGATTATTGAACAGATATGTAGATATGCAGTCAGTGGTGCATTCAATTTTAATTTTGTAATATCAGTTTTTATACTTCGTAAAGCACCAACTGAAGTGAACAGGTACTGTGTAATGTCATTCACTGCAATTTTTTTGGCATCTCTAATCCCCCTTTCAAGAACGACCAAACACTGAAAGACATCTACCATCTTCCACCGCCTTCGATATCTGCAGAGGACCTGAGAAGCAAACACAACAGGGATCCAAGGATACCATCTCCAGTACCTCAACCAGAGGAGACTTTAGACATCCACTCAGTGAGTGCATGCTGTTATTAGATTCACTTTGATAGCTACACAAGAGTTTGCTAATATTGCATTTACAAGCAGAGCATCACAAAAACTCACCCACTGTCATGATTTACATAGAGATATTTTACATGTCAGACATCACAGTCACATACACAAATACTAATACACTTGATATCATCTTTGCATAGTAACTGATGGTTTAAATAAACTTTAATGATGATAGGTGTTCCTTGACTCAAGGGATTTGAATGTTTTTCATTGAAAATTCAAAACAGTTGTTAAATGTCTACAGATCAGAAGTTATCTTTCAAAATATTTTTTGTTTTCAATATTTTTTATCAAATTGGTATCAAATTTATTGATGTTGATATTAAATTTATTGATATCAAATTTTTCATCAATATTTCCAACAATATTTTTGTTTCATCCAGGCAATGATCCCTGTGACATTGATCTTGCTTCTCAGACCAAACCAGCGTGATGCCACATGATACAGCATACTAGATTTAAGCCACGATTTTCTGTTGACATTCATGTTCAGACAGTGAATGTTGTAAAGCACCTTCCAAATCTGTTTCACTTGAATGTGTTTGTACGTGCAGTAATGTGTATGATGTTCATTTCATTTTCAGGACATGAGTTTAGCCCCTAGTAAAGAAACCCTTCTGGAAGATCATCTGGTAAGATGGAGAAAGATTAAGAACAAGTGAGTCACAAATTGATCAAACTTAAAAATGAGTAAATCACAATCAAGATAATAAGCCTTTAGATCTGCGGTGGGGAACCTCCGGCCCGTGGGCCGGATCCGGCCTGCAAGCCAAATTCATGCGGCCCGTGAGGCGAGCTACAGAATAAAATTTTTAATTTCAAAACAACGGAAATATAACGTAATGGCCACCTGTCCATTCCAAAGTGAGGAAAAATAGCATTTTGAGAGGTTCTCGAATGGGTCCAAATAGAGTCGTAGAGGCCATTTCCTGCGATCTGAGGGGGTCTGTGAAACAAAAATTTTCTCAGTACGCTCCGCGCCAACCCATGGTGGCGCTCCGCTTAGATTGTCTCCTCATACGACCTGCGAGCAATGCTGTGATCATCAAAGTGGCCCTTACTGGGGAAAAGTTTCCCCACCCCTGCTTTAGATGATTGGTCTCAATGCTGCTATGTGTGTGGTGAGTTTATCAACAGAAATCATTTGATGCCTTTTGGAGGGTACTTCATCTATCCACCTATTACACCATCGTCACCTTCCCTCTTCCCAGACATACCCTCGCACTCAAATAGCAAACGTGCATGGCTATAGTTAGGGCGAGTAATTATTTGTTCTTCAGGTATGTCAACATCTGACACTTTAATAACATTCACCTCAATAGACCCCTTGCATGTGGCATCACAGTGATACAGTGAAGTGCCCTCCTTGAGAATCAGCTTCAAAGTTTAACATGTGCACGTTGCATCTCAGCCATTTGATCTATACGCATCTAGTGTAGCCATATATACTGTTCATTTGCTTGGGCTCAAGGAGCTCGTCCCTGTTTATTGTTACGTGACGTCCATGCAAGGGGTCAATTGATTTTTTTTTTCTGTCAGTTCCCAAACCATTAAGCATATAGTATCACCTTCTCATATTGCTTTCCCTTCCCCTGTTAAATGGGAGCCATTTGTAATATCTGCTTTTTGTTCTGTTGTTACCTACAGATGGAAGGGAGCTTCTGATGACTACCAGTTCAGATACACAGAGAGCTATGCCATCTTGAAGGCAATGTATGACAGACAGTAGCAGTCCATTGGACCCATCCAGAGGCTGCTGCTTTTTCTGCAGTTGAAACTGGATAAACTCTCCACTAAAATGGCCTCCTTGACACAAGAGACTCCATATTGTAACAAATGTGGACAAGAGGCTATTGCGGCTAGTCAGGAAAATTGACAAGGATTTTGGTAATCGTGGATGACATTTGACTCTCCCGGTGGTGTTTGCCGTATGTGCCCATGAGCATCAAAGTATCTATATGTAACATGTGACTGACTTGCATGTGCACACCTACTCGTCAACTTGTGTCAAACTCGGTATTCACACAACAGAAGTATTAACTGACAAAGGAGTGAGGATCTTTTGAGATGATACCACTAGGAACAGACAATAAAATGTGATGGGGCAGGGAAAGTAATTTAAGTATAATATGGGTGCTTCATGTGACAGCCAGTGACAGTTTACTCTGAGGGCTCATCCAACAGAACAAAATTATGATCTGTTCCCACACAGCTGGTTAAAACTGCTAGAGACATAACCAGTTTAGTGGATTATTACAGAAAACAGCTTGTTGCCCATGTTAAATACACTACGGCAGAGGTGGCCAACTTTCAGCCTATGGGCAAAGTCGCCCCATGGGGATCCATCATGCAGCTCCCAAAGCCCTTTTCAAACCAAAACAATTACAGAGAATAAGAGAAATAAAGAAAAAGGGGATTAAAGGCATTATTCCACTGTAAAAACTTGTGATAACTGATAAATTGGCAAATGTTTGCTTCTATCCATTACTAATAGCAAGAGGGCTAGTATAAAGAGAAGTATTTCAGAGGACAGACTTGCAACCTGCATGGCCCACCACGAATTTCAAAGGTGGCACCATGGTTCCTTGATTCAACAAGTCAGCCACCACTACATTACAGTGCATCATGTAAGTCTATAAAGAACATTGGAACCGAAGGATTAGTGCATTTCATGTTGCCAGGTCACAAATGGAGATGTACCTCACTACTTTGTGCATATATGTAATGTCAGACTGAAAATCAATTCATAACTCTCATTACTTGCATTCAGCAGATATTCATCATACATACCATGTTCACATCATTGGTAGATGTTGTATTTGTATTATTTTAGGATAATGTGAATAAATTCCTATTTGATCCAGATGCTATCTGTTTATATATTTGTCATTGTGTCATCATTTTCACATCAGTTACCAAAATTGGTTGACAGAAGCTTTCCGCAAGGCACAATAAAATGTAACACAACAGTACAGAAAATGTACAAATTTGTCGAGGATTACAAGCTGTAGACATTTTCCCTGTGGTAAATTCTGTGCACCTTGACAAGGTGACATACAATTAAACAGTATTATTTACATAACTCCAAAATACTCCATTTCTTTCCTGACCCTCAACATGATCTGTTGCTGAATAATGTAGTATTAAGTACAAACAGCAAAAGCACAAATTTTCTGATTTGGTCTCCAAAAATACAACTTTGCAATGCAAGACCATGAAATTGCTTCTTTCACATGTGCAAATACAGCTATGCACTGACATGGCTTTCAAATTCTTTTTATATATAGATGGATTTTTCTATGGTGTGAATTTATAGGAGAGTGCCAACTTTCATGAATTTCAGTTATGATTTGTGGATGTTATCTTAACTGCATTGATTCAAACCGAGAAATGACCTCAAAAACATCTTTCCAACCTCAAACATGGCACACCTTGGGATTCTTGCAAGTAAAAGTGACAGTAGAGGGAGACTTTAAATAGCTCATGTCTTCGTATAAACTGATTTTGTTTCTTCACTCCCACACTATCCCTGTAACATAGAAAACTTTTTGCTAATATTAGTCACTTTTCTGACAAGACGCATCTACGATTCAACCTACAGTGGGAAGCATTGATCTAGTTCTAAATAAGGAAACATCTGGTATTACTTCAAAGTGATTTTGACTATGATGTCTCGCATTTTTTTTTTTGTTTCTTTGAAAGGGAGAAAACAGATGTATCGATATCAACACTTATAAAAGGAAGCATTCAATGTAAGGAAAAAGCAAAATTGACACCACGAACAGGTTTCAAAGTGTTTCTGCAAAAGAAAATCTTAGTCCTTCCTTAGTAAACTTCTCAAATTAACTGTAATTCATGTTTCTTTGAATTTTTGCCATTTTTTTAGATAGGGAAAAACACATATATGTTAACCATGAGACTGACATTTAAACAGCAAGTCTGACGTGGCCCGCTTTCCCTTTCAGGAGTAACTCCTGGAATGTAACAGGATATCTATTCAAGACACTCAGGAAAAAGACCTGAAAGCCTTGGTTACAGCACCGTGTTTCTACACCCTTTTGTTGCTACACGTCCATAACATCCGACACCGTTTGAGGGCTAAGCTTGGTGTAGTAATGATGCATTGATAACATTTTATGCAGGGCTTACTTTGTCAATACATGGTTAATAAGTGTTAACAGAGCCACTAAAAAGCATTAAATACTATCGCATATTGGTACATCATGTTCTTCGTTAATTTGTAATGCGTGCGCTAATGGCCAGAGAGGGCTCATACAATTGAGCTTGTGATACCATTGGCATTGGGGCCAAACACTGCACAAAGTTGTCCGTTGGACTCAGAGGGTCTCACTTAGCCACTGCTGGCAGAGTATAAGTGTGTCAGAACATATGGTATTGAAACATTTGGCAGTTGCCTTAAACCTTGGATGGAACAATCAAATTCATGCATAAGAAGTGCAAAATCTTGGTAATGATCTGACATGGGAATCAATGACTAGACAAACTAATTTTGTTTTGACTGCAAGAAGTAGGGCCAACTACAACAGTTTAATTATCAATTACTGAGTTTATAGGCAGTCACTAGCATGAAAATTGGTTATCATTGTTTTAAACAATGCATCAAGAAATTATACAACTAACCACAAATAGTTTTGTTCTATTGAAACAAAAGTCACTCTTTGAAAGTCTTTTGTTCATACTATTATCCTACTGTTTACATAGGCCAGGGTGCAAGGTTTACTTGCAACAAACCTTGCTTAACCTTGGTTAACCTTGCTTAACAAAATGAGAAAAGGAAAACTTCAATCCAGTGGCGGCTGGGGAAGGGTGGCCACAGCAGTGGGTTGTCAGGAGTCACAAGAGTGAAAGGCACATGTGGTGCCTATGAAGGCTATTTCCAGCAATCTCGGATGGGGGGGGGGGAGATTTTCATCCAAAATATTTCTGGTATGCACCACGCCAACTGATGGTGGCGATCCACTCAAATAGTCTTCCAGCAATTCTAATCAGCATGTGATGATGGGTGGTGATGATGGGTGCCACTTGCGCAAATAAGTTTAAAAGTTCATTGACAAATGCAACAATTACACAGATTCACTAAGGCTGTTACTGTAGTAATTACTGAGGAGGGAAACAAGTGGCAATCTGCATTTGGTGCAAAAAGGTACTATGACTCTACCCTTACTGACGGTAAAAGTCAGTCAAGGAATGACTTCCAAGTACACACCTTTTTTCTGGAATAAAACTGAGGAGGGAACACTCTCACCTGAATGTGGACGAGTGCAATGACAAAGAAAAAAAGTTACAAGAACACAAAAGTACTAAATTTTGTTAAAAACAACAACTTTATTAGTCTTCCTTTGTCAGTAACATTTAAAACAAACTTAGGCTACAAAGACAAATGTACGACAGTGCCGAGAAGTCAGGCCAAACAGCTGTCAATGGTCTGGGGATCTTTTCCCCAACTTAATACAGTAATGCTTGCATGCACTGATAGACGTTAGACACATGCCTTAGTTCTGTGATCTTTAAGACTTGGATTCAGAAAAACAGAGATGAGAAAAACAGAAATAAAAATGAGGACAATCGTCAATCGTGAATCTGTCACCTTCAAAGAAATTTTCCTTACATTGGGAAATTCTGCAGAACTGACAGATGCAAGAACTTGTATCCAGTGCTCATGTTTTCACTGAAGACTTTGAAGAAGGAACATCTGTGAAAATCTGACTACATGTATAGGGTAAGACTGAGTTATCTTCAGTACTTTTTATTTCCAAGAAAAAAAAACCCCCAAAACTGGTGTCGAAGGACTGGACACAATGAAAATATAAAAAACAACAGATCTTAAACAATGTGCCATCTGTGCATTTTCATTTTATTTCAAAAATCAGTAAAAGGGTTTCAGCTAACCCTTATTCACTGAGCATTAAACTAGTAAGTGGGCTGTCTCTTCATCGTGCTACACCTTTTGTCGGAATCAAGAGAGATTGGGCAACTTTTATCTCAAGAAATCAATGACGAAAAGATTCAGATTTACAGACTTTTCAGCTTAATATAAAAATGTTTGACGGTATTTTGCACCACTGTCATTTCTTTGTTGTTTTCTTTTAGACCAAACAATGGAGAACAAAGCTAAAAAAAACCCCTCAATGGCAGACACAGAAAACTTGTGCAAGGAGGATACTGGCAACAGAAGTTGTAACATTTATTAATATTTAAAGATCAGAATGCATGAGGTTCAATCTAAAACTCTCTCTAGTAGAAGGAAGTTGAAGAGGGATACATCAACTGTAAAATTGTATTGAAGTGTTAATGAAATTAAAAAGCCATTATTCAGTGGAGAAATCACTCTTTACACTCCGCTCTGTTGAGTTCATATGTTCTGAGAGTAAAACATTGACAAGGGTAACTCTAATCGAGTCTCCAACAACTTTGTTTATTCTTTGCACAGTTATTCTCTGCACAACTGTAAAAAAAAAATTCACTTTAATAAGAATACATTGACACAACAACTTTATAAACCTTTGCAGAATGGTTCATAATGTACACTGTCACTTTGATACACTTGGTACAAGTGTCAGTCTATATGTCAGTGGTACACATCAAAAACAACTAAAATAGACAATTGATCAATAAATTTTTAACTCTCAAAATCAGTACATGGTAAGGTGGGCATCTGATATCAAAGTTTTGATTTGGATTGATTCCTTACCAATTCATAAGATAGATAACCTGCTTCCTTGTTGTCAACCAAGTACAAAACTTGCCTTTCTTTGATCACCAGTTCACTCTATTTTGGTTCACGACAAACATGATTTCAGAAAATCAAGCTAACCACTCTTTTAACATCATCTCTGATACAATGCACATTTTTCACTGCAAGATGCCCGTAATGTATTCCTGTTGTTCTGTCACTGGGAATAGCTCAGAATGGACATCCCACTAATACAGGAGAGAGCATTTCCATCGCTGTAACTGTCATTTCTGATGTGAATAACGATAGTCATGTTGGAATCAAATACATCCAGCTTTCAATACCTTTGAAAGTCCCAGATTGCTCCTTCAGGAGGCAACAGATTTGAGCATCACGACAATGTCTACTGAAAATCCAACTCCTTTGAATCATGTCTTTCTTTTAGAAATGTAGATATGACATGCAGTGTTCCACCACTTTCAACCCCCACAACCATTCCCTACAAGGACGTCATGCCATTGCATGTATCTACAGTGTTATAAAATGTGGAGAGAGTTCGCTACTTCCTCAATCCTGCTTCACCATGGACATGGTTTTTGTAGTGGCATGAGTTGGTACATATTTACACCACCTGCTTCCCCTTCTTCCCTCTGGACCTAAGAGTCTCACTACTCTCTGCAACCACTAATTCTATGAAGATAAGTTCATCCCAATGTAAAATTGTACAAGCTTTGCACCTATCATTTGGAAGGGCAATGGCCGATAGACAAAACAAATCTTTTTCCATTCTGGGGTCACCCAAGAGACCCCTGACAAAACATAGGACCACTTCAAGAGGCCTATGTATATGTGTCTTGGGGCATATGGTATGGTTGATATGTGGTGCTCGAGAGGAAGAAGGAGACATCAAGAGTGTTCCCAATACCCTATAGTGATGGGTGATGCTGTAGGATTGCTTCCACTTGACCAACTTCAATAGTACGGATGATACCTGACAGGGTGAGGGGCTCTCAATGGTCTACTTGGTGCATCTTGTGACTGTCAAAAAGAAGGAAAACATGACATCAGAAGATACTTCAAAAAACTTTTTTTGTTTTAAAATAAACATGCATGAACAATGATGCATCAATCTTCCATTTCCCATGAATCACTCAGACTGCCAGCAGACTGAAATTGCATCTTTGCTCTGGAATAAAATTTTGTATCATGTATCAAGAGACTACATCTTTGCAGGATCTCTGAAATGGGACACAATACTTCACATTATGGCTCTGTTAGTGCAGCATGACATTTTCAGTATGCAAGGACAAACCAGCAAGTGCTGAGGATCTTTACTTTAAGGTGGCATCTGCTCACCTGCAAACAATAGACCATCTCATCCAACTCCAGCAGGTCATGGATGTCATCTGTGTCTGCAGCCATTTTGAGTATGTTGATGTCAAGGTCTCTTGCTCTGCCTTTTTTGGCACTGGTCACTTTGGCAGCAGTCACCTTGGGTTCAAATTCTTCCACATTTTTTAACAAACTTTCCTGGTGCTTGAATTCTCCCATGGACTTAAACCGCCCTTGTGCAGTGTTGGGGAATTTGAAGATATCCTTTGGTGAAAAGATCTTTCTTAGTTTGGGTGGGCAGAAAGTGTGGTTCCACATAAGCTCTTTCATCTGCGGCACTTTCAAACGTCGGCAGTGGACGAGACGAGCGGAATCAACCTGGGACGGAACATAGGGGTGAAAGCGTCTGTTTTTCCTGGTAGGAAGAGAACTCTTTTTCCCCATGGAGGAGTCTGCAGTCTTCTCTTTGTCCTCTGATAATGTAACTTTTCTGACAGGCATCTTGCCAGTTTGTTGGACTATCACTTTCCTGACTGTACTAGGGACTATTTTGGTTCCCCCATCACTTCCATGCAATTGGGGACCAGTCTTTGGTAAGTCAGCAGATGACTTTTCTGGGACAAGATCCTTCTCTCTTTCTTTCAATACTTCTTCAGATCTTTGGTTCAATTCTTTATCACTAATGGTAACCTCAAGTGTTGTGCCTTTCCTCTGCACATCAGCTCTGTCAACAACATTTTCTAGGGTGCCAGTGTTTTGTGAATGTGAAGCAACAACCTTTCTAGTTTGACAGGATGAGGCAGCTATTTGAACGATGGGAGAGGGAACAATCTCATCCACCACTGTCCATTTGTTTGTCCTCGTTGGTGTGTTAAACTGTGAAGTGGAGACTTCACCTTGTTTCTTCTGGTGATTATCAAGAGGAGACTTATCTGGTGAAGTTGTATGATTCGAATTTACTGTTTTTTTGGCTAAATCATTTTGTTTGTTCTTGCTCAAACAAGAGAATTTTGTCACCATCTCGTTTTGACAACCACTCTTTGATGATTCATCATTGTCAGTTTTGCAGGGGTCTTTCATACTTGAAAACACTGTCTTTAATCGGTGCAATTCCACAACAGCATTTTTCAGGTTTATTTTCACTGTCTTTAGCTTTGGATCCACCAGAGCAATTTGTGGTGACTTTGCAACTCCCTGCGTTGTCTCTTCTTTGTCTTTCAGTCCAATCTTAGGGATTTGGAAACCTGAAAGCTTATTACTTTGACAGAAAGGTAACTTCATCTTCTTTGCAATGAGATCAGGTGATGTTCCAACCTTCCTCTTTTGGTCAACTTTCTTTGAATTCTCTGTAGAGTTTGGGTATTTCCTCACACCTTTTCCTCTTTTGGATGGTGATACCAAAGTGACCACTCGATGTGTTTTCTTCACAGGAGTCTCTTTCTCATGAACACCTTTTAGTTTATGATCTTTTCTGTTTTCAGTGATGGATTTACTTCTAGTAACTTTCCCCTTTCTCTGATTTCTAGCAACTCTCTCACCAATGGTAACGTCTCTGTTTTCCTTTTCTTTTCTTATAAGAGTGTCTGCTGCTTCCTTGCAGGGATAACCATTGGTGCATGACATCTGTTTTTTCCTTTCACTAACTTCCTTAAGGTTTGTCTTGACAACCAACTTTTCATCTTTGTTGCTTGTAACAATAGGAGACTTAAGCTTGCCTACATCCCCTTTTCTGCTTGTCAAACCTGTGAAAATCACTTTCCTTTGTGGTTCCATAGAAGAATGGTCAGCAGACTTAAGCTTCACAATTCTTGAGGATGTTTTCTCATCTTTGACAGCAGTTCGAGGTTTCTGCTCCTTGTTCTTATCTTTCTCAGACTTGACACTGTCCAATGAATCTTCAGAGATAAGGAACTCCTCCACTGAGTCCTCATCACCAAGGGACAATACATCACCTCCATCTTCCTCCTGGTTTTTGCTATTTTTGGTTGATGAATGGCTTGCTTTCTTTTTTACATCAATCAAACCCACCTCACCACAATAAGATGATTTATTGGTGACTTGTACACAGGCATCATTTGTATGAATCTTGTTAGTCAGTGCATTGCATGAGAGTGCAATGGTATTGTCCCTGCATTTTTCTTTTGTTTCTTCAATGGAATGACTTGTGTCACCATCTTGTGAACTTTTCTCCTCAGTCAATGCACGACTAGCTTTGCTGAAACTATTTACATCGCTCCTTTTGACAACTTCAACACTCCCATGGTCACAATCTTTCCTACATGATGACACTAACTCTCTCTGTTTTCCATCTGCTGAGGACACAGCATTAGCTAGGTTTGCAACATTCTCAAGATATTCAGTGAAAGCTGATGAATAATCTACTTTGCGATTGGTCTGACCTTCATTTGATGCATCTTTAGGGCCTTCAATGACTTTATCTTTAGGTCCTTCAAAGACTAAATGTTCATAGGATTCAATAGTGGCATATTTAGATCCTTGAAAGACTGCATCACTAGGTCCTTTAATGACTGCAACCTCAGGGCTGCCAATGATGCCATCTTTAGGGCATTCAATCATTGCATCTTTAGAGGATTCATTGATATCTTTAGGGCCATCAATAACTGCATCTTTAGAGTCTTTGATGCATGCATCACTAGAGCCCTCAATGATTGCCTCTTTAGCCCTGCTTTCAATGATGGCATATGTAGAGACTTCAGTTGCTGCATCGTAAGGACATTCAAATACAGCAACTTTAGAACGTTCAATGACTGCATCCTCACGACTTTCAATGCATGCATCACTATGGCCTTCAATTACTGCATTTCCAGGGCATTCAATGATGGTGTCTGTAGAGCTTTTATTCACTGCATCTTTAGGGCCTTCAATGATGGCATCTGTAGAGTCTTCAATTACTACATCTTTAGGGCCTTCAATGATGACATCTTTAGAACCTTCAATGACTGCATCCTCAAGACCTCCAATACAAGCATCCCTAAAGCCTTCAGTGACTGCATCTCTAGGGCCTTCAATTATGGTATTTTTACAGCTTTCAATCACTGAATCTTTAGGACATTCAACAACAGCATCTTTAGAACCATCAATGCATGCATCACTTGAGCCTCTAATGACTACATCTTTAGCATCTTCAATGACTGCATCTTTAGGGCCTCCAATTATGGCATTTTTAGAGCTTTGAATCACTGCATCTTCAGGACATTCAACAATAGCATCTTTAGACCCATCAATGCATGCATCACTTGAGTCTCTGCTGACTACATCTTTAGCATCTGCAATGGCTGTATCCTTAGGACCTTCAATGACGTGCGAATCTCTCCCTGAGAGGCCACATTCCAGAACATTTCTAGTAATAGTTTTGGCAACGAATTGTTCTGCAATTGTATCATTTGCATGGATGCCAAGTTTCTTTACATTATTACCACTGGTGTTAGACATCCTGTCATTGTCAATGAACCTTGTAACTTTGTTCAGAAGATGGCCACTGATGTTTTCTAATGTGATACTGTGATTTTTTTCACCATCAGGATTGTTGATCATGATGGTAGCATTCTGATGACATGTTGCATCAGATGTTTTGTCAGAGATAATTTCACCAACTTTTGATACATCAAGTGAAGAAGTGGATGGGAAATGTGTGTCATCTCCTAGGGATGAGGAAGGCAGCAGCATCTCATGGGATGCAAATTTTTCACTTTTGCTTGGATGTTCAGCTACAGGGTACATGTACTTCCATCTACCACTCAGGATCAAAGAACTTTTCAAACCAGAAGTGTACGATTCAAGAGAAGTTTGGCTTAAACGACAAGATCTCCTATCAGTTGATAAACATTCTGGATAGGAGGGGAGTGTGTCCAGTTTGCACTGCACTTGTTGAGTGACTTCATGCATAGGCTGTTCATTTTCAAGTGTAGGTCTCTTTGATTCATAACTTGAAGCAAAACTTTCAGAAGATGCATTTAGTATTTTTCCTTCTCGGTGTATAGGTGCATCATGGACATCTGAAACTGTTAGTTTGGGTATTTTACGAACACCGTTCTCAAATATTTGGCCTTCTCTGGATTTCTGTATATCAGTAACACTAGGTTTGCTCACTATGGCTACATGTGGGACATGTGTCACTGGTGGCTGCCCCACATCCTCTGCAACATTCATTTGGATTCTGTAAGCTGTAGATTGACCAAGATTTGCCATTCTTACTCCTGTCAATGTTCCTCTTAAGTATGGCAAAGGTGGCTGCAGCAATGGAAAACACATATTTGGCCTAAGAGATACAGGTACCCTCAGTGTTGGTGCGGAAAATGGCAGACACATTGGAAGTAATGATCCAAATCTATGAGTAACATTCATGAAAGTGTTTGTGGCATATTGAGACAAAACTTGATTGACAGAAGATGACAATAACGATTCTCTACCTTGAACAGGGATAGAATGCCTGGTCTGTCTTCCAAGCATTATAGGTAACAAAAGTTGGCTGGGAGGCATTGGAAGGCCATTCTTCTCAAAGGTTTCCTTACCTTGAACTTCTCCTTTCTGATTATTCACTTGTAGTAAAGAATGTTGCATGAAAGATTTATCTTCATTTCTGTGCCTTTCGCAACTCTGAATGTCTGCTCCATCCTCTTGGGTGCAAGCATTGTTCTCTTTGAGGGTCTCTTTGCTGTTTCCTTTCCTCTCCTTTGGGGAGGGAGTCAGCCTTTCTGGTGGAGGTAATGATGGATATACCAATGTAGCAGGTTTCAAGAAAGCTGATGTACCAGTGCATACCTTGTATGTATTATCTGTAGACTTCACAAGTTTAAGGCTGCTTGGAGAATGGCATATTTGGACAGGTCTCTCTGTTGAAAAGGAACCAAAAACATTATGCTGGAGTAGTGAGGCAGTGTAATCCTTCTTGAAGGGTAACACACGGGGAGATATGCCACATTTCTGCTTTCCTGGTACCCTTAAGGGACTACATGTTGAGTCAGTCTTGGCTTTTGGATTCATTGTGGGCTTACTTAGTGATGGTGATGAATCCACACTGGTTCCACCATCTAAAAAGCACTTTGAGAATTTAACTGCCAAGGTCTTGAGAGTAGGTGATGCTGTTGTGCCTCTGTTTGAATTTCCATGAACTCTCTTAGGCTTTATCTTCCTTCTTCTCTGTTTGTTTCCTTTAACCCTCCACTTGAGCTCCCATGTTTGTATCTTTGTGCAATCTTCAGGTTTTTTAGATACCTTTAACCCTTTAATCTTCAGTAATCCTTTTGCAACCTTGTCAGCATGTTCCTTCAGCTTCTTCAAGGTCTCTGTTCGAAGGTCATCCACCAAGCCTTTAAACATTCTCCTAGAATGCAGCTTGCTTGGTGACGATAACCCCTCGAAAGATTCCTCACACTGGTTTAATCTATCTGGAGGAGACAAACCAAGGCACTCTGTTGGGACTGATTCACATTTTTTCCCTTTTTTGGCAACAATATCTTGCAACCTGTTGCCTCCTTTGTCCACAGCACCATTTTCAGAAATGCATACTGATTGTTCGGGTGATGAGAGTGCAGCTTGCAATTGAGCATATTCTTTTGTTTTTCGGGATGTCTTTCCTTCCTCTGGCAAGTGACTCTCATGATTTGCCAGCTGCTCCGCTTCAATCAAGCCAGTTGATGAGCAACTGGGTTTTGTTGATGAAAAACAGTTTACTTGGGTTTCCTGTCCATCACATATACCTTCCTCTGTCGATACTTCTTCATTTGACTGCTGCCATCCTTCTAGTTCTTCATCCAGCATCTTCATCACATCTGGAGTTGACATTGAAATCTCATTATCACTTTCATCACCAAAATGATCTCCTTTCTCACTGGTGGGCAAATCACCACCTCTTGATGGAACAGTTGTGGCATATTTACCACACTTTTCAAAATTGTTCATGTCTGACAGTCCAACCTCAGAAATGCTGGTGACTGACATCCCTTTACTTGCAATTGTCTCTCTCTCTGATGTAGGTGAAAGGTAATTCTGTTGACTCTTTTCTGCTTCCTTCAACAGATTCAAACCAACAGGCTGATGAGGGCAATTAGTATAGCATATGTCTGTTCTGCTGTCATCAGCAAGGTCTTTCTTGGGATACAGATCAGTTTCCATGTCAGTTGCAGACACACGTAGTGGACCATTCAGTCCTACCTTATCCCAGGAACATGGTAATACTGGATCCTCTTCACCTTCTAACTCACTTTCTGAATTCGGAGTCAGCATTTCTTTACAACGTTGTCTTTCTGAGGCACTGAAGGTAGCTTTGAGGCACTTTTGGCTTTGGAAAAACTTCTCTTCCAAAAGTTGCTTCTTCAAGTTTCCATCAAATTCACAGAGTTCCAACTCTGATGGCACACTGTTTGACTGAGATGCTGAACACTTGAATGCAATACCTACAGGACTCTTCAGTGCAGTTCCAAACAGAATGGATAGCAATTTGACATCTCCATTTGTTTGTCGGATGGGTGTGGCAACATGAGCGTTTGGAGAAGTCTTGATTGACAAATCATCACGGTCACCTACCCTTCTGGAATCCTTTTCATTACTCCCTCCTGGAGGTGGTGTATTCCTATTGTTAAAAAAGTCTAGGAAACTTGCATGGGGATCCGACGGTAAAAGAAAGCTGTTGTGCAGGGATGAAAGTTCATCACTAGAAGTTGAAGAATCAAGCTTATTACCTACATCATCAGAGTGGGTCTGTCTTCCACATTCATCTTCATACTCACCTTTGGCCAAAGCATCACTTTCCATTGAAATATTTTGTTGACCAATTTCTCCATTCTCCTGATTTCTTGAGTTAGAAGAACCCATTTTACTTGGTATGAGTGTCCCATTGAAGTTCACATAAGTTTTATAACTTTCTTTGTCAACATCTCCAGTAGGAATGGCCACAGCTCCTAGAACATCATCTTTTGATCCCTGCTGGAAGTATTCTTGTGTTAAGTATTCATGTACAATCCTACCACTGGAGTCACATGCACTTTCACTGTGCCCAGAACATGCAGGAACTTGTACTTGATAGCCATTTGAAGTATGATTCTCGCTTCGTTTCTTTGAATGTTGCATTTCCATATTTGTGGTCTTTTTGGGGGAAATTAATACAGATGCAGAACTGTCTTGTCCAGGTGGAATTATTTCAACTCTGCTTTCACAAATACCACCATTACCAACATTGTTCATATTGGTTGACACAGACTTTCCATCTGTGGACACATTTTTGTCACCGTTCAATATTCTCATGTCACTTTCAACACTAGCTTTGTTCTTACCAATTTCATTTGGGTCCAAATTTAGTTCTATTTCTGGTAAGATGCTGTCAGGATCACTTAATGACATATCTGAATGTTGTGGACTGTTACCTTCAATGCCATTGACTATGATATCTGAAGTATCTACTGCATTATTTAACAGTGTATTGACAGTGTGATATTCAACAATATATGACTGTTTCAGAGTCTCTTTGCAAGGTTCTTTCTCTTTGAGACTTTCAAGGTTGTGTGATTCTTGCAGCTCCTCTGCTAAATGAGTCCTTTGCAGTTTACACTTGCTCTCAATTGTGTCACATTGTTGCAGCTTTCCAGCATCAGACATCTCCTTACTCTTGTATCTTCCTTCACTAAGAGGTCGTTGTAGCTTTCTAATCACTTGAATCTTTTCTACATCTTTCACATTGATGTGAGATATTTGTTGGTTGTCTGCCAGAGAGGTCTGTAAGACTCTCACCATTGCTTTGGAGCAGACTTTCGCTGCATTTTCAGTTGCCCCTTTCTCTGTCTCAGTTCCTCTCATAGAAGCTTTATGTAAACCCTTGTCCAAACAGATCTCCTTCCCTACAGCATGAAATTGCTGCTGCTTTGTCATAGTTGACAGCTCCTTTTCCTGCTCTCTTACTTTCTCTCTTAGTTTGCTGTGAGCTTGTTGTTGTTTCTCTGCCTGATAGTTCTGCTGATCTCCTCCACTTCCTCCAGAGGGAACATGCTTCGGATTTGAAACAACAAATATCTCCCTCTTGTCGTGACTTTGTTCGATATGACTTTCATGTAGTTTCTTGGTCACATTGATCTTATCTTCAGCACTTTGTTTGTGATGAGTTTGTTCAGATGTTGCAAGTGCAGACAGACCCTCTGCCACAGAGGCCTGTGTCTGTCTCACACTTCCTTTGCAATGGACTTGCTGTGACTCTGAAGTCACAAATGTCTTGTTTTCCTTTGCACATCCTTGGATTTGATCTTGGGATAGCTTGTGATCCTGTTGTGACTTTGGAATCACTGCAATCTCATTTCCTTTGTGTCTTACTTCAGTCTGTAACTGTGGTTGCTTCTCTTCTGCAGACATATGCTGATCAATCTTAATAACTTCAGAGTGAGACTCCTGTGGCTTCGTAGTCAGAGATATCTCTTGTTTGCCACTTTCTTTGGAGTGAGGTTCTAACTTTACAGACACAGCTACCTCATCTGTCACAGAAGCTATCTGATAATCTCTGAAACTTTCTCTGAAGTGGACACATTGTGGCTTAGCAGTCACAGGTATTTCTTCTTCTCGATCAGTTCCATTGATTTCAGCATATTGTAACCCCTTTGCCAAAGAGGTCTCCTTTCCTTTATCTTCAGTATGAACCTGTTGTGGCAGTTCAACATCTGACAACTCCTTCCCCTTGCCACCCACATGAGTATCAAAAGTTTGGAGCTTTTCTGCAAAGGAGTTCTGGTGGCTGTTTGCACTTCCTTTGAGAGACAAGTATTGCGGTTGTGCAGTCACAGATATCCCATTTACCTCATCCCCTCCTTCTTTATGAACTTGTTGTGGCTTATTGACTATACAGGTTAACTTTCCCATTTCAATTCCTTTATCCTCCTGATGATCTCTTGCAGTTAATTTGGAGTGAATGTCTTCTGGCTTTGATGTCACATGTATCTCATTTTCTTGGTAAGTGTGTGCACTGCCACTAAGTTGCTGTCTTGTAGTCATCACTATTCTTTCTATTGTATGAGCTTGTAACTTCGTAGCAATAGGTACCTTCTGTTCTTTGTCAATGACTTTAGCATGAGCTTGCTGTAGTACTTCTTCTGTTAATGAGTTCTGACTTTCTCCATCATTGCCTTTATCATCAAACTGTTGTTGAAGCTTCTCTGATTTGGAAGTTAGCCTTACTTTGCCTCTTTCTTCATTGTCAGTCTGTCGTGGTTTCTCTGTTACACCTGTCTCCTTTAACTTGTCACATCCTTCTGCATTGAGACCTTGTGGAGATTCTAATACAGAATTATCCCAAGTCACTTTGGATCCTGATGTGGGTAGTTGATGTTCAACTTCTGTCCACTTTCCCTTGACACCAGTCAACCCCCCTTCTTCCTGGGTCTCAGATTCTTTCCCATCTGACTTATTTGGTGTAGTGTCATCACTTTCTTTCTGTTTCAAAGACCTTCTCCTCTGATCGCTGACCAAGCTGCTTTTGAGGCCCTTACTCTTGGTTCTTTTCCTTACTTTCTTCTTGTGACATTTTATACAATGCTTCCCAATTCCAGAATATTTGTGACCATTCTGAAGGATGGTTTGCTGAGATTCTGGGAGAGTTGATTTGACTGTAAAACTCTGAAGAGTTCTTTGGACTACTAACCGTTTTCTTGGTGTATTTCTTACCACCACCAATCGATCTCCCCCAATACTTTCTGTAATAGCGAACAAATAGACAAACATTGAAGATATTTGAGCAGTAGATTCTTAATCAAGTTTCACATTGCTGGGGGATTTACTACATGAAAAACTAAAAATAACAGTAAACACATATCATAACCTGAAGCAAGATGCTTTAATATTGCAATGAAACCCTAAAAACCGAAAAACCACATCTAACTTATATCCTTGAGCTATTTGATATACCTCATTCAAGGATCACGAAAATCAATCAAAATGAACAAATGCATTGTGGTTTCAATGATCTGATTACGACATTATAGCATTAGTATATGTCACAAACTACCTATGCTTTGTATGAAATATGAGATCTGTACAAGTTTCCCCTCCTTGAGAAAATGTTGGCAAGGTTTTCACAATTTGACCCTTGTTGACATCAAATGACATTTGACCTCCATTAAAGACCAAATGGTTCTTAAACTCAATGAGATACAACTACATGCTGAATATGACAACTGCCAAAGTTTCCCTACTTGAGATATGTTTACAAGAATTCCATAATAAGACCCTTTTGACCTCAAATGACTTTTGACCTTCACAGAAAACAACAGAATTCTTGTATATGCAATGAGATACACTTACATTCTTCATGGGAGATCTGCCCAAGTTTCCTTCTTGAGATATTGTTTACAATATTTCACAACTTGACCCCTGTTGACCTCAAATGAACTCCACCAAAATCAATAGGGATCTTGAACTCAATGTGGTATACTTACACACCAAATATGAGATTTCTCCAGGCTTCCCTTCTTGACATATAGTGTTCACAAGGTTTTCACAGAATGACCCCTGTTGACCTCCATTAAAAACAATAGAATTCTTGTACTCAATGTGGTTCACCTACATACTTAATATGACATCTGTCCAAGCTTCTCTCCTTGAGATACTGTGTTTACAAGGATTTTTACAATTTGACCCCTGTTGACGTCAAATGACCATTGACCTTCACAAAAATCAAAAGGAATGTTGTACCTAATGTGGTACAATAATATGCCAAATATGACATTTGTCAAGCTTCCCTTCTTGAGATACATTTACGTTTTCACAATTTGACCCCTGTTGACATCAAATCGCCTTTGACCTCCACTAAAATCACCAGGGATCTTGTGCTCAATGTGGTTCACCAACGTTCCACAAATGGGATTTGTCCGAGCTGTCCTTCTAGAGATATCGTGTTTATAAGCCTTTCACAGTTTGACCCTGTTGACCCTAAATGACCATTGACCTCCACCAAAAACAATAGGGTTTTTAACTCAATGTGGTACACCTGTTTACTAAATATGAGATCTGTCCATGTCCTTCTTGAGGTATCACGTTTACAAGGTGGGCGTATCAAACACACAGTGCCTCATGATTTACAAAGGTTATGATTTCATCAGAATCAAAAATGAAAAGTTCAGGTGAGATCACAAACTAATGCATTGCAACTTATTTTTTTTTTATAAACACTTTATAAAAACTGACTTTGAGCAATATATTTCAGATATGGAGCAATCTGTACAGACAAAAAATACTCTTTTCTACCCTGATTGTACTATTTTTCAAGTGAAAGATGACAATACTCCTTTAGCTACTGTAACAAAGACTATGTCACACACTTTTACCTTTTATCAAATCTACGCAATGGAAACTAGTACACAGAATAATATCTGCTAGATCTTACAACTGAATTAGATGGAAACGAGTGAAGAAACATAAATACACAAAAATGCACGAAATGCCAAGGAAACAAAAAAAAAACAAAAGGGAGAAAGAAGCATACCATCAACTTACTTAAGTGTGTGAGTATATCCACACTGGTTAAACTAGATCAAGTTCTCTCCCAATAAATACTTTGTTTTGACCTCTTCGATATTATCTGACCGTAGTATCAACTTCCATCCTCACAATCCAACTTCGCTACTTTTTTAACAAGTTTCAAAACTGCAAGTGTAACCATACACTGGATGGCATGACAACTGCTTGATGTTCATTCTTACAGCTAAGAGGTAGAGCAGTCATCACAGGGAATGAGTTTCTCGATGTTTTCAAGTAATGTGTTAGTCTTTGTCAGCAGCAAATGTGTACCTCTGCCCCCCCCCCCCACCCCCTCAATTTTGTTCACTATTACCCAACGATTACAAAGACAAATTTATGTATTTCTATTTAATTCAAGTCAGCAATATTTTTTTGTTCCTATTTATTATTATATTGTTTACAAAAAGATGCAGTTGTACATGAAGAAGTACATGTTTACAGTATGCACTTCGATTGATGTCTCTTTTGAAACAAAAAATAATAAACTTCTTAAAAGAAAATTTAAGATTCTGTCCCAATCAAATTTATTAGACCAAAACAATGCTATGGAGAGCAAGATGCAACAATCCTGCTGTCCTTTGAAGCAACTTGACAAAATCTTATCTTCCAAGCTTTAACGCATTTCAATGCAGTTTACTGATATTTTGGAATCAGATACAACAATTTTGAGCAGAGATAGAGTTTAAATGAATTTGACAGACTTTGACAGAATTTGACCACCTTTGGTGCTTTACGGAAAGACTCACATGAAAATACACATTGCTCTCAGTTTGAAGTAACAGATCTTTGCTTGTATTTGATGAGTAGCTACGACTGACTGAAAATACAAATAGAGTTAAGAAATGTATCCAGTTGCTGCAATTTCAATGGTGGAATATTGCACATTTCAGTTTATTGGAGTGAGATTGAACAAAATGGTCATTCATGGAGTTTTTCAATTGGTTGGAGGAGTTAAAAGACTGGTCAATACAATAGCTTTGATGTAGCAGCAGTGCAGTAATGTGGTTTAAATATAGGGAATTGGGTAGTGACATTATTAAGCTCATTTTATCCTGGCAGGCACCACAGGCAAAGCATACAAAGGCATGAATAACACTGAGCAGCCAATAAAGTTATAGAGTGGCTTGTATCATGCGATTAATGACTAGCCTGACCAAAACTGTACAAACATGTTCAGTAGTGATTCTACACAAAAAGTAGTTTGTAATTGGTCAGTTTTGTGCTTGAAATCATTACAGTAAGAGGATAAGTTTAGGGATGTGCAAAGGAGGGGGCTTCACTGGTCAATGCCATTAAATTTACAAAGTAAAATATCAAGCTGTAAATGATGGTCAAGACAATGGGTCTATTTCAGTATCTATGTTGGATAGATCAACGTGGGAATACTGCTGAGAACGAAAAAAATTACTTACAGGTGCATTGGTCTTGGGAAAGGTCTTACCTTTAACAAAATACAATAAACATGATGAGTGTAAAGGGAACAGGATGAATGGAACGGATGAAAATACACAAAAATGCAAATAAAAGGAAACATTCAACGAGTTAGTTTTGTTTCACAAACTTCTTACTTTTGTTGTTAAAAAACAAATCATGCATACAAAAATAGGTTAGGTAGGTACATAGGAAATGTGGTAAAATTGCAAGCATGACATAAAAAATAACAAAAATAAAACCAAGTACAAACATTGCAATCATTCTGTTCTCCTCAGATGATTTTTTTTTTCATTTCAAAGGAACTTGCGAGCAAAACTGAGAAAGCATACTTGAATCGCCAAACAGAAATTCTCTCTTTTGGAACAGAGGTTAGGGAGACTTTTTTATCACCTCCATTTAGGTCAACATACACCACCAGAAAGCAGAGAATGAAGTCCACAGAAAGACAATGAACTAGACTTATATGAAGCAAACCAGGGACCAATAAGCAGCAAAATGTTAACCACGTTCTGATGTTGGATGCTACAAAAATTAAGAACATCAAACCACCATATAATACTTAATTTTTTCATAGAGAAATATTTTATTACATGAAAATGTCATACCAGTGGATATCACTTCAAATGGTTCGTTGAAAAATAGATGACACAACTTGAAAGTAACATGTTTCGAAAACTTAGTGAAGTCTTTATGTTCTCTGACATTTTATCTTTCATACCTGGCTTCTTGAGAGGCATGTTGCACTATGTCTTTTCACATATAGCTTTAACATCCCATGACAACTATACCTTCTTACGTGTTTTGTAGGTTTAGAGGTACCATAAAGTCAGGTATGTTACATCAACCCCAAACTTCATCTAAATCTTGCCAATTCCTCTATAATGCTGTCACATAAAACACGACAGTTACAACTGTCACATAAAACACGACAGTTACAAAAAAAAAAAAAGGTTCATTTTCAGTTGTAAAAATTCATTCATTGTTACGGGATTATTCAAATTTAATGTGTTTCAAGCACTTTTGTGGTATTCCAACAAAAATTATGCAATTGTCATAGTGTCACACTACGAGCCCTGCAGTCCTCAGACCAGTGAATGTCTGCAAAGTCATTATGGTAGTCTGCCAACCACTAAGTGGTCTTTTGAAATTAAAGTGGTGACATAGTTAAAGATGTACAAATCCATCAAACCATAGCACTGTTTCTGAAACATTTTAATCTAGGCGCAATCCTGTGACTTTTCATTCTCAAAGAATCATATTGGCACATGACAGCAGACTTTATTAATGCCTCACAATGAGTGTACACATAAGGTAGTCCATGAGCCAGAGGCACGCTGCTGTGCCAGAAAGGTTCAGTTAGAGTGTACTGCAGTAACAATTTAAAGAGTGATTCCTTAACAATCGCACATATCAGGAGCGTAGAATGTAATGAAGTTTGTGCCAGTCTCATAGGGTGATCCGAATCTCGTTAGAGTTTACCGACATTTATGAAAACAACCAGTTCCCCATCAAAGAATGTTGACAGGATTTGTCAATGTTAATAAGATAAAGGTAGTGTTTGTCCCAGATTGATTCTATCATACCCTTCACTTGATGTGTCCTTGTCAGCTTGTACAAAAACTCAGCAACACTTCATATCTAGTTCTAATTTTGAAGTCTCCATCCAAGTGCACCTGATGAAAAACCTCATGAGGCAACAGGGAAATAACAAAAAAAAAAAAAAAACGATAAAAAGATAACCACAAAAACATGTGTCTGTGAAACTACAACTTTGTTCCATCAACGGCTTATGAATAAACATGAGACCATTTACAAATATAACTGTAGTCTGTAGAATACTGTCAACAAACACAATGTGTGAGTCATTCACTCTTAAAGCACCAAATCTCATACTCAGAACTGTTCAGTCTCTGTTGGGTATTGAAAAATAACAGCCTTGGAATTTCAAAGATGATGTTGCAGGGCATATTATGTCAGGTCCAGGTGCAAATGCTTCAAAACCATTGCAAATCCTCAGTATGTTCACAAAGCCGATACCCCATTCAACATGGACATTCAAACTTTCTGACATAGCCTCAATCGTACTTTCATTCTAACAAAAAGACAAGCACTGGTAACTGTAGTGTAGAAAAGCCTGTGTCCAAAAGAAATACCGAAGGAAGCATTTTTATTTAATTCTTTGGTTACTATGTTGATATTACAGATTTGTTTCAAATAACAGTAAAGTTTGAAGTAAGTACTTCAAACTATCTCGTCACTGTTGTATCCTTTCGTGAGTCCTGACAGACTTTCATTAAAGACAACAAATGACTAAGATCCTGCATACTGGTTACAAAGGTCATATTTTAACATTATTGATGCATACTACACCTTAAAAGACAACAAGTAATTAAGATCTTGCATATTGGTTACAGAGGTAATATTTTAACCACATTGATGCATACTACAAGGATTATTAGACAACTGATTCTAAGTAAACTGGACAGAGGCCTAAATGTGGGATATTGTGTAGCCAGGCCATTACATTACAAACTCAGAGTAACTTTTGTCAAACTCATTCATCTTCTGCACTGTAAAAATTCATATTTGCTTGTGCTGAACATCGAAAGAGATACAAACAAAAACTATTGTAACGATGCGAGGGACCCCAATAATTGCAGTTATTCACTACCGTTTATTATATCTTGCTTATACGTGGACGCACATCTTGCTCAATGCATAGAGACACAATGATCAACTGTCCGTGAAATTCTCCAGAATGCATGACACGGTTTGACATTGTCATTTCAAAGTCAATTTGGATGCTTCAAGCAAACTCAGATTGCAGGATTGAGATGACAATACTTTTATATCAATAAAGACCATGCAGAGAATTACTCTGCTGGACTCTTGTCTACAGAACATTCCCATCAGATTTGGTGGACTACTTTTGGTGAAGTGGTCAAATCTTATCAGTAAACTTTAAGGGGGGATAAGATCATAAACTACTTGTTAGTAATAACACAGTTATTTATGGAACAAGAACAGCCTTTGGTGGATAATGTGGCAAAAATTCTAACTAACAACAAGACACAGCTTTAATTAGAAAGAGCAAGTTGGCCAACAAATTGATAACAAACATGTAAACCACAATCAGAGAAATGGACAAGAAAAAAAGAACGTGAAAATAGTCTCTGAAAATGTCATTAAATGATCAGATGTTCCCATCTCGCAGAGCACAGGACCATTGTACAACTGGAGTATTGACTGGACATGTCTTGAATCTTTTGAAATTCTCTCATTTTAGTTGAAGAGACTTTGCCAGGGGTCTGAAATGACAGAACTTTCTGTGACTGTCAAAATCCCAAAGGAACCAATCCAGAATGAACCAATACAAAGGTGACATTCCACAAAAATTCAATTTTTGGTGAAATTTTGAGCTTTTCACACTAAGTGATGTCTCCGGTACTCAAATACCAACAACAGAGATGTAATTTAGCTGAAAGCGAAGAAAAGACATTCGAGCAATGTCCACTTTGACTTCCGCCCTCTCATGTGACGCACCTTTCTTTTTCACTTGTTCTGCATTTGTCCATTCACTCTTTGCAGAAATGCTTGAAATATCAGAAGCATGATTCTGGTATAATAAGAATACAGGAAGATGGTGGTTGTGAGTTTATATGAGTGCAAAATGTTATGAACTGTGCCGATGATAAGATCTATGGTAAGATTTTTTGGTCTTACTGTCAGATCTGTGCTTAGGCACCTTGGATCTAGGAGACGGGGAATGTCTTCGTTCTTTGGCTTTGTGAGAGTACGATGGCTGTCCTACGCTGACTCCATCCTCGCTGGTGAGGTCACCCTGGAAACTAGTCCCATCTTCTATTATGCTGGACCTCGGTGTGCTAGACCGACTCTTGGTGGGAGGGCTCGGCGAATGATTGCTACTAGCTGAAATAGACCCCCGTGGTGAATTACCAGAGCGAGGGGAGGCTCTCTGAGATATGGTGCGCTGGCTCTCGTGAGAAAGTGGTCTGGACACTTCTTGCACCTGGGGAATGCACAACAAATAAATGGTTATTCCTTTGCTTGGCATGAGGAAAAACACTTTAATATGCTACAGGGCAAGGTTCTAAGGAAACACACATAAACAACAGACGTGAGACAACTCCTTTCATACCTCACGCTCTACTGTCCAGAGGGTGAGGAGGTAAAAGAACCAGAAAGCCAAAAGGCTTAGTGATTCCATGCCTTTATTATAGTTGAATGTCCAAATGCCCTCCTAAGATACTGTGCCCCAGAGAAATTAACTGTTCTAGTTCCGGTGTAAAAGATTGAAATTAAAATTTCACAGAACTTTTCCTAAAATACTCTTCCACGTTTGCGATTAATTGCCAAGAATTCTGTATCCAGCAACTGATATATTGTATCTTTGAAGTCAGTCCATTACAGGGTGCCACTGACTCTTTCCCTGGCTGAAAATACACAAAATACAACTACTGTCTGATCATTTCTAACAAGTAAAAAATCTCTCATAGGTAATCCAAACTGACAAATCACATCTCTCATTTAAATAAGCTGACATATTCTACAGTGTCTGTCATTGGATAAAGATCTCTCTGGGATTGATAAAACCTATCTCAGTGACCTTAGAAGTCAATGCTCACTTACCAGTTGGAAAAATTCTCTCTGTATGGGAGGGATTGTATCTTAGTTAAGCACAATCAAAAACCAATTATTTGTCTTTTGGGAATTTTGTGTTCAAAAGCATGTAACTGTACAACCTCTGATGTCCCCATATGACATTTGACCTAAAGAAAACCCCTCAACAATCTTATTTACTTAGAAGGAAGTACACACCCTCCAAGTTTGAAGTCTACGCAAAATGTGGTTCCTGAGATACTGCAAAGATTGGTTGTCTACATCCTGTCTACTGGTGACCTCAGATGACCTTTGGACTGCAGGGGAGACTTTAATACCTCCTTCCCACAAACCAACTTTGATCTGTCTTGCACCTTTCCTTCAAAAGTTAGAGTGTTAACGAACATACACAAGCTTTTCACATTATGGCCTCTGATGACCCCATATGATCTTTGACCTCCAAAAAATCACCACAATGTTATTTAGTTAAAGTGGAGTACAAGTCCTCTAGATTTGAAGTTCATGCAAAATGCAGTTCCTGAGATACTGCAAACTTACTTTGTCTGTATACTGGCTGCTGGTGACCTCATATGACTTTTGACCCACACAAAAAAATCAATCCTGGCCGAGATCTTCATATGTTCTACCCACACAACAACTTTCACCTATCATGTACCTTCCCTTCAAAAACTAGAGTGCTAACGAGATTGTTGTTAGACGCACACATGCATACATGCACCCATGCGCACACACATACACCGAACTGAAATCACCATCCCATAGATTCCTTGCCTGCCTTCAGCAAGTAATCAATGAAGTTTTGTAACAAAGTCACCTTTCGGGATGCACCGAATTGAATCTGTGAGTTGCCTGGATTCTGTACATGAAGAGTGCTGAGAACAATCTCCTGGAGGTGTGCTTCCTGCTGCGTCGGAGGTGGCAAGTCATAATCGCTGCAAAGCAGACGGTGGAAAATAGGTTACCATCAGCCAATTAGATGAAAAATAGAGTTTATGCAATATGGTAGAGTATGATGGAAAAATTACATATGATCTTACATGACTACTGCTCAAGAATGTTAAGCCAGTGGTAAATGCAGGATGTGACAAAGTGGCTCTAGTATGTCCTTTCTCTGTAATGAAAAATTGTGCTGCTCTTGGGTGTTTGACAGTGATTCTTTTTAACTTTACAACTGCACCAGTACTGCTATCTTCCATTTTTTTACACTCAACCTGCTTCAAAGCTGCATTATGTAGCAATGACCATTTCACAAATCTACGACACCAGAGAGGTTCACCCCCTCCCACCCTTTGTCTTCATTCTTTGACCCATTTCCCTAGACCCTCCCATATATTAGGGAATCATTTAACACCCATTTTAATAAGATAAATTTTATATTTCTGTATCCTTGCCTTCCATCACTAAAAGGGTACACAGCAGTGTCCAACTTTCAGAGCACCAGAGACACAAGACTACCCTAGCACATGGGTGTAAAGTAAGATCAAGAGATAAACATTTCAAAATTACATCGAAGTATGACACCACTACCACCTACTGAGAACTCCATTAAAACTCAACTATTTCATAAACATTAAACAACAGTCACAATTGTGTCTTTTCCTCTGCAGACTGAATATACAGTACTCAGTGAATCATATTTATATGCACATTGTGAATAGGGAGTTAGGACAATTCAATTAATGGCACTGATTAAGATGATGTTTCAAAGAATCAGGGAGTAGCATTCTGAAGCGATTAAGAAGTAAAAACGCTGTTAGTGAACCCATACTGCATCTCGAGTTGAATGGTACTTTATGAGACAAAGTAGAAAGTTTGTCAAGCTTAAAATGGTTTTTAATCAAATTGCACATAAAAAGTGAACGACAACAAGGGATGCAAGAAAACTTACAAACAGCCATTACTGCAGCCGCAGGGGAGTCCGTGACCAATGTGACCATTGAATTAACATGGGCAATCAAAATCAAGAACAAAGTTTGGCATAATTGGAGTAAATCATCCCAAACAAAATGTTATGGAAGGCATTCAGCCTTACAATTTTACGTGAAAGTTGTTTTGGTTGGCTTCTATGATTGATGAATCCATTTGAATGGAAGATAATGGTTTTACATTACATGTATATCAATGAAACTGTTATAAGAACTGGAACAATGAATACAAAAGGAGGAAAAAAAACACTGACAGTCATTTTCTTTCCTTTTTTAAGGCTGTTTCACTGACTCCATAAGTTCATATTGTACTACATTATAATGGTTTGAACTATCAAAAACTACTATACAAAGTTTTTTTTCAACCGAAATAGCAGCATGCTATTAATTGATTAGAAGCAAGAAAAGAATGGAGCTGACCAAAACCATTCACAAACTCTAATATCTAACTGAGGGTTAAATGTAAAAAATGTGAGAATGCTGTATCAAAGTGTAGAGGAACATTATGTTTAATCCACAAATAATGAATTAAAGGTAATGGAATGTAAGTTTACACTGTGACATCATGATTTAGTACCTCTGAAAACTAAATAGTAAGTACAATTTATATCACAATGTTGCAAATCAACTGTGTCTCTCTAACAATGAAAACAATTCCACCAATAATATCTGTCTGCAGACCTAACTGTTTGATGATGCTCCTTGTGATGAACCCTTACAAAGGTGACATTACTGAACAAAAGAACATAAAACAATTATTTAAGTCTTTAGACCTGATCATTAATTACAATCAGTGGCCACACTGCTTGTCTTCAAATTTATTATTTAGGAGAGTCCAAAAAGAAGAAGAATGCAACAAAACCCTTGCACTCTGTGAGATGAAAAATCAAATGCATGTTGACATACAGCCACAAGGAATATAATTTCCACCGAGCAAACATTTGATAAGTGTTTACAAATTTAGCTGGAGGCTTGGAAATTCGTAATGCGGCATATCACATTGGGAGGTTTGACTAAGCAGTGTCATGTAAGTGAGAGAAGCATTTTTTGACATAACTTCCAACGACGATTTGACCAACACGAAGATACAAATGGTAGTACAAAGCAATGGAAGCTGATAATGCAGTGAAACATAATGCAAACTCTGTTTTATTGCCTATGATCCACAATCAAACCTTTCCTATGATGCACCACTTCTCTCCCAAAATTCCAGCAAATTCTTAAAGTATGGGAAAATTCAGAAATATGTGACATCAGAACGGCACTATGGCCATGAGGATGGTCTTTAACCTGAGACTGAGGACGCATTGCGTGTCGACGATCATGGCAGGCATTTAACAGAAGCGACAGGATTGAGTTGTGGCAAATTTAATATTGGCAAATACACATAGAACTTAATAGTGAAGTCAGTCTATGGTTCATTGTTGATATATCTTTCATACTGTTTTCATTTTGTTTATATATCGTGATTAGGAGGTATTGACAATGTGACAACAGGTGACACATTTATCACCTACCTCAACCTAAAAATGAGCAATGGAAATTTTGCACTGAATGTGTTTATGAAAATGCTCCGAACATGTCTTTGATCTAAAAGGATTAGATCTTCAAAATTCCCATGTTTTCATGTGATCTACACGCTCCGCAGACCTTGAACTCCACCAACAACCAAGTTCTAGTGGTTTCAGTAGAACATGTTAGAACTTGTTGAAGCTCTCCTTCTCAGATATTATCTTTACTACATTTTCACAATTTGAACCACTGTTGACCTGTGATATCCACCACAATATGCTTCATTTAGTCCAAATGGCACACATGCATACCAGACATGAATCATCCTTGACTTTTGCATTTCCACATTTTATTTTATTTTTTTGTGGTCAAAAGAGGGCTTTTTCTTCAGGGTGGTTCACATTTATACTACATATGAGATCATTTTAACTTTCCCTTGATGAGATTATGTTGTTAACAAAGTTTGATATTTGATGACTTCACCCCAAACAATCCTGGTCTTCAAAAAGATGTGGAGCACATGCTATGCATGTGATGTAATTGAAGCTTCCCTTATTGAGATACTGGCTTTCCATTACCTCCACTAAAAAGAAAAATTTTTTATTGCAAGTACTGTAATGCAACTACGGACTAAATGTAAAATCAGTTGAAGCTGCCATCTGTGAGATGTGTCATATTTAACAAGGGTTTTGTATTTTGACCTCTGATGTGCTCGACTGAATATGAACCTCGACCAAAAGACATTCTTCTCTTCCATGTGGTACAATTTCATAATGAATGTATGAAGATTTGAAGCTACTCTGTGATGTATCGTGACGGCTAGAATTTTGTGATTTGACCACTAATGACCTGAAATGACATCAGGAAAACAATAGCCTTCTTGTGTTCTAAATGTCCTTCCAGGCTTCTCTTCTTGATACATTGTGTCTCCAGCTAGATATCATACATGCATGCACACACATGCATATACATATATATGCCATCAAGAAGGTTACAATTGCCATATATGTTACAAAAAGTAATGGCTGAATTGCTCTTTGCACGATGGCCAAGATCTAAAGAGTTATTTCGATGTAGGTCGTTACAAGACTGGGAAGCAACCTCACCAGCAAACAGATGATGCTGATGATCATGTCTCATTTTGGTTTCAGTTTTACTTATTACTCCATGTAGCAATATATCCATTTAATATCATAATACAGTGGGGATGCTCTTCACACTCCTTGACGACTTTGGTGCACGTCTTATGCAAGCGATATGAAAGATACAGACAAAAGCATTTGCTTTACAACGGTTTGAAGCGAGGATTAATGAGGTGGGCTTGGCAAGTGCAGGAAAGCTTAACAAGGGCAATCCTTGCTGACAGCTAACATGGAGGAATAACTGCTGACTATTAGCAGCACTGTTAAAACAGTCATTTGTAAAAACAAGCATTGGATTAAGTATTGCTTGATCCAAAAAGGAAGAGCAAATCCTTAGGAAGTACTTGAAAAACCAAAGGCAGATGGAATGGCTAATAACAGTTGTTATACATATTATGAAATGCATAAATTTTGTCATCAAAAGCAAAGGAAGGAAAGATAGGTCAACATGATTAGTGAAGGTAATGCCAATTCATTGGTGGATTAAGATAATATGAATGTTAGTGAAATGTTACAGCTGATCATGTTTGACAGTGACACAACATACTCCTTCCTCTCAGTTGCAGCCATCTTCCTAACAGGTAGGAAAGAAAGAACAGAGAAAAGAAAAAAAACATAGTATACAAGGTGCATTTCATCCAAGCAGTGTAGTTTCTGGAGAAGCATGTTGTCATGACGATAGTCAATAAGTGGCACAGACAGCTATGGTATGATTCAGAAGAGTGGATCAAAGTGATACAGAACTGACAGATGATTGCTGTGACTTCTCATTGTGACATGGACCAAGAAAAAGCAATTTACAAAAAAACCTTGCTCCCTGAGGACAACCTTGCTCGTGAGGAACAACCTAGCTAGCTGATGAACAGTCTTTCTAAAAAACAGGCTTCCTCAATGAGAAAATGCTTTGCATCTTGAGGAAGAGTCTTCCACCCTGAGAAACAGGCTTCCTCTGGCAGGAACAAGCTTGCTCCCTGAGGAAGAGCCTTGGTCCCCAAGGAATGTGCTTGCTGCCCAAGGAACAGGCTTGCTGACCGAAGAACAGTCTTGCTCCCCGTGGAGCGAGGTTGCATCCCTGAGGGACAGACTTGCTCTCCAAGGAACAGGCTTGCTCCCTGAAGAACAGTCTTGCCCCCTGAGGAACAGTCCTGCTCTATGAGGATCAGGTTTGCTCTCTTTAACAAACTTCAAGAGAACAGTTAGACACAGTTTTGGTGCTGATGAGCTAACAAAATCAGAGGAAAGCTGTGGCAAGTTTCACACATGCAACAAAATCATTTCATTATCCAGTAGGTTGCAGAAGGAGTCACTGCAGCAGCAGTGATGTTTTCAAGGCCAAGACAAGAAGCAACAGAAACATGCTAATGATGACAAGTAAGAGACAGTATGAGACAAGGATGCCTTTTCCAAAATCATAAAAACAGGCTGCAGTGTTTGTAGCAAACCACTTAAATTCAAGCACTTTTAAAAAAAATTATAACATCACAGTGACTTAATCTAAAGATTCGTAAGCAATGGTATTCGCACGTCCCTTTCATAAACACACGCAAAAAACCTTTATTACATTTGTGACTTTCGATGTGTCAATCTCAACCTGAAACGTCCTTTCCATGGTTCACAGACTCAAAGACAGGCTACCCAATTCGAAACGTGTAAATATGACAAAGTTTACGACAACAGGGCAAAGACAAAAGCATGCTACAAATTCATACATTTGTGCTTTGTAAGATGTCAACTGTCCTAAGATCACATATCAATGACTGACAATGAGAGGATACGGGGAAAGTCATTAATCTGTGACTGGGTTGAAAGGATTTCTACTGTGGGATAGCTTCACACCAAGCACAGTCATGCAGTACACAAACATAGCCTTCAGTTTATTCGCAAGATCAAACTCACATTGCCACCCCGGATCCAGGGATAGGAGTTAAGGCTCCTCTGCTTTTAACAAACTGCCTACAGGAGATCAAGGCACAACACTTACAATATTAGTGATTGCATCAAACCAAAGACAGAAATATATGCAAATCATGGCAACCTTAAATAGATTCAGCCTTGCATGAGGACATTGTAAAAGACAAGAAGAAATGCATAAAAATTAAAATAATGCTTTATTCTCATTCTTTTTTTCAGTCTTAATGATGCCTTATTCGTGTTTTTGTCTTGCATCACCAAACCTCTGCTGGTAGCCAAAGGAATGCACTGAAAGTTTATCATAAGCATGTGTGCATACAGCTACCCTTAATTGGTCAACATTCAAGACTTTGGATCAGAGCACCAAAGGCTGGATTCTTTCAATTTCTGGGTGGCTTTGAGACCCATATGAAACCTTGCTTTGTCCATTAGTAATTCTTCACTCTACTTGTATACACACTATATAATGCTTGTTTGCAACATAACATTTGCCCTGCAAAAGTTTTGGAAAACACAAAAGCACCAGAAAGGAAAGTCAGAACAGCACTAAAATCATAATGGCTAATATACCAAGTCATGAGCATGTTCACATGAGCAAACTCAAAAATGCAACAGAATTAAAATGTACGACTGCCATTATATTTCGTAGCTTTGACTGCGGACCATAAAGAACAAACCACCACCAATGAGGAACATTCAAAATATTTTACACATTTCATTTTCAACAGTCTATTCTCTGGGATTGCTGCTTCTGACTTAGTACCTTCACTGCAAGTGAAAGGCTTGAAATGGTCCTTCAAAAAAAAAAAAAAAGGGAACTGTAGCTCTATAAGAAGGGTATTGATACTGAATAAGAACATGCACAGGAATTTGAAAAAGTAAAATATGGTGGAATAATGAGACATATGTCACACCAGATGTAAGAGTCATTTTTTTATAACTTCACATACATCCATCAGGATATGTCCTAATTTTGGGGTGCGATCTCCATTTTTTAGATTTGGTGGGAGGGAACATCCTTCTTTGTTACTAACTGTACTGACAATAGTACAGACTGATATACCTTTACAAAGTACCTACGACTGGGAAACTTCCCTTTCTCCCTCTCCCTCCTCGGTCACCAAAAAAAAAACACAAGGGAGACCAGAAAGGTGAAGAAAACAGGACAAAACTCAAGATTCTTAAAAAAGGTACAATCTCTCTGATGCTGGAGTACAGTCTTAAGTACAAATAATGGTTGTGCTAGGGCAAAAACATCAGGGACTACCATTGTGTCTTGCATACCGACTCATGCATGAATACAAATCCTTTGTTTACATCCCTGTTCAGAGAGCATATATGATGTCCACTATGCTCATTATACACACTTTCAGCTGAATTAACAAAAAATCACTCATATTCTCTACTTTCAAGAATGCAAACACAGCTAAGAAAAGACAAGACCCCAAGGGCACTGTGGTTCCTTCCACAGATGTACAGTATATAGTGCAAATTATAAAGAAAAAGGAGCATTTTGCATTATGTTGTACAATGGCCCATATGGCCTGTTTCTGACCATGAACAATCACTTTTGTACCATAAAATCTGTAGCTCTAGGAAGAAACATATTTCATGATTTTAAAAAATGGCCCATGTGGCCCATTTCGGACACTGGACCACAAACATGACAAACACCCACATGGAACAATTTCCATAGCACTAATGTGACCACCCATCAACAGTGACATTACATACAATGTGTAAAAAAGTATTTTGCATGATTTTGCAACAGCCCAAGGGCACTATGGTTCCTTGTACTTGGAATATATTTACATTAAAATGATATGCTGGAGTTCAAAAATATCAAAGAAGCCATTTCAATTAATGCAATGATTTGAAGATGCTGTTTCCTACAAATATACTGCAATATTCCATTCATTTTACAAAGCACAAACAGCTGTGAATCTTTCATTTAAAGCCCTAAAAAAGGGGCTCTGCGAATTGCAATAAGGCTTAAGGCACATCTATGCCCTTTAAAGTCCACCAAAAACTGACAGAATGCCCGGGAGGGGGAGGCCTGCTGGAGTCTAGCTTTCACTGGTAAGAGCAACAACTGACTTTTTTTCTTTCAATGTGTCTTGCCCATTACTAATTAAAAGCCATTTACATCAATGCACACATCAGCAAATGAAGGATGTAAACTGATCCAGCCAAAACTTGCCTGGTGTGACCGACCACAGTACTTCCCACAGCTGATTCTTCATTTGATCATGAAACTACTATCCCAAGCAGCTGGAGGGAGACTGATGGAACATATAAGCATCCATAGCACAAAAATGGAGCAAAGAAATTTCAGTTAGCAATAGTCAATTGCCCACAGCATGTAAAAAAATTCTAAACTTTCTGTACACTCTTACAGAAACTGAGGCCAAGAATGCTAAAGACATCAAAATAAAAATGACATGTTTATGTACCTAATATCTAACAACACCTTCCTACCACACTTGAAGCAACTCTGACAAGGCATTGCAAAGATATTGTGATATCACACATTTTACATTAAGTCCCGATCACTCATTAACATGCAAAATATAGACACCAAAAACAAAAGGGCACATCTACTCAATATGATACACATACACACCAAGTTTGAAATAAAAAATTGAGCACCTGATTATTGAGATATCGGGCCACATATTGCAATTCCAATCGTGACATTAAGCCCTGCTCACTCGTTACTATGCAAAATATAAGCACCAAAAACGACAGGGCACATCTACTCAATATGATACATGTACACACCAAGTTTGAGAAAAATTGAGCACTCCATTATTAAGTTATCATGCCAAAAATGGCAGGCCTACTGCTTTGTATGAAGGAAAACTAGAAGAATACTCACCTTGTGACACCATGCAAGACGGCTTTGACCAGAGAATACAAGTCAGAGTTCCCTTCTCCTGAGGGGTTTGTCACTGGTTGGCCTTTAATTGTCACAGTAAGCTGCTTCTTTGTGTTGCCTTTCACTATAACGTTGCGGGACCACTGACCATCCCTACCCACATCCTGCCCTGAGTTGGAAGGTTCATTGCACTTGTCCCACGGTGGTGGTGACTCTGGAGTCTCTGGTGGTATTTCCTTGTGCACCAGACTCAGTTTCCCAGGGAGGGGGTGACTGGGGGGTCACTGGCAAGTCGGATGGGATGGCATCATTCTCCTTTGACACGCTGGACAGCATAGAGGCCAGCGTGTTCATCGTTTCATCAGAATTGTCTTGGTAGCAGAGAGAAAAAAAAACGATCCATCTTTACAGAAAGACATGGATTTAAACTACAACCAGCAACACCCTGTAAAAAATGCACATTCGTTCATGATATCTACGAATGTCATCGCAAATAGATGGTGGCAGAATACTGGTAGTATACAGGAAGGTCACCACTAGAACTAAACAATGAAAACCTGTCAGTCAATGCGGAGTTTTGTTTTCCTAATAATCACTTCAAGGAGAGCTTAATATCAATATAGAATTTCTTAGCCTTAGCCCTAATTGATTAGAAGCAAGTGGAACATAAATATCTTTTTAATAGTTTGAGATTCATGAGAGAAACTGTGACCACACACTGATGGAGTCTGCAAGGGAGACTTTTCAATCTCTGACATTTCTGGACATCCTGCCATGAACTCAGTCAAACAAGTTCACATTGTGATTCGTGTTCCTTGCAACCACAAAGATTAAACCAGCTAAAATTCAGGACATAAACCATAAAATTTGATGCATTACATTTATTCTTTCATTATGCAGTAGCCCACCTGTTCTAAGCCTCTTTGATGAAGATGGATACCCATCCTCCACCTGCCTTTTATTATTGTTCTCCAAGTCTGACCTCAGTGACGTGTCGTGTGAAGAAGATGGCCCAGAGACCATATCATCTGAGATCTCAGGGAGCTGTGATGGCGAGAAAGGAAAGCAGCCACCAGAGGGGGAAGAGTTCAGTCCCTGCACACGACCCAATATTGATCTCAATGAATCCAACGTCAGCCCTGCAGGGGAGAGAGGATCACTGTTGGCCGCAGACTCTTCTTGGTGGTAGTCTCCATGGGTACTTCCTTGATGTTTTAGGTAGGGGCTGGAGAGAATGTCTTTAAGATAGTCATAAATCTGTGCCGACTCTTGAAGGGGCCTCCTGTCCAGGTCCATGACCAATGGCGGTCGAGATGGAAATTCCCCATTTGGGGTGCTGAAATATGGCTCAGATTCATTTCCGCTGGAAGAGTCAAAATTAGATGGTTCTTCTAGAAATCCTGAGTGACCTGGATGGTGCAGGCTGTTCAGGGAGGCACCGTGAGGTAGCCTCCCCATGGCATCTTCGTCCTTGTGGGTGTCGTTTTTAATCTGTGCTGCAGGAGACATCATTTGCAGTCTCTCAGCCATTCTTTGACGGTGAAATGTCTCCTCGAGCTGCTCTGCCTGCTTCAGATTGGCCCGTTCCTGGAGCAACACTGCCAAGTTACCCTTCAGTTCCAATATCCTACTCTGGTAGTCCTTCACTGAATCAGTCCCTGAAGGAGGAGGAGCCGCCAATGACGACTGTGTCGAGGACATGGATGCTATCTTCTCTTTGACCTCCACCAGCTCTGTCAACTGGCTAATCCTTTTGTTGATGTCTGGCAGAGTTGAACTCCGAGACAGCAACCTGGTGGGCTTTGGCGGATAGACAAACTTTGGCTGATCTTGCAAACTTGATGCTCCCATCTGTTTCTCTCCCTGCTTACTTTTTGTCACACCACTGTCACCATGTCCCTCCTTTGACTGCTTCCTCGGGTCTTGTCCTACTGGAGGTGGAGGGCTTTCATCTTCTATTGGTGAGAAACTGCCCTCAATGTGTTCCAGTCTGGCAGATTGGAAGGGTGCCGCTGCCGGCAGCGTCGTGGCTTCCCTTTCCTCCATGCGAGACGCATGATTCTGCTCAGGTTTCGTCTCCTTACCGATGCTATTGGTGGCATCCTTCAGTACAGAGTCAGAGATGCTCCGACCACGAACCTTCGGCATCTCGACGTTATGCTCCTTGTTGTCATCGATGGAATTCCTATTCAGATTTCTCAGCGGCGTGCTCTGCTTTGCCTTCTCCTTTTCTTCTGCGAAGAAACTGTTCATGCGAAGGAAAAGCTTTCCCAGCTCTGATTTGCAATTGGCAGTGCTTGGCTGTTTGAGCACAGGCAAAGGAGGTCTGTTTTTATCTGACATAGATGCAAACTTGTCAAGTCCCACATCTAGGAGGAACAAAAAAGGGTTAAGATTTTCAGTTCATAATTCGACATATCATTACGGGAAGAACCTAAATAAGCACTTGGCATCAACTGGAATGAAAAAAATGAAAATGGAGAAAATTGACAGACAACCGGGTGACACAAAATTCAATGAAAACTCTGTAATCAATGCTAAAAAATCCTTAGACATACATATTTTTGCAAAAATTTAGCTCAAATATAAAGATTGCATCATTTGCAATCTCAGCATATTTGATCTCTTCCTTTAGGCTTCTCCCCCAGGATGGTGTTCACACTACACTGTCAAAGCAATACAGCTCCTACTTGAGAATCCTTTAGCTATACGGTACACTTCGTTTCAGATGAGGAGAAATCTCACCTGTCAAGTGCTTAAATGTGCTTTTGTTTGATACAAACAAAACGTGAAGTACACATGATTTGACAGATTTGGTCAATCCAAGTTCCTCCGTTAGATTACACGGTGGAAGTATGAACATCATTTTGTTTTCAATCTTCTTCTGTAAGGCCTGTTTGGAGAGAATAAGACACCTGATGTAGAAGGTCATTTTTAGTTACAAATATTTCTAAACCACCCTCATTTCTATCAGTATCAGCAAATTTCTTGCACCCAGGAACCAACTGCAACTGTCACACCTGATTTTTTCTTATCTGATAGCTTCAAATAGGGCTTCATAATACCTGATCAT